>JANIJU010003064.1:60593623-60607463 GCA_025504685.1 Leucosticte australis
AGCTCCTTTCCTTTCCCTGGACGCGCTCCAGCCCCTCCATGTCTCCAGTCATGAGGGGCCCGGAGCTGCCCTCAGGACTGGCGGTGCCCAGCACTGCCAGCTCAGGGGACAATCCCTGCTCCGAGCCGGCACCGCCGCTGTCCCCCTCCCCGGGCAGAGCGGGGCCGTGCCCGGCTCCTCCCGCGGCGGGGCCGGCCCGGCCTGAGGGGGCGGCCCGGCCGCGTTTGGCGCCATCGCCGCCATGGAGCCCGAGCGGCTGCGGCGCCGCCTCAGCTCCGCGTTCCGGCTGCGGGGGCTCGTCCTGCGCCCGTGAGTAGCGCCGGGCCCGACCCTGTCCCTGTCCCTGTCCCTGTCCCTGCCCCGGCCCCGGCCCCTGCTCCGGACCCGCGGGGATCGGCCCCGGGCGGGCCTCGGGCCCGGGGAGCGCCGGTGCGGGATGGGGCCGGGGCCGCTCCGCATCCCCCGCGGTGCCTCCTGGGGATGTGGGGCTGCCTTTTCCCGCTTTTTCTCCTTCCCCCGCATCAAGGCCTTGGGAGGCTCCTCCAAAGCCATCTTTCGCCTGTCCTGCTGCTGCGGGCCCCTTCCTTCACTCCGTCCGTCCGTCCATCCCTCTCATGAGCCTGGGTGCCACCAAAAGCTGCCCATGGTCTCCCCTTGGAGCCCTCCCTGATGCTGGTGCCGGGTGTTTGCTTGAGTGTTTTTGTCTGTCCCTGACCCTGAGAACTCTGGGGTCTGAGTTCCACTTGCCAGTCTTGTGCTCAGCATTCTTTGCTAGAAGAAGGAATGGCATTTCCAAAGACAGGAATGGTGCATTTCCAATATAATAGGATGTGTTATTTAGAGATGCCAAGGTCAATGAAAAGGGATTCCTCTTGCAGTGGAAAGTGTCATGATTTAAAAGAGACTGGGTCTCCCATTGCTCTTATTTTTCCTTTCTTTCTTGTGTGTGTTAATATCAATTAAATTCTCTCTCTGTCGTGGTTGGGATGTGATTATTTTGGACAGTGCCCTGATACTTTCATTAGAGAGGAGCACAAGCCCAGAACTCCTGACTCCACAGTTCTGTGAGCTGAGACACTTTGAAGGTCAGGCTGATCACCAAAATGCCAGTTTGGTTGGCCAGCAGATGACATTAGTAAGAAAATTGTTATCTTTAATGTGAGACTCTTGTGTAGAGTTGAGGGAAGAACCTAATTCCTAAATCTTGTGTTATTGAGGGTTAAAATAACTCCAATTTCAAATATATTGCTAAGCTGGAGCCGGTCCTGTGGGGGCTGTTGAGGTGGTCCTGGGCTGGAGGCTCTGCTCTGGTGACATCCCAGCTTCAGGGCTGCACCTGGATTTGGAGTCCAGAATGGGGGATGTGGAGCTGCTGGAATGAGTCCAGAGGAATCCACGGAGCTGCTCCAAGGGGTGGGAGCCCTCTGCTCTGGAGCCAGGCTGGGAGAGCTGGGAATGTTCCCCTGGAGAGGAGAAGGCTCCAGGCAGAGCTCAGAGCCCCTGGCAGGGCCTGAAGGGGCTCCAGGAGAGCTGGAGAGGGACTGGGGACAAGGGCTGGAGGGACAGGAGCCAGGGAATGGCTCCCACTGCCAGAGGGCAGGGATGGATGGGAGATTGGGAATTGGGAATTCCCAGAGAATTCCCAGATCCTGGGCTGGAATTGCCAGAGCAGCTGCGGCTGCCCCTGGATCCCTGGCAGTGCCCAAGGCCAGGCTGGACACTGGGGCTTGGAGCAGCCTGGGACAGTGGGAGGTGTCCCTGCCATGGCAGGGGGCTGGAATGGGATGGGATTTAAGGTCCCTTCCAGCCCAAACCATTCTGGGATTCCATCATTAGAGGGTCAGAGAGCCTGGCATGGGGAGGATGTGAAGGATTTGGGTTTATTTAGCCTCAAGATGGGAAGATTCATGAGGAGCTAATCCCAATCTTCCTAAAAATGGGAAGTGTTCTCAAGGATGCACACTGACAGGGCAAGAAACATTTAATTCTTCATTGAAATTGTAATTAAACTTAGAAGTTGATGGAGTGGAGAAGTGCTGGAATCTCCCTCACTGGAAGTTCTCAAGGCTTGGCTCCACAGGGCCCTGGACAGCAAAACCCAAGCCCTGCTTTCAGGAGAAGTTTGGACCACAGGGTCTCCAGAATTCCCTTCCAACATGGAATTTTTTGTATGAGGCTGAGGTTCTCCACATCTTTCCCCTGACATTTCCAATCCCAATGATTTTTTTTTTTTCTTTGACTTAAACCAACGTGCTTTTATGCAGAACTAATTATTTTTGCTTTTTAACCACAAGCCAAGTGGTGATGATGTGCACACCTGCCAAAATCAGCACAGTTTGTGTCAACTGCTGAACATTAATTGCTTTTTGTGCTTTCTCCTCTGGGATTAGGGATGCCCTGAAGTATCTCACTGAAGCTTTCCAGTCCACCAGCGAGGGAGAACTTGATGATATAATTGAAAATGTCATCGATGCAGTTGAAAAACAGCCTTGTAAGTAAACAATTTCTTTTTCTTGAGCCAGTTTTTCTGCCGTTCCTGATGTCATCAAGACAAAGACAGTGACAGCAGAGGCACTGAGGTGTCATTGTGATGTAAAGGCTTGATTGAGATAAATGTAATTTTTGGCCTTTTATTTTGGTTAAACTCTGAGTTTTGCAATGCCAGCAGAAGACATTTGTGCCAGGTAAAGAGTTGGCAGTGCAGAATATCCTGACTTTTCCAAGAGTAGTAACATTTTTCAGTGACAGTTACTAAAAGTTTGTCTGGACATCTTTGTACCTGAAAGTGTCATTTTAAATATGAAAGTGGAGAGAGGTTATTTACACATGGAGGGACAGGAACCAGGGAATGGCTTCCCACTGCCAGAGGGCAGGGATGGATGGAATGCTTTGAAGGAATATTTTGATGGAATATTTTGAAGGAATTCTTACCTGTGAAGGTGAGGAGGCCTTCAAACTAATTTCAGTTATCAGTTTAAATTAATGAAAACAACAAAGTGCCCATCTCCAGAACTGTGTTGGAATACTTCAGGCAGCAATCCTTGTGATAATGTTCTGGAACCAAATTAACCTCCAGAATGCGAGAGCTCAGCTCTAACACATTTGTGATATATTTGGCAGCTTTGCATAAACTATAATTGTCTTGTTCTCCATGTTTGGGGTATTTTTTCCCTAGGAATGTGTCCTTTTGGTGGCAATATTCAGGGATCCCTCTGTGTGTCATTACATGAATTATTTCTGCGTATTCCTGTGAGGAGACTCAACCATTTAATGTGAAATATTGGAGACTCACTTCCTTCCTTGCTGCAGCTTTAATCCTTGGGATTTTTCTTTCCAGTGTCATCCAACATGATTGAGCAGCCCCAGGTGGAAGCAGCTGTCCAGGAATGCAGCCGGGCCCCGGATGAGGCCATGTAGGGTGACATTAGAAATGTTATGGGACCTTCTGGGAGCTGCTGGCATTTCCTTGTTCCTCCTGGGGACACGAATGCCAGGCACTGTCTGCAGCCACTGCTCTCTGCTTTTGCCCTCCTGCTGCTGCCTTTGCTCCAGTCATGCCTCAGGTTTAGCTTTTCTATTTTTCAGGTTTTGTGCTGCTTTATCATATTATGGGATGGTGAGCTCTCTGCAATGAGCAGGGAGACAAAACAATTCAACCCTGGCACCCAGTGCCACATCCAGGCTTTGTTAAACACACCCAGGGATGGGGACTCCACCACCTCCCCGGGCAGAGCATTCCAGAACTTTGTCACCCTTTCTGTAAAAAACTTCTTCCTGATATCCTGCCCAAATTTCCCTTGGCACAGCTTGAGACAGGGAGCCCCAGGAGAGGCTGAGGGAGCTGGGAAGGGGCTGGAGAATTCCTGAGGAGCTGGGAAGGGGCTCAGCCTGGAGCAAAGGAGGCTCAGGGGGGCCTTGTGGCTCTGCCCAGCTCCTGCCAGGAGGGGACAGCCGGGGGGGTCGGGCTCTGCTCCAGGGAACAGGGACAGGAGCAGAGGGAACGGCCTCAGGCTGGGCCAGGGGAGGTTTGGGTTGGAATTTGGGAACATTTCTTCATGGAAAAGTTGCCCAGGGCAGTGGTGGAGTTGATGCCTCAGGTTTAGCTTTTGTATTTTCAGACTCTGTGCTGCTTTAGTGTGTGGGTCTGGGCTCCATATTATGGGATGGTGAGCTCTGTGCACAGAGCAGGGAGACAAAACAATTCCTGCTCCAGCTGGGCACCAAGGACAAATGAGCCAAATCTCAGCCCAGGAGCACAAAGCCCGTGGGCTGGAGAGAGAAAAACAAGCAGGGTGGGACTGGCTGGGCTAAAGCTGGGATGGGACACTGAACTGCAAGGTGCAAATGGAGCAGAACTGATCCCAGGGAGAGACCCCGTGCCCGGCCGGGCATTTTGGGGCCATTTTGGTTCATCTTGGGGGCAGCCCTGGCTGGGCTCTGGTGCTGCCCAAGGTGGATCCATGGAGGAGATCCTTGGAATCAATCCCTGCTTTGTTCTGGGACTCCATCCAGCCTCTGCTCTAGGGCAGCCTGCACAAGGCATCACCAGGTTGCTCCTTGGAGCCTTTGTTCTCATGGCTGGGCCTCCAGGGGGCCCTGAACAGAATCTGGAATTCTGGAATTCAGCTGCTGGGGTTTGTGTGTTGGGTGTGCTGCAGGTAGAATATTAACCAACACTTCTGGCCATGCTTTATTTGCTTTGCTCTAGATGAAAGTTATCTCAAGTTGCTTTTGTTCCTTTCTTTTCTGAAAGCACTTTGGGAAAGTTTTCCTCTGGGGCGCCTGCTCCTGCTTTTTCGTTTCATTTTTTGAAGCCCTGATTGATTTCCCTTCTGTGATAACAAAGTGTGGAGCAATTACTGGAGTTTCTGAGAACTTTGTGATCCTGATGGATGTGTTTCCTTTTGTGTTCACATCGTGATGCAAAGCATGAAAAGAGATGGTTTGCTGGGCATGTCAATTAGATCCTGTCATCCCCCAGCCTCTCAGGATGGAGAAAATTTGGGTTTAACTTTGCTCCTTGCCATTGGAATCTTTATGATGCAGATGGTGTGAGTGTGACTCTTCTTTGTGGTGCTTTTTTATACTTAATTTAGGTTCTTTCTGCTCCAGAAGTGAAGAGAAATCCATATGTACAGATTCTCAGTGCAGAGTCCTGAAGGGAAAAGCTCTACAGATCACAGGGACAAGTCTTTTTCATGATTTAACTAAAAGATTCAGGAGAAAGTAGACTAGGAAATAGACTAGGAAATATATAAAATAGAATATAAAATAGAAGGAGAAGTGGTGATGATAGTGAACAAAACAATTTGTCAGTTTGTTCCACCCACCTCATGGAATCACAGAATGGTTTTGGTTGGAAGGTACCATTCAGTTAATGCTGTCACTGTTCTTATTGCAGAGAAAATGTTTTCAACATCATTGGAGCCTTTGACATTCCACGTTACATTTATAATTCAGAAAGAAAGAAGTTTCTGCCGTAAGTCTCCCATATTTTAAATTTCAAGCTCTTCCTGTTTTAAGAACAAAGCCTCTATTTCTATAGGATAAGTCTGGTTTAATCTTTCCCTCTTGGCTCTGTTCAGCTGAAGCCTGAGTGAGAAAAGTAATAAATGTTTAAGGCCATAAACCAAGTTTATTCCACCTAAAAAGACAGTAAGGCTAAGGTCATACATCACTAAAGGTAGTTTGGGGTTATTTTTTTTCTCACATTGGGCTGTTGAAATTTATTTTTTTAATAAATTTGATCTGTCTGTTGCCTGTATTTATTTCTGTATCTTGCAGCTCTCTGAAGCCCTGGGGGGTTTCTAAGGAGAGTTCCAAATGGTAAAAAAGAAAAATTAGGAGCAGCTGGTGAGAAACTGGAGGAATAATGCTTTTGTTCACAACTGCTTAAAGGCATAACTGCTTTTTTTAAAATGGATTTCTGCAGAGCTCTCTTTGGGTGGAAGGATAAATCTCAAGGTCTGTGAGTTAGAGGGGAATGAAATGGAGGCAGAAATGCAGAAACAGGATCCTGAGCAGGAATGTACCTAAATCATTTTGCAGCTCTTGCAGCCTCCCAGCCCTTTTAGATCAAGAACTCATCTTGATGTGGGCAATATCCCTTTTTGCCATTGTGACTGTGTCCATTCCCTGCAGCCTGTCCATGACTGACCTGCCTAGGCCGAGTTTGTTTGGCACTGCCAGGGACAAGGCGGAGCTGTTCCGGGAGCGCTACTCCATCCTCCAGCAGGTCAGGAGTCCTCAGGGAGGGATCCCACTTCTCCTTCCAAAAATACACCCTGCCCTCTGCCTCATAAACCCTCTGCCTTCCAGCTTGTCACAAGTAACTTCTTTTAGCAGCCTTACAGGTGCTTTCATGACACCTTTTTTAGGCTTAGTTTTATTACCCAGTGCATTTTTTTGGCTTAGTTTTATGGTCTGGTGTTATTGATCATCTGTTTCTTGGAAGAAAATTCTTGTCAAAAGGACTGAATTGTTAAAAGTTGCTGGATGAAGTAGAGTAAGAACTTTCTGAAGTGTTTTGCATAGTG
Organism: Leucosticte australis; assembly: GCA_025504685.1. NCBI lineage: Eukaryota > Metazoa > Chordata > Aves > Passeriformes > Fringillidae > Leucosticte > Leucosticte australis. The sequence continues at coordinate 60,600,160 of JANIJU010003064.1, forward strand.
CTTGAAGCAAACTGGCTTTTTGGCAGTGCTCGTTTCTTTTTGAACTGAATCCCTTCAATTTTGGTTTGTGCAGAGGACTCACAGACATGAGCTCTTCACTCCTTCACCAGTTGATGCTCATCCTGATGATAGCAAGAACAAATTCCAGGTAAAAAAATGGAGTTCTTTCCAGTTTTATCCCAAAAATCACAGCAGTTCTTTGTGCTAGAAGCCACTATTGGGAATCTTCTCCTAAGCCACATTCAGGAATGAGGCTCTGAGTTTGGTAATGAGCCTGTGTCCTCTGGCTCATCTGTGTGTTCATGGGCAGCCATGTCCTGTGTGGGGCTTTGGGGGGAAAAGCAAGCGAGAGAGTTTGAGTTTGGAGGGTTTGATTTGCCTCTGATTGGATTCTTTGCCTTTGACCCCAGCTAAAGACAGTAGAAACTCTCTTGGGCAGTGCAGCTAAAGTGGCAGAAGTGATTGTGCTTGGAATGATCACTCAGCTCAAGGAGGTGAGTTCCTTTTTGTTGTGGAGTCTCTGATCACTGCTCATTCAGTGCTGAAATGCATTAAAAAATGAGAAAAATATCTCACACCCATTCTGAGAGACTTTTCCACAAGCATTCAGTGCCAGTGTGTGTGGAAATGTCTTTCTTTGTCTTCCCACTATAAAATTTTCAAGTCAGCAACCAGAAGCAGTCAGGATTTTCTGACATGTCCCTTCTTGAGGGGCTGGAGCTTCCAGTGGCTGAGTTTGGACTTGCCAATACCCTGGACTGTGATTTTAGGGAGGGGACACCAGCAATCCCAACTGCAGCAGCTCCCAGGGAAGCTGCTGAGATACATTCACTATAAATGACATTATTTTCACTTCTTGCCAGCTTAAAACATTAAACCAACCAAATTATTTCTAAATGCTGACTGCTAGAGATTCTGATTGAAGCATTTGTGTGTCTGGTGTATTTTGCTTTATTAATGAATCCTGTTTTGTAGGGGAAATTTTTCCTAGAAGACCCCACAGGAGTGGTCCAGCTGGACATTAGTAAAGCAATATCCTTTTGCTGTGGTGGAAGAGCTGGAGGAATTTCCTGTAGACCTGCAGGGTTTGAAATTGAACAGTAAATCAATGCTGACCATTCTGAATTCCATATGGAGAGCTGCAGCTCTGTCTTTCTCCTTTGTTTGCAATTCCTTGGCTGCTGCAGCTCCTGCCTTTCCCTTGGACTTGGTCACTTTCCCTCCCCATGGAAGCAGAGCCTGTTCCATTTCCTGGGCTCCCTCTGGACTTACCTGCTCAGGTAGCAGGGAATTTCCAGGCTCTTCAGGCAGCCTGTGAACTTTCAGTGCTGTCCAAATCCATTACACCAGCTGGAAAGCAAATTTTGGTTCAAAAACCTACTTTGAATCTAAGAAAAATACATTCCTTAACCTTCCTGCACCAGTTCCACAGTGGGTTATACACTGAATCCTCCTTTGTTCTGGCAGAAGGTAAAGCACACTGGCTTTGCTTTTTAGCTTGTAATAAATCATTCTGTTCAAGCTGTGGCTGAGCAGAGAAGTCTCATTTTGGTGACCATCAGTGAGTTTGGGACTGAGATTTTTGGCCTTCAGCTTTTGCTGTGACTCTGGAGGCAGAGAGGAGGAATTTGGGGGTTTTGGGGAATGTGAGGCTCTGGAGCAGCTTTGAGGATTGGCCCCAGCATGCTTGGAGAAGTTATGACTGGATTAGGAAGACAGCCTGGAATAACCAGAGGAATGATTTAATGATCTGAAAATACTGCTCTGTGCTGGCAAAGCCTTTTAATGAGGCTTCTCATTAGGATGATGTAAGAGCTTGCAGTTTTGGAGCCTTGTTTTAGCAAAAAAAAAAAAAAAAAAAAAAAAGGCTATTTCTGTATGTGGAATGTTCCTCTGTGCAGATCCATGATCTCAGTCTGTTTTCTGGTGTGTTTTATGTAAGTAGAAGTTGGGAGCAGAAATGAGAGTGGGGATAAATAAATAAATCACCGAGTTCCTTCTGTTCTCAACAGGGGGGTTTGAGACAAGGAGCACTTGGGTGGGGACCCTTCCAGGACAGGGCCAGCAAAATCAGGCAATCCTTGTGTGCCTGAGGGGTTTGTTCATGTGCAGCACATCCACTCACAGGGGTGCCTGGGGTTTAAAACAAAGTTGATTTCCTGCTCAGCCTATTTTCCACCCAGATCATTCCCTGCTCTGCTTCTGTGGAGCTGCCACAAGAGAGGGACTGATGGAGGCTGGGACTGGCAGTGCAGCACGGCTGCCAGCTCTCTGACTAATGTCTAGGACATGATGCTCTTAGAAAATCTGAAGGGTTATTTTGCTGTTTTGCTCTTCCAAACCCTCCTAGGTTGGTATGAAGATGAAGTTTTTCATGTGAACGCTTTTGGATTTCCGCCCACTGAGCCTTCTGCTACCACGAGGTACAAAAGTGACTTTTGGCAGCCTCACTCCATGTTTTCCTAGGGCTTTCTAAGTAAGATCTTTGTTACTTTGTAATTTCTCTGACATTCAAGTGTGTTATTCTTCCTCCTCCCCAAATGCTTTAAAATAAATACCATTTTAAGGAAGCAGTTCTGGGCTTAGAGGCACTGTAGTGTTGGCAGAAAAACCCTTCCAAAGGCCTTTGGGTTCTGCTTATGAATGGAAATTGGGATGTAAACCCTTCTCAATGGCCAGGTAACTGTTCCATGGGATTCATAAATCCCTTGTTGCTGAGGGAATGGATCCCTGGGACAGTGGAAGGTGTCCCTGCCCATGGCAGTGGCTGGGATGGGATGAGCTTTGAAGTCCCTTTGAACCCAAACCATGCTGGGATCCTGACTGGAGCATTTTAATGGTGCAGAGCCTTCTATGGGAACATCAACTTCTTTGGAGGGCCTTCCTCATCATCAGTAAAGGCTTCTGCAAAGCTGAAGCAGCTGGAGGAGGAGAATGAGGATGCCATGTTTGTGTTTGTGTCTGATGTGTGGCTGGACCAAGCAGAAGTGCTGGAAAAGCTTCACATGATGTTTTCAGGTAGGTGGGAATTGCTTTCACTCTAAACCTTCTCTGCATGATTTGTTTCCAGAAATTCTTAGTACAAAGAGTGGTTTGACCAGGAGCCATTTTCTGGGCTGTGATAAGAATGTTTCCCTTGCTCCTGAAAGTTCTTCCTGGCCTTGGCCTGAAGACTAATTCCTTAGTTCAGAGAGATGGATGTTGCTATCCACTGCCAGGTGGGATATTGGGAATTGGGGATTCCTGGCTGGGCTGGGATTCCCAGAGCAGCTGTGGCTGCCCCTGGATCCCTGGCAGTGCCCAAGGCCAGGCTGGACAGGGCTTGGAGCAGCCTGGGACAGTGGGAGGTGTCCCTGCCATGGCAGGGGTGGCACTGGATGGGGTTTAAGGTCCCTTCCAACCCAAACCATTCTGGGATTCTGGGATCAGTGATGGGGACAGCCCTGGATAAAACTGATGCAGGATAAAGGAGCATTTCTGAATTGCTCCTTTGTGTTGCAGCAGGTTGGGAACAGCTTGTCCCTCCTGCCTCGGGCACAGTGCAAGTGTGAGAGAGTGACTGGTTTGAAAACAACCCAGAATTCAGGGTGGGAAGCTGCTCCTCACCAAAAGGGAGCTGGACACAAATGGGCAGAGTCATGCAGAAGTTACAGAACCAGTTCAGTGTCTGGATCAGAGCAAATCCTGTGGGCAACCTGGGCTGAGGTGCTGAGGGCAGAAAGGGACTTTGCTCTGGGAGCTTTGTGTGCTGAGCTCACCTGGCAGAGATGCAGACCTTGCATTTGCTATTTTGAGACTTTATAGGCAAGTAATAACCTTCTTAATTATAAACCTAATGAGCAGCTGTGGGGGAGAGCAAGGAAAAATATTGATGAGCCATTTCTCTGGGCTAAGCAATTCTGTTCTATTTACCAGCCCTTTGAAAAGCAGTGAAGTAAATCCAAGTGTGATTCTGTGTGTCAGGAAAATGGAGAGGAACTGGGATGTGAGATGAATGCCTGAGTAGCTGTTTCTATTTTTATTTCAGGGATGGGAATCAGGTTTCTTTCCCCCCCCCCCCCCCTTAAATGGGTGAGGTTGTGAGCAGATCAGATCCTCAAACTGCTCAGGCAATTCCAGTTACTGTTGCTTTAGAATTCCCCAAGGGGGGAATTGGATGTTGGGAGAGCCCTTAAATTGGAATGATCAGGGAGGTTAATAGCAGCCCCGTGCTGCCTGCTTGCTGCTTTCCTCTTGAAGGCAATAATAGATTTAAAAATGGCATTTTTGATTATAATTGCACTTGGGATAATTCTGTGACTGGGGCAGGAGTTGGATACACACAAACTCTGCTGGAGCTCAGCCTGTAAATGCCAGAGGGCTCCCTCAAAGTGACATTTGTACATTGCCATCCCCTTTCTGAGCTAAAATCAGCCTGGATCAAGAAAATCAGTCAGGTGTATTAATAGCTGCAGAGCCTGGAGTGCTGTTTCAGTTCCTGCTTTTCCTGGGATGGGCTGAGTGCTGGAGGGGATGGATGCACTCACAGATCCTCTCTTTTCCCAGGTTATTCCTCTGCACCTCCCACCTGCTTTTTCTTCTGTGGAAATTTCTCATCTGCACCATATGGCAGAAATCAGATCCAGTCCCTGAAAGGTGAGGTCCTTGTGAGCAGCCTGAACGTGCCCTGAATTAAAATAATGATGGCAAACAAGTGAAGAGAGCAGAAAAGAAACCTTTTTTGTTTATTTTAAGTGCCCTGCAGCACAGGGGGATTCACCCAAGGTGTGTTGATTTCTAACCAGCTGCTGTGCCCTGTTTTTCCCTGACTCCAGGTTCTCTGAAGGCTCTGGCAGATATTATCTGTGAATATCCCAGCATCCATAAAAGGTACAGAGCAAGGGGAAATCTGTTTGTTTTGTGAAGCCTTTAGTTACTTGTAAACCTGAGAGTTTCCCTATTTTCTCTGTCTTGTGAGGCAGCTGTGATCAGATAAAAAGCTGCTTTCGTAACAGGCCTGCAGGTTTGTTTGGGAGCAGGGCAAGTTTGATTTTATCTAAAATAAATAGCTTGGGCATGGAAACTGCTCATGAGGGAGCCAAAGTCTCTCCCTGGGACACTTTCCTGGCTGCTGCTCTCTGAATTCAGAACATCAGACCCAGTTTTTAGGATCAGTTTATACAAAAGAGATTTGTTGAATATATATATATTTCTTTTTTTTTTTGCAGTAGTCGATTTGTGTTTGTCCCTGGTCCTGAAGATCCTGGCCCTGGTTCCATTTTACCAAGGTCAGTTTGCTTCCCTTCCTCCCATCTTGGAATTTTGAGTGAAATTTGAGTTAAAGATGGTAAGAGTCTTTGTTGATACCTCTGCTATTTATTTTAGACCCCCCCTGGCTGAAAATATCACTCAGGAATTCAGACAGCTGGTGCCATTTTCAGTTTTCACCACAAATCCCTGCAGGTAACCATGTAACTGCTATTTTTTTAAAATAATCTTTTTAAACTAAATTATGTGCAAATATAATTTTCAAAGCCTATAAATTTTGGGAAAAATTTGCCTTCAATTTTCCAAATGAATAGAAATCTTCACTTGCATGATTTGTAACTAGTTTTAAATACACTAAGATATTAAAAAATAAGTGAAGAAAGGAAGTAGTGCTAAAAAATGATATTTAATATAAAAATCCTGCTCAAAAGCATCATAAGGGAAAGAATGATTTTCATTTAGTTGTCTGTATTAGAGGGAGATCAACTTTCAATGCATCTCCCTCATTTCCAGGTTAACCTTAATTAATTTCACTGCTGTTTTGACTCAGGGTTCAGTACTGCACCCAAGAAATCATTATTTTTCGGGAAGATTTGGTCAACAAAATGTGCAGGAACTGTGTTCGCTTCCCAAGCAGCACCATGGACATTCCCAACCATGTGAGTGACTTGAATTCACCAATTTTTGCCAAGATTTTTGATTTTATTGATCAGCAGGGCTGGATTTGGGGGGCTCTGATGCTTCATGAGTAACCCAGAGGGGTTGTAAGAAGGATTTATACATTTAGTATTCTTATTTTTCTTTACATTTTGACAGCAAAATAACTCAAACCATGGTAGTTTAGGGTGGGATTGAGTCATTCTGTCCCACTGGAGCTGCCCTTGAACACAGAAATTCAGAGCAGCAGCCAGCCATCAATGTCCTGCCAGGATTCCTGAAGGCAAATGTAAATTTTAATGGAAATTACCATTTTTTCAAGATTAGATTGGTTACCCAGTGCCATTTGCAGCAGGTCACTTCCTCTAAAATTCATCTGCTTGTTTTGTCTGCTCACTTGAAATGGAAATTCTGCTTCTCAGCCCTCAGCAGTGCTCTGGGTGTGGTTGCCCTTGATGAATCCCCAGCAGGAGCTGCTGGGATTTACTGAAATAACTGGATGAGAACAATCCAGGTACTCCTGGCTCAGTGCAGTGATGGATGGAGTCTGCTTTGATTTATTTCACAGGAGGTTCTGTGTTTGCTTGCCTCAGAAAGTTTTTGCTCAGTGTCTCTGTGATCACCCCATGGACACTGAGGTACCTTGGGCACATTTGCATTCCTGACTCTTCCCTGTCCTCATCCAGGGCTTTCCAGGAAGGAAATGTAGAATTGCAGCACTTTCTGCAGGTTGTTTTTTGCATACTCCACTTTTCCTCTGCCTTTTTTGCCTATTTTAATTCAGCCATCAGTGTAAAAAAACAAGGGAGAAGGAAATTTTGTCACAAAGAAAGGAAAATCATCTGGGAATCAAATTATTTCTTCAGGGAAAAGACTTTTAAAGTGTGGGTCTTGTGGTTAACTGGAAAGAAGGAATAAAATAAGGAAAATAAAAACCAAAAAATGAGAGTTGTGGCAGTGTTGGTACTTCCTGGGCTGGAGGAACAGGTGAGTGATTCTCCTGGAGATCTGATTGATGAGATAATTGTGACATCTTCAAATGCTGGCCTTTAAAAAGGCCTTTGTGCATTAAAACCCCCACAACTGAAGAAAGGAAAGAGCAGCTCAGTGCTGGAGGAGAATCACTGCTTTACTCTAGAAATCATTAATAATCAGCAGGAATGAGACACAAAAAACCCCCAAACATTTCCAGGTTCAAGAAGGTTCTTTATGAGCCCACACTGCCAGTGCAGGGGGAGCTGAGCGTGCAGCAAACGTTCCAAAGCAGGAGTTTGTGGGGTTCCATTTGCACTTTGGAAAGAGCATTTTATCTTGGGATAAATGCTTCAAATGGTTCAAACCAAGTGTTTGTGCTGATGCCTCAGGTTTGGCTTTTCTGTTTTTCACATTCTGTGCTGCTT
>JANIJU010003064.1:60607863-60627777 GCA_025504685.1 Leucosticte australis
GTGTAATGCTTAGCACCACGTGTGTGTGGGTTTGTTTGTTCTGCTGTTGCAGTTTGTGAAGACCATTCTGTCCCAGGGCCACCTGAGCCCGCTGCCGCTCTACGTCAGCCCCGTGTTCTGGGCCTACGATTCCTCCCTGCGCGTTTATCCCCTGCCAGACCTGCTGGTCACTGCTGACAAACACGACCCCTTCTCTGTCACCAGCAGCGAGTGCCTCTGCATCAACCCCGTGAGCAGCCCCTCCCACCCTCCTCAGCCCTGCACTGCCACTGCCCTCTCACCAATGAGGATTTTTTCCCCCTTTTCCTTCCCAGGGTTCGTTTCCCAGGAGTGGATTTTGCTTCAAGGTGTTCTACCCCTCTAACAAGACAGTTGAAGACAGGTAAATTTAGGTTTTGCTTCTCTGCTGAGTTTCTGAGTATCATAAAAATGAGATAAAAAGCACAGGAAATTGGTTAGGCAGTGGAACAAACCCAAATGGCCAGAACTAAAGCAATAAATGCAGGAATGACAAATAGCAGTGGTGGGAAGCACAGTTCAGAAGTGAAAGATGATTGCACTGCCTGATTGTCAGTGATAGAGAACTAACTGGGGAGCAGATCTCTTTCTGGGGATGATGGTTGTTACATAAATTAATTAAATTTAGCAATTTTTGCTTCATTCTGTGATAATCATCAAGCCCAGAAGCCACTTTCAGGCTCTGATTTCACATATTTTAAATCTGCACTTGTTGGAGAAAAGCCAGCTGCAACACCAAAAAAGTATTAAAATGTAGCAAAGGGCTTAAAATGGATGAAAATTTACCTGTTTGAAATAATGATGGGATAACCCATCAGGAAAAGCATAAATTTATCTTCTCCTTGTTGGAGAAGCCTTCCCAGGGAATTAATAATGGGTCAGCCTATTTAACTTCTACTTGAATATAAAAAATATCACCATGAGATACTTTAGGTCTTTAAATAGTTGAAAACATTACCAAGTCTCTCCTAGATAAAGAAATAGAAGAGCATTATGAACTATTTTTAAAAGAAACCTTTTAAATACTGTTTTCCTTTGGTATTTTCAGCAAGCTTCAAGGACTCTGAATTTCTGTGGCACTGAAAAGAGGCATTGAACCCATGGGAAGCCACCTGTAATTTTTTTTTTTTTACATGCCTTAAGTTTTGTGATGTATTGTGGACTTTTTATAAAAAATGCCAAAGTCAAAACTGATTTGTTTTGTACACAAATAAACTTTTACAGGAAAAGACACTGGTGTTAGTTTAAATAAATTATAAAGTCAGAGTGAAAAAATAATTGGCAAAGCATAAAAAAAGGTTAAGTGGAGGAACCAGCTGGATCAAACAGGAAGGGAGCATTTAAAAAAAAAGAATTTAAGATAAGGAGAACTTGGATAGCTGGTTATCTGCAAGGAGCCTGGGAATGGGGGTGGGATTTTTCTTTGTCTGGGAAATGCCCAGGAAGGAGCTGTGAGGTGTTTGAGGACAGCAGCAGCTGTTTGAAGGTGGTGTTCTGCAGTGGGAAAAGCAAGGACACGATCCTTTAGAACTTCTGGAGAAGGCTGGGAGGAGGAAATCTTGGTGGGGGAAAGTGGGAAAGAGCAAAACCGAGCCCAACAAAACCTGCTGCAGGTGCTGGTGGGCATGGAGAGCAGCAGGGACAGCCCAGAGTGCCCACAGAGGGGACCCTGGCACAGGAGCTGGCACAGCCCTGCCTCCTGTGCTGGCACTGCTATTTATAACAAATATATAATACTGGCTTTTCACAAATGCTAAAAAAATTGGATTCTCTATGTATAATGTGAGAGTAACTTTGCTGTACAGTTTTTATTTCTGCTATTAACTAAACTTAGACACAGCAGTGGAATAGCTGATCTAGTTGTGATAACTGAACTGCCTCCTGAGCTGGGCTAACACCCAGAGAATGTGTGGTGGAGACCCCTGCTAGCATCGACACCTGTCTGCAAAAGGCACAGAGCAAAACAGAGACTGAGGTGATGGAATGGACTGAAACCACAGCCAAGAAATGTGCATGCCCTGAAAAGGTGGACCTGATGCTAAACACTGCTTAGAACATGTAAACTAGTTTGGGGGAAAGTTTAAGTGTGCATAATGATGTATATGCAGTAGGGTGATGAAATAGGAAAGGTATTTAGTTAAAGTAGAATAGTGAAGGGTTTCTCTGAAATAGCAGGTGTGCTCTTGGCTGAATGCCAAGCACCCAGCTCTTACCCTTCCTTTATTTTTATATCCTACTGTCCTTTATGAAACTTTTAAACTTTACCAGGAAAGTGAAGCTCGTTTTTCACAGCAGGAACCAGGAGGGACAGCGGGATACGGGCTCTGAGGGGACAGCGGGGCTGGGAGGGAAGCTGGGCCTGCTGAGGGTTTAAAAGTGCCGTGTGAGGGGATGGCAGTGGAGCTCAGAGCTGTGGCACGGGGAGGAACATACACTTTGCAGAAGGATGAGGAGATGACGGTGGGAAACCAGCCCTGCTGGTGCCAGGGGTGATGGCTGGGAGCCGCTGAGGGGAGGGGAAAGGCGAGGCCGGGACGGCGAAGCCCCGGCCCTGAGGGACCGCCCGCCATGTTGTTTGCCGTCACCATAGCAACAGCCGCGCCGGCGCCGCCATCTTGTTTACCGTCACCACGGCAACGCGGCCGCCATCTTGTTCGGCGTCCCCACAGCAGCGCTCCCGGCCGGGCCGAGCCGAGCCGAGGCCATGGCGGGCGCGGGGCGGCTGCAGGATCTGGACCTCAGCGCCGAGGAGGCGGAGCGGCTCCAGCGCGCCTTCCGCGACGAGCGCTTCCGCGCTCTGTTCGCGGAGTACGCGGCCGAACTCACCGACCCCGAGCAGCGCCGGCTGTACGAGGAGGAGGTGGCGGCGCTGGAGCGGGAGCGCGGCGTGGAGGTGCGCTTCGTGCACCCGACGCCGGGCTTCGTGCTGCGGACCAGCCAGGAGGGCTCCCGCCGCTGCTACATCAATGTCTGCAGCAACCCGCTGATGGGGGAGCCGCGGGCCCGCGCCGAGCGCGGCGGGCAGCGCTGGGAGCTGCCCTACAGCCTGGCCCCGGGCCGCGAGGAGCTGCGCCCCGCCGGCCGCCGCCGCCTCCTCTACGACGTGGTGTTCCACCCCGCGGCGCTGCGCCTGGCCGCCCGCAGCGCCCGCTTCCGCCGCCTGCTCCGCGACACGGCGCTGGAGGCCGTGGAGAGCCACTGCGGGGTGCGGCTGGACCGCAACAACGCCACCGTCCTGCGAGGAGTCTCCTACAAGGGCGTCCCGCAGGCGCCCGTCATCCGCTCCCCGCTGCCCGGCGGCGCCCCGAAGCCGCCCGACGACGGCGAGTCCCCGCTGCCGCCCTTCCCCTTCCCGCCCGCCGCTGCCCCGCCGGCCGCCGCCGCCCGAGGCTCCGCGCCCGCCGCGCCCCCGCCGCCCTCCGGCCCCACCACGCCGCGCTGGAGCATCCGCCACCGCTCCTACGTGGACCTGCAGGACTACCGGCACTGCCGCGACTCAGCGCCCAGCCCGGTGCCGCGGGAGCTGGTGGTGACGGTGGAGCTGCCGCTGCTGCGCTCCGCCGAGCAGGCGGAGCTGGAGATCCGCGGGCGGGAGCTGCGGCTGGACTCGCAGTGTCCCGCCTACCGCCTGCGCCTCCGCCTCCCCTACGACGTGGACGAGAGCGGCGGCCGGGCCGCCTTCAACCGGGCCCAGCGGCAGCTGCAGGTCACGCTGCCCGTGGTGCTGCCGCCCGGCCCGCGGGAACCGCCGGCCCCGGCCGGGCAGCGGCTGGAGGGGGCCGAGCCCGAGGGCCCGGCAGAGGCAGGGCCGGCAGAGGCGGGCGGCGGAGCGGCTCCTCCCCCGGAACTCGGGCCTGGCGGCGCGGCCCGAGGCACGTGTGGCGGCGGGGAGCCCGGTGATCCGCTCGCCGAACCCCCGGCTGACCCACTCTGTGATCCTCCCGCTGGTCCGTCTGCCGAGCCCCGCGCTGAACCACCCGCTGAATTTCTCCTAGAACCACTCTGTGACCCACCCGCTGAACCCTCGGGGGAACCTCCCGTTGATCCAACCTCTGAACCCTTTGCTGACTCCCCTGCTGAACCCCCCGCTGAACCCGCCACTGATCCAACCTCTGAACCTGCCATTTATCCAACCTCTGAACCCGCCACTGATCCAACCTCTGAACCTGCCATTTATCCAACCTCTGAACCTGCCACTGATCCAACCTCTGAACCCGCCACTGATCCAACCTCTGAACCTGCTACTGATCCAACCTCTGAACCTGCCCCTGATCCAGCCTCTGAACCCTTTGCTGACTCCCCTGCTGAACCCCACACTGAACCTGTTGATCCAATCTCTGAACCTAGCCCTGATCCAACCTCTGAATCCCCCGCTGAACCTGCCCCTGATCCAACCCCTGAACCCCCTGCTGGTCCAACCACTGACCCCCGCTCTGAGCCCTTCACCGAAGCCGCCGCTGATCCCCCCACCGAGCCCCCGGCCCTGCGCTGCTCCGGTGCCGCTTCCCCCATCGCCAGCCCCGAGCCAGCCATGCCCACCGGGGACACCCCCCCGCAGCCCTCCGAGGGCCACCCCAGCGAGATGGCCACGTGCCCTCCCTTCCGTGCCCGGCAGGACGAGGTGTCCCTCACGCTGCTCCTGCCGGTGCCCGGCATCCAGCCGCAGAGCCTCCGCGGGGATGTGGGCACGCACCACTACAGCCTCCGCTTCCGCACCCACGGCGCTGCCTTCGCCCTGTTCCTGCGCTTCCCCCCCGCCGCCGCGCTGCTGCGCCCCGAGAGCAGCGTCAGCGTCTCTGCCCACAACGCCGTGGTGGGGCTGGCCAAGGCCCCCGGCAGCACCGGGCTCTGGGACAGCTTCAGCTTCGGCCTGGAGCCCTCCGCTCTGCAGGTAACGGTGGTGACACCTTGGGGTGTCGCCTGCCCGCGGTGCCGCTGCTGGGTGCGGCTGCTGTTTGCCGAGCGCTGGCTCAGGGAGGTGCGAGGGGCAGTTTGGAAGTTGCTGCTTCCTCCCAGAGCTGCTCCCGGATGTCAGTGGCGTGACCTGATTTGTGCGAGTCTTGTACAAGGTCACACCATGGAGCTGACACCTTCATCCTTGGAATTGGAATGACTTCTGCCTCCCATACAAATTTTTTTTTTCTAAGGGAGATTCTGGTGATGAATGAAAACGGTGCCTGTGTCCTCTGTGTCCTTAGTGCTCACTTGTAAAGCCCTGTAAATTGCTCGTGCAGCCTGCTCACACAAAGAAAGCTCTTTATGATACACCAGGCTTACACACAGTCATGTGTGCACACACAGTCATGAAGTCTAGGGGAGCGTCCCTGTGTCTGTGTTTGGGGACAGAATTCCCATTTACAGCCACAGGAAGTCCCAGCAGTTCAACCAGAGCAAAGCAGCAAGCAGCAGCTGTGAACTGTCCCGCTTTGCTGGGGTAAAGCTTCACCTGCTCTGTCCGAATGTGATTCTCATGTAGAATTTTCTAATTTTATAGGTTGTTGGGCAGTGATGCTCCCGTGGTGGGAGAAGGTGGGGTGGCTGCATCCAGTGTCCCCAAAGGGGTGCCCACCTTGTGACACTCTGTCCAGAGCCACTCACACAAGTTTTGTGGAGAACCACGTTCCTCTGTGAGCTCAGACTTGCAGACAGTTTCTCATGAGCAGGGATTAAAGCTGCACAGTTCTTGTGCAACCTTCTAGCCATGGGATTTGGAGTCTGGCTGGAGTTGAGAGCAATAAAATCCTCTGCAGTTTGGATCACGTGCAGTGGGATTGCACGTCCAGGAAGCTGGCAGGCTTCAGGCACATCCACAGGGATAGACTTGGCTTGGAGCAGTTTAATTGCTCCATCCCTCCAACTAGAAATGACTTGTGCACGATTTTGAAAGATATTTATCCAATTAGTGTTTGTGCAGCTGAAACCACGTCGAGTTTCCCATTTAGCAGCCACACACCTTTGACAGCAGCAGTTCCTGTGAAGGAGGAGCTGATCATTTCGGGGAAGTATCAAAGATGATGAATTTATGGAGAACCACCCACGCTGAGCTGTTTGCAGAGCATTTCCTTTGCTTTTACCGGAGCAGGAGCCTGCGAGTCTGTGCAAGGGGGGCCACAGAACACTCAGTGCTGCTGTTCACTGCTGTGATCTGGCACTGCCTGCTGCTGCCACGTCAGAAAAGCCACTGTGTAAACTCCTGCCTGTTTCTGTGCAGGTACTGAGGCTGCCCAGGGCACTGGTGGAGTCCCCATCCCTGGGAATGCCCCAAAAACCTGTGGATGTGGCACTTGAGAACATGGGTCAGTGGTGAACATGGTGGAGGCTGGAAGTGTGGGATATAGATTTGTTATTGCTATTGGAGGAACTTTTTGTGATTGAAAGGTTTTAAAAGGCCACCCAGTAATGGGATTTTTGGCTTTTTGAGTTACAAAAACCCCTTGAATGTGCTGATTTTATTATATATTGCAAAATGTTTTAAAGGGTGGAGTAGGAGAAAGGTTGGGCATTAGTCATCAGCTTCCTGGCCATTCATTCACAGCAGACTCCAAGAGATTCTCCTGGCCTCCAGTCCTTCTGGACACTGGGCCTGCAAATTGAAGCAGGAGAAATAAACTGAAGCTATTTGTCCTGTTTGCTTTTTTTTTAAATCTGTGCTATTTCCCCAAAGTGCCTGAGAGCTGCTCAGAGTGAAGGGAGAAAAATGAATATTTAATTAGAGCCACTGATTGCTTGCTGCCTTCTGGCCATTAACCATTTGTTCCTGGTCCCTTTTCTCCTTCTTGTGTTGATTCCTTCCATGTGTCTGATGCCACCCTGGGGGTTTTCCTGCCTTGAGTCTCATTCTGTGAATCAGAGCTGTGCTTCTTGCACTGAGACCTGTAAGGAGTCACACCAGTCACTGCAGAGTGCAGGGCAGGGCGGTGCCCCAAGGGAGCTTCTGGGGCTGGGGCCAGCAGGAATCTCATCCTGGAGCAGGAATCTCATCCTGGAGCAGGAATCTCATCCTGGAGCAGGAATCTTATCCTGGAGCAGGAATCTCATCCTGGAGCAGGAGTTTTATCCTGGAGCAAGAATTTCATGCTGGAGCAGGAATCATCCTGGAGCAGGAGTTTTACCCTGGAGCAGGAATCTCATCCTGGAGCAGGAATCTCATCCTGGAGCAGAAATTTTATCCTGCACCTCCCAGTCTGCTGGTTGATCATCTCCTCTCTCACAGCAGCGTTGCCAGAGGATGGTGCCTGGCAAAAGTGAATCATGGAATGGTTTGGGTTGGGAGGGATCTTAAAGCCCAACCAATTCCAGGGGCAGGGACACCTTTCCCTATCCCAGGTTGCTCCAAGCTCTGTCCAGTGTTTTTAACAGCCATGGAATTCTTGCTCTGCTCCCTTTTGGGAGGTGGCTGGAGGCCAGGGGTTGCTGTGGTGTTCCATGGAGCAGATTTCTCCCTGGCTTGGTTCAGAGGCTGCCCCTCCATGCCACGGTGGCTTTTCAGTGCCCTCTGAGGCTGCCTGCCCACACCATTCCCATTAAATGCCAGTTCCTTCTTGGAAGCTGGTCTGATCCACGTGCTGGTAGAAGAACGAGTTGGGCTCATCCTTAGAACACCATGCTTGAAACAGAACTGCAAGAGCTGCTTTTCCTTTTGTAGTCAGCAGTGCCTGAATCCCTGTGCTGGCAGAGGATCTGTTTAGAGCTCAGTTTCCATAGATGCCAAGCAGCTGGAATTCCCAGCCCAGCAAGTGCCTCTTTTCAGGAAATCTCTGCAGTGCCCTGCTCCTCCCTGGACTTTAACTGTGAGGAGTTTCCCTCCTTGGCCAAACCAGGATATCCACACTGCAGCTGGGCTTGATGATCTCGGAGATCTTTTCCATCCTCTTGATTCTGGGGCTTGTTATGGTGGCCAGAAATCCTATAAAAATAAAGATTCCATAGCTTTGAACGTGGTGAGCTTAGGGTCACATATTTCAGGGGTTTAAAAGCCACCTTCTGTCACTGCCCAGAGACCACAGTGCTGATCCTTCTGCTCCAGGCCCTGTTTTTCCAGGGAATAATCCCATGACCAGAGGGAGCTGCCTGATTTCCCCAAGAGCTGCCAAAATCAGCTCTTTGCCTGGAAATACCAGCCATGGGCTGTGCTCTCCCCACTGCTCTTCTCTGCAGTTCTCCCTCTATCCCTTCTGCTTCAATCCTGGGAATTCAGGCCTGGGAAACTCCTGCATCAGAGAATTCCCCTTCATCTCCAGACAACACAGCCTGGGGAGAAAATGACGAAGGAGAAGGGCTGGGAGTTAAATAACCATTAATACAATTTGTAAGCCTGCCAGGCAGGGTTTCTGAGAACTTGTCTCAGTGTGTCCTGGTTTCTGGTAGTGCTGGAGCTGGGCAATTATGGAAATGGTGCCTTTGGAATGTCTGGGAATGTTTGGCCTGCTGGGGTTAAATGCTGGATTCCTCCCAGAAATAAAAAGCAATTTTCTGGGGGTGCATTGAGCTGCTGAGACTCGGGGGCTCAGTTCTTGGAGCACGTGAAACACAACTGGCAGGGAATTAATTCTGCACTTTTGGGGTCGTGCCTGCTCCTTTTCATGGGATTAGGAAAAGCCTGCTTCATGCAGGAATTCCCGTTTTGGCTGATCCACACCCTTCCTGCCCCTCTCAGGGGCCTGCAGTGGGTTTGTTCAGAGGATGTGTGCTCATTCCTTTGGTCAGTTCCCCCTGGGTACCCCTGGCTGGGCAGGGAATTGCAGCCAGCCCATCCCTTCCCCAAAAGCCCCTGTCAGATCTTAGGGAGAATATTCAGATTTAACTCACATAAACCCCAGGGGCTCCAGAGAGCAACAGGGAGCAGAGGAAAACAGAGGAAATAACAGAGGAAATATTTCCTCTGCTTTCCTATGCATTGCTTTTTTTTTTCTTTTTTTTTTTTTACATTTACAGGCTGAAAAGGATTATAGTGAACATTCCTGAGGAGTTCATGGTTGGAGCTGGGTCTGAGTTAGGCTGTCTGGGAGGGATCCAAATGGGAATTGCTCAGAGATAGGGAAGTTTTGTTTGACTTTTCTGGGAGTGCTGAGGCCTCCTTGCAGGATGTTGTACACGGGTGTGATTTTTCTGCTTGGCACAGCCACCAGTGCCTTGTGAAGGAGACCCTTTGGAAGCTCCTGGTGCTTTTTCCTTCAGAAAGCAGCCGGTAAAAAAAAATATGGAGCTGTTGGAGCAAGTCCAGAGAGGCCATGGAGCTGCTCCAGGGCTGGAGCTGCTCTGGAGCCAGGCTGGGAGAGCTGGGAATGTTCCCCTGGAGAGGAGAAGGCTCCAGGGAGAGCTCAGAGCCCCTGGCAGGGCCTGAAGGGGCTCCAGGAGAGCTGGAGAGGGACTGGGGACAAGGGATGGAGGGACAGGAGCCAGGGAATGGCTCCCAGTGCCAGAGGGCAGGGATGGGTGGGAGATTGGGAATTCCCAGAGAATTCCCAGATCCTGGGCTGGAATTGCCAGAGCAGCTGGGGCTGCCCCTGGGTCCCTGGCAGTGCCCAAGGCCAGGCTGGACACTGGGACACCCTGGGACAGTGGGAGGTGTCCCTGCCACGGCAGGGGTGGCACTGGGTGGGGTTTGAGGTCCCTCCCATCCAAACCATTCTGGGATTTTGGGATAAGTGCCCTTAGAAGAGGCTGAGCCTGGTAAGGTGATCTGGGCTGATCCAGCCTGGCCTTGGGCACTGCCAGGGATCCAGGGGCAGTCCCAGCAGCTCTGGGCACCTGTGCCAGGGCCTGCCCACCCTCCCAGCCAGGAATTCCCAGTTCCCAATATCCCATCTACATTTCCCTGCATCACTTGTGTGGAACTGGAGGTGCCAGAGTTCTGCTGCTCCTGGCACTGGGACAAAGGCCAAGGGCTGGAAGTGTCCCCAAGGGCTGGAAGTGCCCCCTTGGACCAGGCTGGCTGTTCTTGTCCTCGCTGTGCTCAGAATTTGGGCTCTTGTGGATAAAAGTTTTCCTTGGTTGGAGAGTCAGCCAAGCATGAAGCCTTGGGAGCCGTGTTGGCACGTGTCAGACTTGGATGTTTTAAACCTTCCATGGAGGAATCCATCCTGCAGAGCTGTTTTGCTCTCATTTCCAAGCTATTTGGAGTGATAATTTTCAATTTCCAAGCTACTATAAAGACTTACTGTAATAGTCAGGGGTTACTGCTAAGAAGATGCTGCTGCAAACTGGGGCTGTTGAATGTAATCCTCCAAGAGTTTATTTTTGGTTCAGTTAATTCTGTGCTCAGCATTTCAAGACTCTTGGCAAGTTTTTGGGGAGGTCAGAGAAGGACAAAGAAGGAGAACACAACAAACTTATTATTTCACATTTTTCAAAGTAATCCCTTTCCCGAGCTACATTAAGGACCATAATTAGTTTGCTTCTGCTATAAAACAAACTAATTTCTGAATAGTCTTTAATTGGTAGCTGCATTTTGGGAATACCATGACTGCACAGAACAGTTATGTCAGGAAACATTATTAACCTGCTGCTGGAGCTCATCAAAGCTTCTTTGGAGCTGTTTCATCTTTGCAGTCCTGAGCACCTTGGAGAAGTTTCCATTTCACTGCAGGTACTTTCAAACTCATCTCTCAGAGCTGGTTTGTGCTGGGACCCCACAAGTGCAGAGGTCAGGAAATCCTGGTCCTTTCCCATATTGGCATCAGTTGTTGGGTTTGGATGAGAGAGGTTGTGGCTGCCCCATCCCTGGAGGTGTCCAAGGCCAGTTTGGATGGGGTTTGGAGCAGCCTGGGACAGTGGAAGGGTTGGAAGTGGTTGGGATTTAATTCCCCTCCCAGCCCAACCCATTCTGAGATTCCCTGATCCTCTCATTACAGGAACCACCAAAATAATTTAAGCTTGAAATCTGTCCTGCTTTTCAAACTTGCAGCCTGTGTGGGAGGTTACTCTGGATGGAAAGTGTCTTCAGTGTGGAGAAATGAAAGCAGAACGAGCCCATCTGAGAGCCGGGGGCAGCCGGGAGGGAGCTCCCGGTGCCGTGAGACACAGGGATGGCTTTGGATGATGAAGTGTTCCAGAAACCAAAGCCATCCCTGCTAAGGTTTATGTTAATTTAGTCTCAGTTTAGTCACAGGGAAAAATGAATGTGTACCAAACAGCAGATGACAGTGTGTGCAGGGAAAAACAAATTAAATTCGAAGTTGCTAAGAGAGCATCATAAATACCAGAAAATAAACGGCTTAAATTGAAGAATTATTTTACAGGGTCATTGAAATCAGCTGCAGATGGTTGTCCTCTGTTTGCTCTGGCTTGGAAGGCAGAGTAGGCTTTAGAATAAATTCCTGGATCATTTTTTTCCAAGGTTTGTGCTCTGATAACATCTGCAGTCATATAAATGCCTCGGTGTGTGCTCCCCCTGAATGCAGAGTCTGAGTTCCAGTGGAACAGGCTGATGATGATCACCTCCCTGACAGCAAACACACCCCAGGTCTGGGATTTATGGCAGGCCATGGGGCAGGGATGGGATAAAATGGGAAACACTTCTGGGAATTCAGTGCTGGACTGGGAGGGAACTTGGTGAAATTGGTTTGTGCCGTGAGTCAGAATTAACGGAGCAACAGCACAAGGGGCTGCTTCTTATCCTCATTTAAAACACTGATTATTCACAGAATTATGGAATATTCTGAGCTGGAAGGGACCCACAGGGATCAGCCAGGGCAGCTCCTGGCCCTGCCCAGACCCCCAACAATCCCACCCTGGCATCCCTGGCAGCTCCTGGAGCTCTGGCAGCCTCGGGGCTGTGCCCGTTCCCTGGGGAGCCTGGGCACTGCCAGAACCTTCCCTGGTCATAGACCTCCCATTCAGTTTTCCTTTTTTAACTGTATTTTCTGTGAAGAAAACACTTTTTTTTTTTTTTTTTTTTGCTTTAATCATGAGGAAATTCTCCAGAAAGATTCAGGGTGTTTGCTGCCAAATTGCAAAGTCCTGATTGCTCTGAGGAGGAGAGGGTGTCCCTCACCCAGCCACGGCTGCCAGAGGCAGATTCAGAGGGAAAAGAGATTATTTCCTCATTTTATGGAGGAAAAGTGGGATGGGACTTGGTGCAAGCTGGTCTGGTGGAAGGTGATTAAAGCTCCTGAAACAGATCCCGTGGCAGGGGTAGGGGTGAGAGGAGCTGTGAGGTTCCCTCCAAGCAAACCATGCTGTGATTCCCTGACTCTGGTTGTTCTGCTGGGTGAGGAGGGTTGTGCTTTGCTCTCCTTGGGAGTGCAGGCACCAAAATCCCAAACCCCCTCCAGGGAGGCTGAGCTGTCTGTGGGCCAAGCAGTCCAGGGCAGAGCTGGGAATTCTCCTGAGCTGCCCAAGGATGGAGTTCAGGAGCTCCTGGGAGCCCTGGTACTTCCCAGATTCTGTGCTGTGCTCTGACACCTTCCCCTGAACCCTGCAGAGCATTTCCAGAGCCCAAAGCCCTGGCAGATCCCTCTCTGGCAGGCAGGAGAGGATGCAGCACGAGGGAATAAGAATTTTTAGGCTTTGCATGCAGAAATGCAAGAAGCAGGGATGTTCTGGGAGGGTTTTCAGTCAGGGCAGCTCTGCTGCACTTTAATCTCTCCCCAAACCATCCCAGCATCCAGTGCTGGCTCCTTGCCTGGATTGTAATCTTTCTGGATAGAAAATGAATCCAGTCCTCTGCCTTGGAAAACCAACACTTCGTGTGTTCTGACTTTCCATATTGTGATTTCTAGTTTAACTAGTGGAAAAAATAGGACTCTGGCTTATTTTTCCATTCCTGGTTTGGTTTTTTTTTCAGGATGACAGTTAAATTTTGTACCTCAGACACAATGTGACATCTGGCTGTGCATAAGGCTCCATCCACAGGGGGCCAAAATTGTGCAGAATTGTCTTTTTGCTTCTTGGTCTGCAAGATGTCAGCGATAATTGAATTTAACTTTCATTGCATTGACACGAGGGTTGAACTGGACCGAGAAATTTAAAAGTGTGACTTCATGTGGAAGGTTTGCAACTTGTCCCTGTTATTTCCAATTAAATAAGGAAGGTAATTCCCAGAACCTAAACCTCTCCTCCAGGTCAGAGCATTTTTATTCTGTCTGTCCTTCCCCTCAGCCTGCACAGATGATGTGTGAATGACACAAGGACAGGGAAGGCTCTGCAGTTCCTGTGGAACAGCCCCTCCAGGAGATATTTCAGGACCTTTAATTACCTGTAACTGATTTAAATCTCTAAACCCGCAGCAACACGTTTGAGGTTGTTTATGAACAGCCTGGAAACACACCCCAGGCTGTGTCTCTGCCTGTGGATACCTCTCCTTTTTTTTTTTTTTGTTGTTTTTTTTTCCACCTGGCTTGTCTGCGTGGAGATCAGAGCAGCCTCAGTGGCTGGGTGTGAAATGGATCCAGCCCTGAGTGCTCCAGATCTGATCTCAGGCTGAGGATCCTGCAGTGCCTCTCCAAGGAGGTGTTTGTGCTTCCCTGCAGGCAGCCAGGAACAAACCCTCAACACTCTGACACCTTCCTGCTGTTCAGACAGGTGAGGAAGGTGGAACGAGGTTGGGACAAATCATTTTTCAGTGTCTCCATCTCTGGATTAGTCACCCATCCAAAGAGAGAAATAATATTTCCTTGATGTTTGATAGGGTGCAGATTTGTACTTTGAAGCAAAATGAGCCAAGCACTGGTTTGAATTCATTTCACCTCATTCTTTGAATGTCTGCCTTAGAATTTCTCTGTCAAGACTTGAGTGTGCTGTGAAACTTGGGAATTGCTGTCCTGGCTTTCTTTGCAGGGAGTTTTCAGCCCAAATACCCCTGGAGTGGAGCACAGAGAGAGCATAACCTGCTGTTTCTCTCTTTTCCTTTAGGAGAGGTTGTTTGTCAGCGAGGAGAGCGTTGATGGATTTCTAGGCTCTGCTTCCTGCCCTTCCCCTTGCTCCCAGCCAGCCCTGGAAAGCCAGGCAGTAATTGAAGTGCTGGATGTTACTGAGGACAGAATTCAAATCAGGGTGGAGGTAAGGATCCAGGAGCAGCACGGGCTGATTTGTGTTCTTCTGCCAGATCCTATCAAATCCCACTGAGCCAGCTTTGTTCCTGTTTTGTCCTGAGGAAGCAGGGACAGCCCAGGGCTGGGCTTATTTGCATGTGTGAATGTCAGTTTTCAGAAGTAAAACTTGTGTTCGTGCCATTTCATGTGACCAAAGGATTGAAACCTCCTCTGTTTCATTTGGAAGGTGCAGAACTGTGATCCAGTCATTTAAAAAGTGATTTTTCCTTGCAGGAATAGCTCACCCACTCAGCCTTGTACAGGTAGAGAAATCCTAGAGGGTTTTGTCTGGGAAGAATCCTGCCTCATCTTTATTCAATCCATGTATGGGAGTACTTGGTGGGTTCCTGTTGTGTAGATAATTAAACATGAGGCTATTAATCTTAAACACTGGTCTCAAATTCAATCCTTGTAGTTTGAGGCCTCGTTCAGGCTCTCCTTCCTCTGTCTGGAACAAGCCAGGCTGTTCCTGGGATCTGCCACGGGATTAAATTGTCCTCCCTTGGCAAAATGGATGGACAGATGAAGAAATCAAAATGTTCATTTTGTGAGGAGGAAAATGTGAGATAAACCCCCCACGTTCACTGGGATTTCTGGGTGGGCACTGCATCCAAAATTGAGATGAAACTCTTCCTGAAGGGAAGATAAAAAGCAGGAAGCAGCAGGTCCCTGCTGTGGCCCTGGCCTGGGGATGCAGCTGGGGTTAAAGTGTAGCTGGGTTATTGGGAGGCAAGTTCAGAGGAAGCACACGACCTCTGGAGCTGGGCTGGAGCCTGAGGAGTGTCCCAAGGACAGTGGATCCAGCTCAGCTTTCACAGCTGCTGTGGGCTGGACACAGAAAAATGGAATTCTGAGTGTTGGAGAGCAGATGAGTCCCTTTTGGGACCTTAAATCCTCCCATTCCTGCTCCTGTACGGGGCCAGCAGTTGGGGTTTGTGGGAAATACAGTAAAGGAAAGAAGGTTTTTAGAAAGTTGTGAAAGCAGGATTTTAAAATAGAAAGAGTAGAAATTAAGAGTAAGTTGTAAAGTTTGAGAGTAGAAAAGTTAGAATAGTGTAGTGAGTAAGGATATGAAATGGTAGCTTGAGTTTTAGATTTGGTTAAGGCAGATTTTGAGATTGTAGAAAAACATGTTTAGCATGCTATTGGCTAGAAAGTTTTTAAATGTTCTGTAACAGAAAAATCTTTGCTACTCACAAGATGTAAACTATTGCCATGTTTCAATTATCTCAGCCATATCATAAGACTAATGCCACAATAGAACTCAAACCCCACATCCCATCCCATGGACACAAACTCCAGCTCAGAGCTGGTGATTCCCGAGGGTCCCTTCCAGCTCAGGGCATTCCATGATTGTGTTCCTCTGGGAGAACTGTCCGTTTGGAAAGGACTCCCTGGTGTTTCCTGAGTTTCCTGTGGTTTGGGGGTGGGAGAGAGAGACTCTGTGTCTGAATCCATCACCCAGCTGCTCTTGGATGGGTCCTGCCTGATCCTGACTCTCCACTGACCCAGACCTATGAGTTACCAGCAGGTTTTTGCCAGAACTCCCAGTAGTGGTGAACTGGTTGGACAGCACCTCTCCCAGCTCCTCCTCTCCCGAGGCAAACTGCAATTCCCAGATCAGCCCCACAGGCCAGGAATTTCCCCAATTGCAAAGTTCCAACCTTGCAACAAGAGTTGAGATCCCCTGGCTGATTCTGTGGCCGCTGGGATTTGGGGATTTGGGGATCGGGCTGGGTGTGGGGAGTGGCTGCTGCTGGAAAGGAAAGCAGGAGACCCTGGGGAAGCAGAAGGATCTCCCTGCCCCTCATTCCCACACCCCAGACGGGAGCAGGAAAACCTCAGCACTCACTTGGCTTCTGGAAGGAGAATCATGGAATCACAGCCTGACTTGGAACCTTTAGGATCATCTGCAGGGACACTTTCCACCATCCCAGTGGAGCTGAGCTGTTGGAGAAACAAATCTCTCCTGTCTTTGTGTGCACAGTTTGTTCCAGCCATGAAATAATTCATTTATTTCCTTGACAGCCGCAGGAACGTGATGGGCAAGGAGCACTCGGCAGCTCGGGGGGAGCCCTTGCTGCAAAGACCGACGGCAACTACCCCGAAACAAAGGCAGAAACAAAGTGTCCTGCAGCCGAGGGAGGTGCTGCGGGATCCAGGCCGGCTCCCAGCGCTGGAACAATGGCCACAGCAGGCTGTGCTTCACCCCATTGTTCGCAGCCTGAACCTCCTGCCTCCGGCTCAGCCATTCCCGGCGGAGCTGCGAGAAGCGAGCCCGATTTAGAAAGTGCTGCTGCAGCAGGAGACACAGCCCCGGCGCCGGGAGCAGCGGGAGGGCTGCAGGGGGGTGGGGACGGGGACAGGGATGGGGACAGGGATGGGGATGGGGACGGGTCCCCCATCCTGCGGGAGGTGAACCCCGAGGACGGCAGCGAGCGCATCCTCCGCGCCCACCGCACGCACTGCCCCCTGCACTTCCACAGCTCCCTGCTCTACGAGCTGGACTAATTTCATTGTTTTACAATTTCCTTCCTTGTTTGATGCTTGTTCTGACTTCCATGTGGATGTTCGGACTTCCACGGAGGCTGCGGGTTCCCACCGAAACTTTGTTGTTAACAGTTTAACAATTCCCCTATCTGTTGCAATAATTTTACTTATTAGAAAAGTTGCAGTTGGAGGTGACTCTGAGCTCCTGGAAAAAAAATGGATTTTTATTGTTTACATAAATTTTTTATTCTCTTCCCACGTTTCGGGGATTATTTGTATATCTCCTCAGTCTAATGGCTCCCTCGGGAATTGAGCAGTAGTCATCATTTTCCAAACCTTTCATTTTGTGATAACTGCAGGATTAGACTCGCAGTGTTTCTTTGCAATCAAATGAAATTTCTAATTACCCGGAGAAGTTCTAATTAGTCTCCTAGAAATAATCAACATTTATACCCCGTATTCCTTCCTAGTGCTGTGCTTTGGATCTGCAGCACCCAGATATCCCCCAGCTGAACAAATTCCACTGCACAAGAGCATCCTCTGGGTGCCTGTCTGCTCTGAAGTATTTACAACTGGTGAAATGGATTCTCTTTAGCCAGATTAGATTTATTTTTCTCAGTTTCCCTCGAGTTTCAGCGTTTTTCACCTCCCTAAAGCAGAATAGCCAAGAGAACACATCTAATAATAAACTTCCTGTTCCCCTTTCTCACTGCTGCTGAACCAACTTCTCTCTTTGTTTGAGAGGTGCTTTAGAGGAGAGTTAATTTTGCTGGCACTGCTGTGACATTTCAGTTTGGGTATGTGGTTTCAGAGCTCAGCAGGAGCCACAGCTGCCCAAAACACCTGCCCTGCCCTCCCTGGTGGCACATCCTGCTGGAGCTTTGCTGGGCTCAGCTTAAACCCCTCAGCTTTTTGGGAGAGGGCTCTGAGCTTCAGCACCAGCCCCGACCCAGCGGAACAGAACACGGAGCAATTACCTTGCAAAATCGTGGGTAAACAACCCCTGGAAAAGGAAAAAAAGCAGCATTTTCTTTCTCTGACATATATCTGTGTTCCACAAAAGCTGCTGAGGTGCTTCTGCCACAGCTGAGTTCACAGAGGAGTGGCATTAGAGCTGCTGGAGCATTCACAGACGGCTCCGTGGCCCCAGCTCAGCCCCTTCCCACCACACAGCAGCAGTTTTCACACAGCTAATTTGAAACAACTTTTAAAAAAAAAAAAAAAATCCAAACAAAAGAGGTGTTGTGCCACCCATTTGCTACCCTTTTCTGCCTCAATTAATATCATTAAAATGTAATGAAGTTAAATGCACACTGCTAGAAGGAGTGATGGCACGTGTCCAGCCCTCGGGATTAAAGAAGAGAAACTCCCCCCTCCTTCCCATCCTGACTTTTTAGGAACACGAGGTGACGTCATCTTTTTGCTGACAATCAAGAACTTCTCTAGGCTTACAAAACAACGGAATTTTTATTTCGGCAGAACTAAAAAAATCATGTATTTATCTACATCGTAGTAAAAACAATGAGATTTATTTTCTTTTCATCCTTCATATATTCATCGACACAGCGCAACCGAACCGGGACTGGGGGATCGGGCGTGAGATGACCCCGGGTGGGACCCCAGGCACCACCAGAGCTTTGAAGCACCAAAAAAGATGCACTTAAAAGTGTTCTCCTCCTCCTCCTCCTCCTCCTCCCAGCAAACACAGCAGCAGGTCACTTTTTGCGTAGGGGCTGCAGCACGTCACCCGTTTCCAAAACGTGGTTGCCAAACATGAGAGATTACTATTTTGGGACACCTTTAAACAAGAATGTTTATTCATATTAAAGCAGGAACCAACTGATAAATGCTGTTTATACACGTATGTGCCTGGAAAGGACACAACGGAACAAGTCAAGGAGAAAAGGCGCTGCGAGGAGGATCCTCACTGGAGTCTGCGGTAGCTCTTACAGAGTTCGTGGTCCCTGATGTCTCCCCACCCTCCGTTCTTGACGTGAGGGGACAGGGGAGCCATGGAGTACCTTTTACTGACACTCATCGCCTCGGGAAACAGGTACTGTTGGTTGCTGTTCAAGAGAGAATCGATTTTGGCACTCTGGGTGGACGGTCTGCAGGATTTCTTGTGGTGCATGCCACAGTCCCCCGTGTGAAAAATCCTGGGGATTTCGGGAACCAGCACTTTCCAGAACTTTGGAAGACAAGAGACAGTCAAGTGCTGCAGAGTCCAGTCCCAGTTGTAGTCATCGTAGGTGCAGAAGGCGTCCGTGCACTCGATGAGCTTCTGGTAGGTGTCTCTGCCGAAGGCCATGCCCATGTTGTGCTCCGTGGACTTCCACGTCTTCATCTCCACCTTGTCGGCGCGGCCGGCGAAGCCGCCCCGCACGGGGCTGTAGGTGCCCAGCGACACGAGCTGGCACTCGGGGCACTCCTGCTGGCGCAGCGCCCAGAGCCGCTTGAGGACGTGGTAGAAGTCGGGCGCCAGGTAATGATCCTCCTCCAGGAAGAGCACGGGCCCCGCGTGCTCCCGCAGCGCCCGCACGCGCTCCCACACGAAGTGCAGCTTCCACCACCAGTGGTGCTTGGTCTGCGCGAAGCGCGCCTCGCGGTAGTGCCCGAACGAGTCGGGGAACTCGGCGTTGATGCAGCCCAGCCGCAGCGCCGCCGCCTTGCCCACGTCGCGGGGGCAGTCGCGGGGGTCGTGGCCCGGGAACTCGCGCGGGTACAGCTGGATGCTGAAGGGGAAGAACACCTGCAGCACCGGGCAGAAGTCCACGCGGGCCGCCAGCCGGTTCAGCTCCTCGGCCCACAGGTCGTGGCTCAGCACCAGCAGCACGTTCTCCACGCCCGCCGCCCGCCGCAGCGACTCGAGCAGCAGCCGCAGGTGCTCGGCGCGGTCGTGCACCTGCACCACGAGCACCACGTCGGGCCGCGCCGGGAAGCGCCCGGCGTTCCGCACCGGCTGGTCGAAGTTCAGGCGGTACACGAGCGAGCGGTAACTCAGCGTCGCGTTCTCGGACAGCACCTCCGCCGCCACGGCGGCCGAAGCGTTGGCGGCGGGGCGGCGCGGTACCGGCGGCGGGGGCTCGCTGACCCGCGGCGGCTCCCCGGTGCTACCGGGACCGCCCCGCTGCTGCTGCTGTTGCAGCTGCTGCTGCTGCCGCCGCCGCCCGCCGCCGCCGGTGCCCCAAAGCGCCAGGGCGCAGAGCGCTAGCGCCAGCGCCAGCAGCAGCACCTTGCGCTTGTAGACGCGCAGCCGCATCGTCCCGGCGGCGGCGGCCCCGCTCCGCCGCTCCCGCCGCCGCCGCCGCCGCCGCCGTCCCCCCTCACGCCCTGGCCCCGCCCCAACTCCTCGGCGCTTCCGCCGCGCAGGGGG
>JANIJU010003064.1:60643551-60655427 GCA_025504685.1 Leucosticte australis
GTGTGAGGGGACAGAGCATGTGAGGGGACACGGGGTGTGAGGGGATAGAGCGTGTGAGGGGACAGAGCGTGTGAGGGGACACGGGGTGTGAGAGGACAGAGAGTGTGAGGGGACACGGGGAGTGAAGGGACACGGAAAGTGAGGGGACACGGGGTGTGAGGGGACAGAGAGTGTGAGGGGACGCGGGGCGTGAGGGGATATGGAGTGTGAGGGGACGTGGACTGTGAGGGGATATGGAGGAGCTGAGAGGACGCGGGTGTGAGGGAACATTGAGGATATGAGGGGATGCTGAGGTTGTGAAGGGGCATGGAGGTGTGAAGAACACGGAGTTGTGAATGGACATGGAGGAGCTGAGGAGACACGGGGGTGTGAGGGGATGTGGAGGGTGAGAGGACATGGAGGGTGTGAAGGGACACTTGGGGTCAGGGGACGTGGGGAGTTGAGGGAGAACACAGGGGAGCTGAGGGTGCTGCCGAAGCTTAGGGACTCTAAACACGAACAACGAGTCAGGTTTAGAAAGAAGGCATTGTTTATTCTGTGCAGGGTGCAGGGTGGAAATTGTCCACAAATCAAGCTCACCAGGGAATAAAAAGCAAAATGATTTATACACTAACGTTTACAGAAATCCGCCCATCTAATCCCCAGTTCCTGCCTACCTAATACACAGTCATGGCCAAGCACGACATAAAATATAAAGTTTTCCATGAACATCAAGTAAAGCATAAAAGACGTGGTGACGTGTTGGTATTGAAAAGAGGGGCTAGAGGGGAGAATGGTGCGAGGAGCCAGGGGGAGCAGAGGAAGGGCCAGAGAATTCTGTGTAAGGACATGGAGGGGACAGCAGGTGTGAGGGAGGGGACATGGGGGAGATGAAGGGATGGAGGGTGTGGGGGGACACAGAGGAGCTGAGGGGACACAGGAGGTGAGGGGACACAGGAGCTGAGGGGACATGAGAGGTGAGGACACAGAGGAGCTGAGGGGACACGGGAGGAGGGGACATGGGACGCTGAGGTCACAGGAACTGGGAGCAGGTGGGTGTGACAGCAGCAGCTGAGACTTGGTAAGCGACAGGAAGGCTTAGGTCAGGCTTGGTGTTGGCGCCATGAGGCGGCTTTGAGCACATGAAGCGGCATTGGGAGAAAAAAACCCCAAACTCAGAGAGGCGTTTGCTGAGTGTTTGTGCAAATGTATTATTTGAGGGCAGGATTGGTGTTTGAGATTGGGTTGGTGCTGCGAATTGTGTAGTTGAGCGGCGGTGGGTTGTTGCGGTGTTTGTCCAGTAGGAGGCGGTGTGTTGCGCGTGGGTGTTTTAGGGCGAAAAGGGGTGTTTGGGGTTTTTTTTGGGTATTTGGGGTGTGTTGTTAGTAGTGTGGGGCAAAAGGTTGAGCCCACGTCTCCCTCTCTTGCCCAGGGTACATCGGCACGGCTATTCACAGGCGCGGTCCCCCCACTGACCGCCACGGGAGCTTCAACCCGGCTCCCACTGAGCCCCCCGGGAGCTTCAACCCGGCTCCTTCGGGGTCACCACATCAAAGCCGGCTTCCACCAAGGCGCATACTCGGCCCACCGCACGAGCAGCCCTGAACCCCGGGCTCAAGCGATCCGTCGGACTCAGCCTCCCCCCTGGCTAGGATTACAGGCGCGCGCCACTACGCCCGGCGCCCGTTAACTACTCTCTTAGCAATACGAACTTTAACAGCCCTGACGTCACGGGGCGGGCGAAGCTGCCCGCCCACTTCATGACGTCACGGAGGGGAGCGGGCCCACCCACAGCTCTCTCGGCGGTGACGGCGCAGGGCGGGAAGCGGGAGCCGCGCGGTGCACGCCGGGAGGCGCCGTGAGGGGTATAAGGGCAGGCGGCCGCCACCATCTTTCTCTCAGCACCGCGCAGCCATGGGCCACCAGCAGCTCTACTGGAGCCACCCCAGGAAGTTCGGGCAGGGCTCTCGCTCTTGGTCAGTGCCGCCCCTTGCGTCCCCCGGGTCGTGGGTGCCCTTTCACCACCCTGCTACGCTCCTCTTTCCCCTCACATTCCCCCCTCCTCCCCGGCACCATTCCACGCCCTCACGCGCCTCTCTCTGTTCCCCTCACAGCCGCGTGTGCTCCAACCGCCACGGCCTCATCCGCAAGTACGGGCTCAACATGTGCCGGCAGTGCTTCCGCCAGTACGCCAAGGACATCGGCTTCATCAAGGTGAGCCCCGCGGCTGCGGAAAGGGGCTCGGGGGTGCCGCTTCCCGCTGACTCCCCTCGTTTCTCTCGTTCTCTTGCAGCTGGACTGAGCGCCGGGAGGATGAGGCGAAAGCCAGGAGCTCCCGGAGCCTCCCAGGGCCTCCCTGACACATCTGCAGCGTCTCGGCTCAGTCTTACCTAATAAATGGTCTCCTAACCCAGCTGATCCGTGCGTGTTTCCCTTCTGTGCAGGTTTTGGCGGCTCTGGGGGTTCTTTGTACAGGGCTGCTCTTGGCGTGTAGGGGCTGCCCTTCTCTGCTCGGCTTCCCAACCTTCCACTACCCCGGGCTGCTCCAAGCCCTGACCAGCCTGGCCTGGGCCACTTGCAGGGATCCAGAGGCAGCCACGGCTGCTCTGGAGGGAGTGAGGTAAAGACACACCTAAGTGTGCCAGAGGTCTGGAATTCCAAGTCCTTTGGGATTCCAAGTGTCTGGGTGTTTTTCTGCTGTGCAGTGGCACTGCTCTGAGGGGGCTGACCAGGTAAATGATGGTCCCTCCCAGCTGAGTGCTCTGCAGATCCTTTGGGAATGCCCAGGAGCCTTTGTTTTTTCCCCCTGGCTATGACATCGGTGAGAGAGGTGTGAGGAGGGAGTGGGAGCAAACCCAGGTGTGCCCATAGCAAAAGCTGCAGGGCTGTGGGATTATCACAGAATTTGGGATGGTTTGGGCTGGAAGGGGCTTCAAAGCCCATCCTGTTTCAGTCCCCTGCCCTGGGCAGGGACACAGGACACTGGATGGTGAGGAAGCAGCTCCTTCCTCCTCCTGCTAAACCCTTCCATGTGTGGCACAGGGATGAGGATTTGGCATCATCTGGGAGCTCTGGGGAGGGGTTGGCTTTCCTCACCAGGAGGTGGCTGGCCCTCTCATTTTGAGTTAGAAATGGTTAAATCCTGGTTCATTACCAGAAACTGCTTTAGTGTGAAGCTTCTACATTAAAAAGATTCAGTTGCTCTGGTGGTGGTTTTGGGCTTTCCCTTCTCCCCGGTTTTTGGTGATGTACACAGGGAGGGGAATCCTGTGGGATGTGTTTGTTTGGCTTCAGTGTGGTTCTGAAAAAGCACAAAACCCTCTTTGCCTTTTTAACCAAACTACTGAATTTCTGGGGGGGGGGCTTTGTCTGAGGTGTAAAATCTCAAGAGGAACACAAAATCAGTGAGGATGCAGAAGGTGATGGGAGGGTGCAGCTCCCACTGCTGTGTCCAACTTTCCTCCTGCTGCCTCTCAGAGGTGCGTGAGGCACTTCCCAGGGGGAGATCCATGTTTTTCCCAACATGATGGACACAGGAGGATGCTCCATGCTGGGTACCACCGAGAGCCTTGGAAGTGGTGGCAGGATTGGGATTTTTTGGGGTTCTAAGACCTGTTCAAGCCAGGCAGGGAATTGTGGATATTTGTCCCTTTTTCCTGAGCAAAGCTCCTTCCTGATGGTCAAAGGGATTTGGGATAATTTTCCCTCTGCTGCCCTGAGGATCCGGGCCCCAAATCTCTGCCAGAACATTTTTTTCTCATTATGGAAAACAAAAATAAAACAAATAGTTGGGGATGGTAATAGCAAAGCAAATCCCTATTGAAACCAAAGCTAAAATATGTTTTTCAATTACCTTGTAACCATCCAAATACCTCTGTTGGCACCTAATTTTGTAAAATTGCAAAATGACAATTGCCTTTTCCCTGTTCTTTGCTCCCATCTTTTAAGCCTGGGGAGAAAGTGGTGCAGGACAAGCTGTAATTCCTCTTTACCTCATTGCTGCCTCAACCAGGTATTTATTGCCCAATATACAACGAAGATGAGGTGCCAAAACCTTGAATTTCCCGAGCTCAGTGTGGAAATTGCATTTTGTTCCTGGTGGCTCCAGTCTCTGGAGGTTCATGGATGTGAAGCTGGAACTTACCTGGATGCAAAGTGATTTATAGAGAGCTGCTGATTCCCCCACAGAACAGGTGAAATCAAAATCCACTTCAAGGACTTTGCATTAATAATAAACAGCTAATAAATGGTTTCCTGTAGGGAAATAAAATGTCCTGCTTGGAGCCAAGGAAAAGATAGTGATGCTTTGGGAGAGAGGAGTTTCCTACTGCTGGAATTGAGTTTACTGGGGATTTGCACTGCTGAAACCCCACTGAATTATATTGGATTGTGTACCAGATACAATCTGTGCTTGTCACAGGCTCTGGGAGGAATTTCAGAGCTTTTGGGGACAATTTTGGCTTCAGAGCTCATCCTGAGGCTGGAAGAGCTGAGGGTGCTCTGTAGGAAAGCAGTCCCACTCCTGCTGGGAATCCTCCTGGCTTTGTGGGACCAGCCTGGGGGAGATCTTTGGGCTCTTTCCCTTCTCCCAGGTGGATCCCGATCTCCTGGATCAGGAATTCCCCAGCTATGAGACTGGGATGAGCTTTCAGCCTGATCCCCTAGTCTGACATTGCCCAATTCCTGCAGGGATCCAGCTCCAGCTGGGGTTTGGAGGCTGCAGGTGATGCTTGGAGTGACACTGATTTTAGGTCCAGCACTCCAGAGCCACGCTGAGGGAAAGGGACAAACCCAACCATGGAAAGGAAGGAAACCTCCAGAGGGTGGGAGCAGGGCCAGGCAGCCTGAGAGGATACAGGGAATTTATCCAAGCGCTCAGGATTTGGGAAGGATAAAACCCTGAAGGAATGAAATGTGGCCTGGGCCATCAAGGGTGACAAAAATGCTTCTAAAGTACCTCGGTGATAAAAGGAAGAGCAGGGAAAATTCCCAGAATCACTGGGTTGGGAGAGACCTTCAGGATCATGGAGTCCAGCCCTGCCCCAACAGCTCAACTCAACCCTGGCACCCAGTGCCACATCCAGGCTTTGTTAAACCCACCCAGGGATGGGGACTGCACCACCTCCCCGGGCAGCCATTCCAGAACTTTGTCACCCTTTCTGTTAAAAACTTTTCCTGATATCCAACCTGTATTTCCCTTGGTGCAGCTTGAGGCTGTGTGCTCTGGCTGTGTCAGTGCTGCTGGAGACAGAGCCCAGCCCCAGCTGAGCACAGGCACCTTTCAGGAGCTGGGAGAGTGATGGGGGCACCCCTGAGTCTCCTTTTCTCCAGGCTGAGCCCCACCAGCTCCCTCAGGGCTCCCTCACAGGGTTTGTGTTCCCAGCCCCTCTCCAGCCTCGCTGCCTCCTCTGGATGTGCTCAGTGTCCCAAGGTCCTTCCCAGCCTGAGGGGCCAGAGCTGGGCACAGCACTCCAGGTGTGCCCTGAGTCCTGTCCCGAAGGAAACAGGAGAGCGAGGGCTGGAGCCAGGCTGGGAGAGCTGGGAATGCTCACCTGGAGAGGAGAAGGCTCCAGGGAGAGCTCAGAGCCCCTGGCAGCTCCCAAAGGGGCTCCAGGAGAGCTGGGGAGGGACTGGGGACAAGGGATGGAGGGACAGGAGCCAGGGAATGGCTCCCGGTGCCGGGGCAGTGCAGCATTCCCGCTCCAGGAGCCGCAGCCAGGTGGCACCGTCAGCCTGCGATTCCTTCTCCTTGCTGTGTCCCTGAATCCCAGCTCCCCATCAGCAGCTGGAGTGTGCGGGAATTTGTCCTGCGCATTCCCTGTCCTTCCTTTCGTTTGAAAAATCCCGATATTTTGTATCCTTGCTGCTGGACAGCAGGACTGGGGCAGAGCCGAGCTCTCCTTGCTCCGGCTTGAGTCTGTGTGACACTGGAAGCAAAATTCCACTTGCTTCCTTCTCCTTTCCTTCTCCTCCTTTCCTTCTCCTCCTTTCCTTCTCCTCCTTTCCTTCTCCTCCTTTCCTTCTCCTCCTTTCCTTCTCCTCCTTTCCTTCTCCTCCTTTCCTTCTCCTCCTTCCCTTCTTCTCCTTTTCCCCTCCCCTTTTCCCTTCCCTCATGCTCTCCTCCGTCACATTCTGTCATTTTGGGGAAAAAAATTTAAAATCCCACCCAAAGGAGGCAGGTGCTCTGTATCCCTGCTCAGGTTATCCCTGATTTCCTCCTGCTTCTTCACCAGCCCCTACTGAGCTCTCCTCATCCTCCCTGGGACCACCTGAGGGCTTTTATCCATAAATTCATTTTAGGGGAGTCAAACTCACTTGGGGACATTTGGGTGTCACTTTGTGGTGCCAAAAGCTGTGCTGAGCTCCAGGGAAGCATCTCCTGCACCCAGCACCAGAGTTTTGGGTGACTCCCATGGATTTGGGGAGATCCCATGGATTTGGGTGACTCCCATGGATTTCTCCGTGCTGATTCCCAGCACCAGGCTGGAACTGCAGTGATGCTCACATATCCCAAATTCCCACTTCATGATTTGATTTATTCCTTTAGCACAGTTCTCTGCTAAACTTTCCCCATCCCAGTGCTGGGCTGAGCCCCTGAGCACAGGGTGTGGCACCCTCTGAGCAGGAGAATTTTCCAGGAAAACTTTCCCCATGGAAAAGGTGCTCAGGCCTTGACATTGGCTGCCCAGGGAGGTTTGGAATCCCCATCCTGGAGGTGCCCAAGGAACCCCTGGATGTGGCACTCAGAGCTCCGGGCTGGGGACAAGGTGGGGATCAGGCACAGTTGGGACTGGATGATCCCAAAGATTTTTTCCAACTCGATGATTCCATGATTCTACTCCAAGTTTTTAACAATCTGGTGGGATAAACAGCCAGGAAAATCCAGGCAGATGGGATCAGGCTGAAGTGCTTCTAAATAAAACATTCCCAAGGGCTGGCAGGAGGCACCAGTGGCTCTAATTCACGCCTCTTGTTGGGAGTGTGTTCCTTGCAGACAATGTTTATTTATGGC
Organism: Leucosticte australis; assembly: GCA_025504685.1. NCBI lineage: Eukaryota > Metazoa > Chordata > Aves > Passeriformes > Fringillidae > Leucosticte > Leucosticte australis. The sequence goes on from JANIJU010003064.1 coordinate 60,650,543, forward strand.
ATGGAAAAATCTATTTCCATCCAAACATTTCCATAACTGAATATTTATGCCAACAGCCACTGAATGCTCCTTGACTAAAGTGAAAAAGTATTTATTCAGTTATAAATGTTTACTTGTTTAGTGGTAAAACTGCTTTAAACAAACTTAAAAATCAAATTGGTGGCTTCCCCTTCCGCAGGATTTCCGTGGTTTGTCCAGGTCTCAGCAATGGTGGAAATGGTGGAATTATCCCAGCTTGAGGAGCCTCTGTGTATTTATGCCTTTAATCTCAGAGAGAGTTGGTTTAGGTGGGATATGGGGAAGGAATTCCTGGCTGGGATGGAATTCCCAGAGCAGCTGTGGCTGCCCCTGGATCCCTGGCAGTGCCCAAGGCCAGGCTGGAGCAGCCTGGGACAGTGGGAGGTGTCCCTGCCATGGCAGGGTGGCCCTGGATGGGATTTAAGGTCCCTTCCAGCCCAACCCATTCTGGGATGAGCAGGCAGTGCTGGAGTCCCCATTCCCGGAGGGATTTAATTCCCTGTGGATGTGGCACTTGGGGACACGGAGCAGGGTGGCCTTGGCACTGCTGGGGATGGTTGAACTCCATCTTAGCTTCCCCCTGCCCTGGGCAGCTGTGCCAGGGCTGGACAAACCTTTCCATGGATAAATGTTCCCAAAATCCACCCTGAGCTGCCCTGGCCCAGCCTGAGGCCGTTCCCTCTGCTCCTGTCCCTGTTCCCTGGGAGCAGAGCCCGAATTCTCCTGGCTGTCCCCTCCTGGCTGTCCCCTCCTGCTGGGATCTGGCATCTCTGGAGAGGCTGAAGCTGCCCCTCCTCTCCCTCAGAGCAGCTCCAGCTTCACCCCAGCCCTGCTGAGCTGCTCCCTCTGGATTTTTCCAGCACTGGGATCAGGAAAGTTTACCAAAGGACTGTGCTAAGGAATAAATCAAATTATAAACTGGGAATCTGGGGTATGTGGGATTGGGATATCTCATTTTCTTCTGGCATGAGATTGGAAGAGGCTTCTCAGCCTTTTAAAGTTGAATTTTTTGGGAATGAGGGGCCCTTGCTGCTCTCCTGGCAGCTCCTGCTTGTGCTGGTGAGTGAATCCAGCTCCAGACTCGCTGCTGGGATGCTTCCCCCAGCACCAGGGGTTTGCAGGTGAGCTCCGTGAGGGGAAATCCATGCCAAAACCTGGATTTCTTGGATTTCATCCCATAAAAGCTGGAATCCTGCCTCTGCTTAAAGCTTCCTGCTTTGCAGAGGGGATTTTGCTTATCCAGCAGCATCTCCTTGCTCCTCTCCATCCTCCTCCTCCTCCTGGGGTGGCTCTGCAGAGCTGGGATTCCATTAAAAGGGAGGATTTCAGCTGCAGGAACCCCCCTGACCAAGCACCTGGGATCCCCCCACACCTGCAGAGCCTTTTGATGGATTAATTAATTTTTGCTTCTCCTTAACTAGCGTGAAAAAATGGGAAAAGCAGACAAAACCCTGGAGCCAGCCCTGCCTGGGGCTTAGCTTTGCTCAGGATTATTTATTTAAATTTATTTTTGTGTGTTTTAATTTATTTTTAAAATTTTTTTTTGTTTTGTTTTATTTTCTTTTTTTGGTTTAGCTGATTTTTTTTGGAGCTCTGAGAACATGGAGAATATTTTAGTGAGTGTGTGCAGGCATCATTCATCACAGCTTTCAGGGTGGTAAACACCATCCAAACCCCAGAAAATAAATTCTCTGTGACTTGGGAGAGCAGAAATCCCTCTGGAATTCTGTCCTGAGTTTATGGCTCCTTGTCTGGAGCACCAGGAGCTGAAAACTGCTGGGATTCCTGGGTTTGACACAAAATCTGTGCCCAGCTCTGTCATCCCCTGCTGGAATTGGGCTCATGATGGATTTTGGGTGGATGTGGGAGATTCCTGGGTTTTTGGGGTTGTTTGGGTTGGATTTGAGTGGTTGGAATGGGGAGGGGCTGACACAGAGTTCCCCATCCCTAAAAGTGTCCAAGGCCAGCTTGGAGCAGCCTGGGATAGGGGAAGTGTCCCTGCCATGGCAGGGCTGGGATAAAATGAGATTTAAAGGGGTTTAAAGGGGTTTAAAATCCCTTCCAGCCCCGCCCAGTCTGGAATTCCCTGATTCCATTCTGCCCCAGAGCTTGGCCACGCTCCCTGCTGCCCCCACACCAGCCCTGATGTGCCTTTGGAACTGAACATTTATAAATTTCCAATTTATCTCTTTGCAACTGAGGGGAAAAAACAAAAATTTAAGGGATCATTTTTAAGGGATTTTTTTGTTTGCAGAGGGGTTGTCCCAAAAATACTGGGACAAAAATAGTGGGAAGGGTGGTGAAAAGGATGGAGTGATGCCTCCCTTCCCAAAGGGCCTGCTCAGAGTGTGAATATCCACACAAAACACACCAAAATTTCCCTTTTCTGGCTGAGAACTGCTCAAAGTCTGGCTGAGAACTCAGGTTTTGGGGTGAGGAGTGGAGAACTGACAACCAGCCTTTGAATCTGTGGGTACAGAGCAGCAGGTTCAGCTCATCCCTGCCAGAGCCAGGTTTGCAAACAGACTTCAGAGAGATGAAGGGACCCTCCCAACGTGGAGATTTCTGCCCTAAAAGGGTCCCCCTCTCCTTTTGGGGGGACTGCAGGTCCCCGAGCCCCACAGAGCACCTGCAGCGTGGCCAAACTGGGATCCCCCTTCCCCAAACCCCAACCTGGGGCTCCAAACCCCAAATCTGTTCCTTGAGTGCCAGAAAAGGGAATACAAAACCCAAAAATTAAAAGAACTATAATTTCCTGGGTGTTTTTCCCATCCCCACCCAGAATTTCCTGGGTGTTTTTCTCCCCCAGGGCTGAGTGGAAGGGCTGGGAATGGGATGGGAAGGGCTCTGAGCATCAAGAAGGGATAAAAGGGGCTGGTTTGGGGCTCTGAAATGGGATTTTGAGGACCTGAACTGGCTGGTGCTTAAAGCTGAGGGAACTTTTATCAGATGAATAGATGAGCACGTGTCCAGGTGGGTGTTTTTCCTCCCAGGCACATTCCAAGGATGGGCAAAATCTCAGGAAATGAATCCTGAGGTGACTTTGTTTGTTCCCAGCCTGGATAGAGCTGTCCAAAGTGTCCTGCCCTCATCAGGTAGCTTAAATTCCTTTAAAATAAATCCAAATTCCAGGATTTTTTTGGCTTTGAGGAGTGGATTTTCCTCTCTGCAGAGGCAGAGCAAACCCAGGAAATGAAAGTCCGTGGCAGCAGGAGCTGGATGGCTGCAACTGGAAAGGTCTTGGAGTGTCTGGAGGGAAGGGAATGGATTGATTTATGATTTTAACAAGCCTGGCTGGGCAGGGAGTCGTGCCTAGATGGGTTTAAAGGCAGGAGGAGATATTAATCAAAATTAAAGCTGCTCTAAGCCGCTCTCCGAGCCACTGGGCTGGGTCCTGCCTAATTAATTCCAGGCCTAAAGCAGGGCCAGGGAAAGGACAGCCTGGAGGGAGAGGCTGGAACAAGGGGAGTGATGAGGAATAAATAACTGGGGTCACTTGGAGGGGCTGTGCTCCCCTGGCCCTTGGGATCAGTGGGAATGATGGATGGGAACGCAGCAGGAGGAGCAGCAGCGACATTTCTGGAGCTGCAGCTGCAATCCTGCCCTGCCAAAGGTCAGCTGGGCTTGGACTGGGAACTGCAGCTCTGGAAAATTCACAGAATTCCCAGAATCACTGGGTTGGGAGAAACCTTCAGGATCATGGAGTCCAACCCTGCCCCAACCCCTCAACTCAGCCCTGGCACCCAGTGCCACATCCAGGCTTTGTTAAACACACCCAGGGATGGGGACTGCACCACCTCCCTGGGCAGAACATTCCAGAACTTTCTCACTCTTTCTGTGAAAAACCATGAAAAAAATGGGGGTTTGGGGCACAGGTCTGGCTTTTCAGCCTGGACAGAGCTGTAAAAGCCCTGCTGCCTCACCTCATTCCTCGTTCCTCATTCCTCGTTCCTCATTCCTCATTCCTCATTCCTCATTCAGGAATTGTCATCCTGAGGGAAAGCTCCCTGAAAAGGCTGAGCGGGGGATGCTGATGGGGTTTCCCCCACCTGGGCGAGGTCACAGAACAGATTTTGTTGGAAAAGGCTCCAAGATCATGGAGTCCAAGCTGTGAGTGATCCCACCTTGGTTTTCAGGGCAGGAGGGATCTCTGGGTGTTCCTGGGAGGGGCACACCCAGAGCAGGGATGCCAAACCCACCTCCCATGGCCTGGACTCGGGATGGTGCCGGAATTCCAGGAGGTTTTTATGCAAATCTCCTCATCTTTCCTTATGGAATCCATATTTCTTAGCTACTCTATACAACCACACCCCTACATAATAAACTCTTCATTATCTTATTTAGTTTCTCATTTATTTAAAACAAATTCTTACTTATAACTATAGAAAATATAAAATATAATTTTATGATTTTCCTGCTTAATGTTTGTGTGTTGTATTTTTTACATCAAGCCAAGCTTCTTCCAAGGTTACAGATGAAATTTTTTGGTGTTTGTGGAGGTTTCTGTTTTTCTGATTCCCACATTTTGGGAATGGGCACCTCCAGCAGGGACCTGGAGCTCTCCCACCTCAGCACTGGGACTGGGGGATTGTCCTCAGGAGTTTTTGGGGATAAATGGTCAGGATCTCCTCCACTCAGGGATTTTGCACCCCTGCAGGTCGTGCTCTCCACAGAGCCTGGGATGCTTCATTCCCTCAGAACCACGGAATGGTTTGGCTTGGAAGGGACCCCAAATCCCAGCTCATCCCACCCCTGCCCTGGACAGGAACACCTCCAGTAAGAGCCTGAATGAGGGATGTGGGACTCCAGGGGCTCTTCCCAATGCAGTTTATTGTATCCAAGGTGTCCCAGCAGCCCAGGGCCGTGG
>JANIJU010003064.1:60660427-60671372 GCA_025504685.1 Leucosticte australis
TCCATGGAGGAGATCCTTGGAATCAATCCCTGCTTTATTCTGGGACTCCATCCAGCCTCTGCTCTAGGGCAGCCTGCACCAGGCATCAGAGTCTCCATCCCTTCAGGGATTTAAACTCTGTGTGGATGTGGCACTTGGGGACACGGGGCAGGGGTGGCCTTGGGGAATGGTTGTGCTCAGTCCTGGAGGGTTTTTCCATCCTCAAGGACTCTGCTTGCCTTTGCTGGGATGAATCAGCTGCCTGGGGCTCAGTCCTGGGGTTGGGTCAGGTTCCTGTAGGGCAGAAGCAGCTCCTGGGGCTCCGTTTGCTCGTGGAGCTCTTTCCTGGAGGTTTTGGCAGAGCTTTGAGCCTCTGACTTCATCTAAAATGTTTTGCAGCCTTTTTAATGTGGCTGCACCACCATGGGTGAGTCCTGGTGTTGTATCCTGGCAATCTATCCCTGGATTTGGACCAAGGAATTTGCTCCTGGACCATCTCAAATTCCCTGTGGGCTCTACTGTGCCCCAGCAGGGCCAGGAGGCTTCTGCAGGGGCTCTTTGCTGAAAGCACCTCTGGCCTTGGAAATTTTTCTGGGAAAGAGATCTGAGTTGTATAAACTTTAAATCCTTTTTTTTTTTTTCTTTCTTGATGCTTTTCTTACTTCAGCAGAGATTTAGGAAGTGCTGTGGCCTTGGCAAAGATCAGTAGATACCCTGCTAAAGAAAGACTCTAAATTTAATGTTTGGATGATTTCAGGGGGAAAAATAGAGTTTGAAATATTTAATTTAGTACTGAGCTAAGCTTCATCATGAGATGGGAGAAACCCTCTTCTCAAATGAGAGAGGAACGTTTTGTTTTTCTCCTGAAGCCTTTAATTAAACCCCTGAACAATTAGATTTGCCCTGCTTAGTGGGATACTGGAGCAGAGGCTGGGAAGCTCCAGCTCCAGTTCTCTGCTATTCCAAAAAGCCCCAGCAGACACCTCTGCCTCTCCTGTTGTTCCTTTCAAAGCTCCTCTAGACTTTTTCCTCATTTTCCAGCCTGGCTGTGTTTGGGACCAGCTTATGCTGATATTTCTCCCTTGCTAACATTGTTTTTGAGCACAAAGAGTTGTTTTTCATCCCCCTCTTGGCTGCCTTTGCCAAGCACACGGAGAGGATCTGCCGGAGCAATCCTGTTTTACCTCTCTGGAAATAATGAAGCCAGAAACATTTTCTCCTTCTCGCTGGTTTAAATTTACAGAAGTGAACAATCATTTTTGCAGCCTCTGAGAGTGAAATGTGGGGGAGACAAACTGATCTTATCGACTTTTCCAGCTGGAGCAGCACAGGGAACATTACTTAGAGCTCCACCACGCTCAGCTCTAATCCCATGAGATGTCTTTGTTGATGCATAAGCTGTGACCTAAAATATTGACTTTATAAAGTAATTGAATCCCCGAATCATGTTTCAGATGAAAAGCACTTGACAAACGGCTCCAGGAAGGAGCTGAGCCCAAAGGCCTGAGTGTGGCTGCGATGGGATTTACTCCACTTGACTCCTGGCTGGAGCAGCCAGCCCTGCCCCAGGTTTGGGGGAATTGCAGGGCAAGAAGAGGTTCTCTATTTTTTTTTTTTTCCCATTTTTTACCTCACAGGAAGCAGGGTAATAAACCCTTCAGGCCCTACAGAAGAGGTGGGAACAGAGCAGTTTTTGAGGGGGAACATTTTGGCACAGGGTGACGTGGTGGGGCTTTGTGGGCGCTGAACTTGCTCTCCTGGCTTGCTTTTTGTCCAAGGGGAGATAATCTCCAGCTCCTGTGCCAAATTTGAGTTTCAGAGGCTCCAAATCCCCGCCTGGCCTTTCTGTATGGCCCAGCTCATCCCAAATCATCCCAGCAGAGCTGCTGCTGGAAGGGAAAGCAGAGATGGAAATAGGGAAATGATGCAAAGCCAAAGGACCTCGGTGAGACTGGTGTGGAGCAGATCTCATCCCTGAGCCGTTTCCCTGGGTCCTGGGGATGGCTGGGGCTGAGGGGATGAAGATGAGGTGCTGGAGGAGGACTCTTGGTGAGAAATGGTTTTACCCCAACCCTGCGGCCCAGTGACCTCTCCCTCCTTCCTCTGCTGCTCATAACGAAATTTCCCCAGTAATTTAGGAGGGCATTATTACCTCATTATTCCAAATGGTTCCATTTAACCAAACCTTATTTCTGGCTCCCAAATTGTTACTGTGCTCGTCCCACAACAACTGTTTTCCTTCCGAGCACGTTAGCTCCGCCGCTTTCTTTCCTCCGCTCTTTTGCATAATGTTATAACAAGCATTTAAATAACTGTAAAGGTTCCATCAGCTCTTGCTTTCATTTCTTGCTGTCTCCATGGCAACCAGCTACACTTCCCTGTCTACTTTCCCCTTTTTTTTTTTTTTTTTTTTGGGTTTGAGTCCCTCAGTCCAGTGGCTGGAAGATGGAGTTGGGTTCTCCACTCGGTTTGGATTCTCCCCTTGTTTGCCCTGCCCAAATGTTGGTTTTGCTGCCTTGCTGTGATCATTATTTCCCCTCTTGGCCATTAGTGAGGACACTTGGAGCTGGGAGATGGAAATTTATTTTTCCTTTGTACAGCATGCTGGGGGATGGGGGAAATAGGCAGTGGTAATTACTGGGATTTGGAATTTGGGATGGGTTAAGTTGAGTTCAATAAACTTTTCTGTGCAGATTGTTCTCATCCCATGCCCCTCATTTGGGGCATGAAATCCCTTGCAGAAAATGTGATGATCTTTTTGTCAGAGCACTTGTTTAAATTGAACCCTAATATCCCACATCCCCATTAAAACCATAAACAACAACCCAGCATCCTGCTGCGGGCTGGCTTATGTGGATCTGACAGACACTGGGCAAACAAACTGCAAATCTTCCTGCAAATCCCTGGGATGAACCTGGGAAGGCCTAATCCAATGGGACTGCCTGCCACTGGCATGAGTTCCAGCCTGTCTGGGGATGGAATCCGTGCTGGCACGGCGGGAGGGAGCAGAAGGCGGCGGTGGCAGCTCGCAGCTCCTGCCAGTCTGCGTTTCCATCTGCAGGGAGGTGCTCTTGATGAGGCTGAAGTGGCAAAGGGAAGAGCTCCAGACAGGCTGCTCATTTCCCTTCCCCCAAACACATCGCGCCGACCCCGCAGTCGGTGACGCAGATGGAGCTCAGGCCCCTGAGCAAACAGGACAACGGAGGCTGCTGGTGTTTTATTATTTATTTATTTATTTATTGCTGAGGAATGAGCCATTGGAGGCTGCTGCTCACTCACAGGATTGGGGAGTCATGGAATGGGTTGGGTTGCAAGGAACTTTGGAGGCGTTCCACTATCCCAGGGAGCTCCAAACCTCGTCCAGCTGGGCTTTGGGCAGATCCAGGCTGCACTATGGGTATCCCACACTGCAGGAAGTAGCAAACTCTGGGATTTTCCTTATTTATTAGACCTCAGTCTCAGGAATATTGGCATTATTGGATCGAGGAAGAGAAACAATCCCACTGGAGGAAGGAATCACTGATAGAAGAAAAGAACGAGGAAATCATTAAAGCAACAAAAGCTGAGCGAGTCCATTCGGGCCTCTGACCCTTTTCCAGTGACTCCAGGAAACTCCTGATGTGTTTTCCTTCTCTCCTTGCAGTCTCTGACTGATGGCCCTGGGGCATCCTCCTCCCTCACAGTGTCAGGGCTGCTTTGGACACAGTTGTGCTCTTTGGGAAATGTGCTTTTATGTTGAAGGGAGATTTGGAAGAGCCCTCATGGTCCCAATTCCAGGGGCACCCCTGGCTGGGGCTGTCACCTCCTCATGGAGAAAGAAGCTGAAGCAAACAAAATTGTGAAGAAAAATCCTTCTCCTCAAGGAACAGAGAGGAGGAAAATGCCAGGATCAGCCTGCCTTCATCACCCTGTTTCTCTGCTGGAATCTGATTCATCGATTTGGCTGAATGTGGAACCTGACAAATGCTTTTCCAAGCAAATTTAGGAGGATCTTTGCAGCTGCTTTTCTCCCGAGGAGGAATGGGAATGCTTTGAGTGTGCAGCTCACAGCTGACCCTGGAGCACTTCTCTGCAGAGTGTGGGGCAGCTCTGCCAGGGGAAAGGCTGAGCTGGGGCTGAGAGCAGCGGCCCAAAAATTGGTCAGAGATTTGACCCAGTTTGGCTGCTGGGTGAGCAGAGGAGCTGCAGAGGGATTTTGGACAAGGGATAAAGGGACAGGACCCAGGGAATGGCTTCCCACTGCCAGAGGGCAGGGATGGATGGGAGATTGGGAACTGGGAATTCCTGGCTGGGATGGTGGGGAGGGGCTGGGATGGAATTGCCAGAGCAGCTGTGGCTGCCCCTGGATACCTGGCAGTGCCCAAGGCCAGGCTGGATGGGTTTGGAGCAGCCTGGGATAGTGGGAGGTGTCCCTGCCATGGCAGGGGTGACACTGGATGAGCTTTAAGGTCCCTTCCAACCCAGCCCATTCTGGGGTTCCCTCCCTAAGAGCACAAACATAACAAAAGAGCGATATAAAGGTTCAGTGAAAGCGTTTCCCCATCTCTTCTCACCCTGCAGGCTGTTGGGGCATTAATTCACAGCACTTGGTGCTCTGTGTCCATTTCACACCTCCCCGCAAAGCTGCAGACACTTGAAAAGCTGCTCCTGCTCACATCTGAGCTGCTGCTCAGGGCAAAGCACAGCCAAGGTGCCTGCAGCTGCTCTCCTTTCACCCCTCCCTGCCCAGGTGCCACCTCTGGAGTGTCACAGCTCCGGAGCAGCGAGGGAGGCGCTGGCAGAGCCCTGCCAGGAGCTTTTCCACCCTCACCATCCGTGTTCCAGTGCCATTCCTCGTGTGGGGCTCACACAGTCTGCTCCGTGCCTCCTCTCACAGGGCTCCCAGTTGCTGGCAGGAGGGTGGGGATCAAAGCCCAGGCTGGATGAATGGGGATGGACACTCCAGGCTCTCCATCTGCCATTCCCCGTGGGAATGCTGGCAGTGCCTGGCTGGCTCAGCCAGCCTGACAGAGCACACACTGCTGCTGCTGCTCCCTGCTCAGGGCAGTCATGTTTCGTGTGGCTAATTGGAATTGCATCATTTATTTAATCAAATGCCTTCCCACCTTTCCCAGCAGTGACAGCGCTGAGCTCGGCTTAAAACAGGAGCAAAGGATGTGCTGGGGGTTTGGGCCAGCCCTAGAGGCTGTGGGTGCTCTGCACTTGGTGATCTTTTTCCCAGGGGAAACTTCCTAAAATCCAGCCTGACCCTCCCTGGCACAGCTGCACCCATTCCCTGTCATGCCTCAGGATTTTGGCTTTTATATTTTTCATGCATTTGTAACCCTGCAGTTCTTTGGTTCTAACTCTGAATCCACAGGCAGTGTGAGCTGCTGCTCTCCCGTTTTGGGCAGACACAATTCCTCAAGGACACCTCACTGCCTCAGGCCCCAAGAGATTTAAACAAAAATGAGCTGGGGGGAGCAAACTTGGGGTGAATTGTTTCATTACCTGAAGCTGTAATTAGAAGATTAACCCCCAATACGCAAATGGACCAAACTTATAAAAGTGTGAAAACCCACGGTCCCTTTTTGGGTGTAGCCCTGGGGCAGAGACCAGTTCAAGTGCATTTTCCTGGGATTTATCCCTCTGGTTTGTCTGGATTTCGGCCAAATGGAGGAATTGGGAATCAAACCTTGGGAATCAAAACATCTCCCAAGAGGCACTTCCCAAACCCTCAGTGCTGGACAGGCTCATCCCTGCCCTGCTTCCCTCCCTGGTGACCACGGATCAGGGTTGGTGAATTTCTGGGAATGCCCAAAATGCAACTTTTTCTTGCTGTGAGGTTGTAACCCTGGCTCTGCAGCTCCTTCTGGGATGATTATGGAAAAAACCAGCAGGAGATGTTTGGGAAAAAGAAACAGATCCTGGAATTCAGAGCAAGGCTAAGGCAGGAGGAGGCTGAGGGAGAAGGGATGGGGGTCCCAGGGGGGAGCTGGCTGGGAGTGATGGTTTGGAGGTGACAGCTGGAGCCCCTGGGGGGTGCAGAGCAGGCACTGCAATTCCTGCCTGGATTGAGGCCGGGATTTGTCCTTCCCTGTGGAGTTCACCCAGCAGCAGGAGGAGGAGGAGGAGGTTCAGCTGGAGGGAGAAGTGTTGGGATGGAGGGGGAGAAGGTGGGAGATGCTGGATCCTGTGGGATCTCCCTGGCCTGGAGAACTTGTGGCTCTGGGATGGGTGGAGCAGCCTCTGTTTGAGCTGAAGCACTGAATTTTCCAAGGAGAACCCTGACAGAGGAGCTCTGGGACCTTCATGCTGAGCACAAGAAGGGAAATGAGCTCCCTTGGCTATTTTTAGTTCATATTGGCTGGAAAGCAAAGTTTTCCAAGGAAAGCTTTGGATGTGAGAAACATCTTCTGCTTGATATAAACTTCTGGCCTTTTTTTGGGAGGGAGAGAATAAATCTGTAGGAAGGAGTGACACAAATCACAGCAGAAAAAAAAAAAAACCCCACAGTTTGAAGAAAATGTCTTCCCATTTGTTAGCATTCTCTTTGTTGTCTGATTTTAATTTTTTTTTTTGTTTTCTTTATTTTGTTTTCTTTTTTTGTTTTCCTGACAGCTGCTGCAAGTGGCACCACTTTTCTCCTCACAGAATCTGCCTGTTTGGGAAGCTGGAGCTTTCCCTTGTGGAGCTTTTTATCCTTTTTATTCCTATTTTCCTTTTCCTGTGATTCTCTCAGAGCTCTGCAAGGCCCTGGGTCCCCCCACATCCCTCACACAATGGAAAAGTTGAGATTTCCACCTGAAGTTGTGTATTTGGATATTCCAAATATCCAAATTTAGAGATCTGATGGAGGAGAACAAGCCTGGGGAGAGGTTTGAGTGAGGAATTGGGAATATGAGGCTGTGGATGAGCTGGGAGAGGCGTCTCTGGAAGGAGGAGCTGCATCTCCTTGGCAGGTGGTGGAGCTCAGCTGGGTCTGTGTTTTCCAGCTTCTGCCTGGGTGCAGGTGCTCCAGGGATTAATTCTTCCCTGAAATTTGAAATCTTCATCCCACAGCTCCCTGCTGGCAGCGCTTTCTGCTCCTGAATTCCCTCTCCCGTTGCTTCTGCAGGGGAGTGAGCGGTCGGCTGAAAACGCTGATGGGAAATTCCTCAAGTTTTATTTTTTCTCGAAACAAATTAGAGCTGTGGAGTAATTTAAATAACTCCCAAATCTGCTGATCAGCAAATCAAGCTCGTTAGTGCTCCTGCCCCTCCGTACCAGCTGCACACACACAGGGTTCGTTTGCTGCCCCGCAGATCCGCGGCACACGGCAGAAATTAAGGGGCTGGGATCATTAAAATAAACTTGTCCTTCTTCTGCCCGTGCTTTCATTAATAAAATAAACCCCGGGATGGAGAAACGGTGAGCTGGCTTCTCTCTGTGGGTTTGCAAAGAGGGGAAGATGCAAATAATTAGTCCAAGCAGAAGCTGGCTCCGGGCGAGTCTCTGCCGGGCAGAGTTTTACATCTTGGATCATTGAGGGGGAAAGAAATCCGCTTTTTCCTGGGATTTCAGGATGGCTCGTTTGTGACCTCTGCCTCGTGGTCACGTACCTTCGGAGAGGAGGCTGAGTTGGTTCATTAATCACCGGCAGCATCACTGGGTGAGAAAAGCTCCGTGCTGGGGCTGGAGCATCCCAGCCTCTCCCGAAGCCCTTTGATATTCAAAGCAGCTCCCGCTGTCCTTGGAGCTCAGGGAACGGGGAAAATCCCGCTGCAGGATCTGCTCCCCGTGCCCAGCGCTCTGGGAAGGAGTTCTGGGGGGAATTTCTGGCATAAATTGCAAATCCAGGTTTGCAGCTCCCCGCAGAGCAGCCTGGTGAGGATCTCTGGGAATTTCTGGGGTCTCAGAACTCCCCATCCGAAGTCCCAGCACATTCAGCTCCTTGACCTCATCTCTCCAGCAGGACAGGATGGAGATCCCATGTGCCCAGGACTCCATTTTTGGGAGAAAAGTGGTTTTTAATGACTAATCCTCAGGGAATTTCCTTCCAGTCCGCTTTGGCTCAAAAGTTGGACTCAGGTAGAGGAAGGATTTTCCCTCTGGCTTTCCTGAGTCCAGCGAAAATGCCCCTTTGGCAGTGGCAACCCTCTCTCATTAATCTCCTAATTTCTACTGGCATTAATTTAAACTTCCATGGAATTCAGTCTAGAAATGATTTCACTTTTGAGGTGGAATCCAGGACAAGGATTCTCTGGGAGAAGCTGGGAAGTTACTGCAGTTCCTAAAAACTGCTTGACTTGTGGAGTTGTTATCCAGGGGACTGAGATGTGCCTTGGGAGGGGCTGGGGAGCCTCTCCTGGAAATTTGTGCTGAATCCAGCAATTTGATTAACTTGTTCTTTCCTTAAATCAATTCTATTTGATCTCTTCCTAAACCTTTTATTTTGCACGAGGAAGAAACCTCCCAGTTTTGGATGGAGCTGAATGTGATTTTTTTTTCCTGTGCTTTGGAGTCAGAAAGTTTCTGGGCAGGTTTAACTTTGCATTTTTTTAAGAATTCTGAAGTAATTTGCTGAAGTTGGCCTCGGGAAATGGTTAATTCAGGATCTTCAGGCAATGCCATCACCCAGCTCCCAGGACTCTGGGTGTTTTATCCCTGGAGGGTGAAGCTAAGCTAAGGGATAATTGCCTTTTTTTAGGTGTAAAAACCATATCAAACCTTTGCAGTGATGTTGAGCTTGGCAGGGAATATTCCAGCAGGGAATTTTGGGGTCGTGCACCTGGGATTGAAATGGTTGATTAGAAGGATTCTCCTGTCCCTCACCCCTGCTCAGTGATTTTATTTTAAGATTCCAGGAATTACCCCGAGCCCGGTCACTGCCAAGGCTGTGGAACATTTTTCCCAGGATGAAATAACTCCTCCTCGTTATCCCTTGGATCCACAGTGATTCCTGGGAATTCAGCCCTTCTTGGGGTGTTGATGGAGGTGTGAAGTTTTTGTGGGATCCCTGGCAGTGCCATTCCCACCTCACTTCTCCGTGGTGGGAGTTTCCTGCAGGTTCCTGCCCCATCCCGTGTTCCATGTGGGACCTCGTGGAAAATGAGGGAAAGGGCTTTTGGGAGTGAGTTGTTTTTTCAGGGAAGGCTGTCCCATCCCCACCTCACTGCATTCCCACCAGCTGCCCCTTCCCAAGGTCTGGGCCTCCGACCCCGCTGGCACCAAAATGAACATTTCATCCTCTGCAGGCAGATCCCTCTCTTTGCTCCCATTCCTGCAGCTGCATTTCCCTCAGACCTTCAGGGATTTAATTGCATCCATCTCTGATTTTTCTGCTGAGTAGAACATGGCATTTCTTCAGTGCCTCCCTCTGCTAAAAAGGTCTCCTAAAAAGGAGCAATTTGTCACTCTTTGGCCCAGGTACACTTTTTTTTTGCCCATCCGAGCATATTTTCCCTCAGCATTTGCTTTTCCTCCTAATTTCCAATGGAACATTGCTCGGCTTTTCTCTTGCCTTGCCACCATAAATCCTCCTGAGCACGGGCAGAAGAGTGCTGAGGATTATTAAGCACATTGGAAGGAGCACCAGAGCGGGGCCTGACTTGCATTTTCAGCCAAACAGGGAATGTCTTCTGGGATAAAAGTTATGTTTACAGTCAGCTGCTAATTAGTGCTAGCAGAGTAATTATGTAACTGATGAAACAGGACTGCAATTTTGGGTTTGAAGCTTTTTGCATCGTAAGCAGGGAGCTCAAAAAAAAAAACAAAAACCCAAAACCAATGGGGAGTGTTGTTTAATTCCACTTAAATTCATGGAATCCCAGAATCCCAGACTGGTTTGGGCTGGAAGGGACCTTAAAGCCAATCCCATCCCACCCCTGCCATGGGCAGGGACACCTCCCACCATCCCAGGGTGCTCCAAGCCCTGTCCAAGCTGGCCCTGGCTGTTTTGGGGGGTATTTTTTATGTCTAAGGGGGTTGCAGGGGGTTTTGGGATGCTGGTGGGATTAGGAGAGGCTGGTGTGGGTCTGAACAGTTGTGGGGAGAGTGGGAGGCACTGGGAGCAGTGGAGCAGCTCCACCTGCCTCTGCAGCCGCCTGGCTCTGCTCCCTGCTCCAGAAGAAGGATGTCCCCATGGAATCCTCTCTGTTCTGAGCTTCCAGCTCCCTCCTGAGCTCTCCCTTCCTGCAGAGCTGTAGGAGTTCTCCTGCTGAATCCAAACGAGCTCCACTGGCTCTGGGGACACGGCTGTGCTCAGAGGGTTTGGGCACGGACACCCTTCAGCCAGGATCCTGCACCTGGAGCTGAGGAGAGCAGGGTGGAGAGGAAGGTGCTGGGGTGGCTTTTCTGCGTCTCAGTGAGGGAAAAGTTCAGCTTCCCCCTTTAAATTCTGCATCCAGCACATCTTCCTCCAGCAGCTCCTCTCTCCTGGTGCCTGCAGGGAGCTGGGAAGCCACATCAGCTCCCAGCCCTCCTGCCTTGGTGCTTTAATCCATTTTGTGTTTATTCCAGGGCTGGGTGGAGCTCAGGGTGCACCGAGATGTGGCCCAGCTTGGATAATTTGGAACATGGGATGAGGGTGCTCTGTGTGCCTGTGGAATTCCCAGTGAGTGGAAATCCAGTCTGGCACACGTGCTGCTGTTCCTGGCGTGGTTTGTGCTCCATAAATCCAACCTCCATGATGTGTCCCCTGGTGCAGCTCAGCCAAGAGTCCTTGTCTTGGTTTGAAAAGGCAGGGTTTGCTAAGGAGGGCAGGAGCTTCCCCTGAAATGGAAAACATGAACCCTTTCCCTCTGAATTGTTGTAATTTTGAAATTAAGGGGCTCTCAGGCGAAGATGTGGGCGCAGGAATGACAGTTCTTTATTAGGGAAGAAAAGAAAAATAAAATTAAAAATGCAGTAATACAAAACAAACCCCTGCCAGAGTCAGACCCTGCCCAGCCCCCTGTGTGTCAGGGTGGGGGCACAGTCCCATCCCAGGGGGGCTCAGGGTGGGGGC
>JANIJU010003064.1:60673015-60688901 GCA_025504685.1 Leucosticte australis
ATGATGTACGTAGTTTTTACTATAAAAAGACGCGACCGCCTCGTGGGCGGTCAGAGTGCCTTTGGCTTCCTTGCTGGTCGGATCCCGGTCGGGCAGAGAAGGAACTTTGTAGATAAGAAACAATAAACAATTCTGAAGACCGAAAAAGCCAGAGTCCAGACTTGTCCTTTGAATCCCAGCGTGCAAAGAACCATCCTGCGCCTGTGTGGGAGCAGAGACGGACAGCCGAACCCCATAGCCCCTCTCTGGTGATGTAAGAGCTGCAGTCTGCTCCCAGCATTAAACGTTATAAATGGGGCTGATGTAATTCCATTGCCCAAAGCCTCGGAGGCTGGCGATAATAAACAGAGCCTTTTAGGACCGGCTTATTGATGCAAAACAGTTTAGCTAAACTGGGTCGCTGAAGTGCAAATGTTTTATTCATGAGCTCCTTTCTCCCCACAAATCACCGCTCTCCGTGGAACAAACGTTCCCCATTCCCGGTGGCTCCACTCCTTGGGAAGTGCTTTGGCAGGAGCCAGAAGTGGGATTGCAGACTCATCCATCAGGCCAGGCAGTTGGTGATGTTGTTGTCTTCCAAATGGAGTTCATAATGGGCAAAGAGATTTAATTAATGCTGCAGAGTAATGGCTCTGTTTATAAAGAAATAATGTCCTATAAAATTAGGCACTGCCTGGTGAAATGTGCCTCCTAATGGCCGGGCTGGCATTCAAAGTGAGCACTAAATCACTTAAATATTAAGACCTTCTTGAGCAAGGATAATAAAGCAAGAGATTTGGAAATGGGAGATACCAATGCTTACAATTATCTCTTAAATAAAACATTTTTATAGTGATCATAGAGTTAATCGCCTCCCGGAGCAGGCAGGTGAGAGGGGCAGTGGAAGATGTGTGGTGTTACTGCCCACAGAGAAAGGAATTTCAATGGAGTTCTTGGAGTCCAGAGTCACCAGGGAGAAAATATCAACTTTTCCTGAGCTCTTTTTTGATTCTTTTGATGAATAAATGCAAGCAGCTGTTGTTACACAGAAAAGCTCCTGATCAAAAATCCGATAGATCAGGACGATTCCCCAGGCAGTGCTCACGGAGCTGCATGGCAGAACACAGGGATGATCTATGAATATTGTTTTCAAACCCCTGCTCCGAGTATTTGAAAATATTCTCAATTGCCTCCATATTTTTAGCTGCAACTCAGGCAAAAAAAAAAAAAAAAAAATTGCTGAATTACTGCTTTACAACTTGAATAAGATCAGGTGTTGCAGCCTTGCTGCGGTTGTGTTCGTGCATGGGAAGGAGGCAGGAGGATCCAGGTCTCCTCTGTGAGAAGTTTGGGCAGTTTTGGAAGGAAAAAATGAGATTTTAATGAACTGAATGAGATCCAAATGATGGGGATGCTTTTCAAGTTAAAAATACAGAAATTAATGGTCTACAGGGGACACAAAGCATTTGCAGAACTCGCACAGATTTCTGTCCCAGGATGGGGAATTATCCCCAGGATTTTTAAAGGATTGTGGGAAGGAGCATTCCCAGGTGGTTGGGGGCTCTTTGGAGGTGAAATCCAAACAGGATTTTGTTTTCACATCCCTCACAGGGATGTGAGAAGTGACTTTGAGTGTGTCTGTCACCATGGGTGAATCTCCCCTTTGTCAGCACAAATCCATAAAGAGCCCACAACCATCAGCAGTTCATGAAAGAGATTTTTCCTTAGCAATGTTGGGAGTTTCTTACTTAAAAGAAAAGCATCCACAAACGCGTAAAAGATTTTTTTAAAAATAATTCACCAAGAGAAAATAAGGAATTATACCCGTGTCAGAGATTTTGCATCACCTGCTGAATTTGATGGATGAAGAATTGCTCTTGGTTAAGGATTCAGGGAGGGGAAATGGCTCTGAAGGCAACAAAGAGATCCCCCAGTGCTTTCATTGCTATTTTCATCCTTTCCTCCAAAAGATGAGCAGAATGTCAAAGCAGCTTGGCAGAGAGAAGATGGAGAGGTGATGGGGTGGATCCCATCCTCGGGAGCTGAGCTGGGAATTTCCAGATTTCCCTAAAATTTGACTGTCAGAGATTAAAAAAAACCCCCAACCAACCAAACAAACAAAAAAACCCCACCAAAAACCAAACCAAACCCCAAACAAAAATCAAAACCCCAAAACCTCAACCCCTCATCCCCCCCCCAAAAAAAACCCCAAACAAATGAAGGAAAAAAAGGGAAAATGAAAGCAAAAATGAGGTGATCAATTCCCACCAGTCACTTTTCTTCTGGAATATCTTCTTTATTTTGTGTGGAAGCATTTCCTGTTGGGAATGGCACAGGGTGGGATGGTTGGGATGTCCTGTGTAGGGCCAGGAGTTGGATTTGATGGTCCCTGTGGGTCCCTTCCAGCTCAGGAAATTCCCTGATCCTATAAATCCATACAGGGACATTTTAGGAGCAGCTGTGTTTGACTGCAGAGTCTTAATTTGAGCTACATTTATGGATCAAAAATTAATTTCAAAATAAATCCCTCCAGCAGTTCCCACTTGGAAATGCTTCTAAAATGAAGGAAAATGAGGTTTCCAAGGGCTGTTGTGAGGAGTGTCCTGAAAGTTGACAATTTCACCAAAAAGAGCTTTTTTTCCCTAAAAAAAGAGGTTCAAGAAAGCGATTTTGGACTTCTTGGGATTGAGCCTTGTGCCTGTTGCATGGAACCCCTGAGTTCTGGGATGGGAACTGGCCCAGAGCTCCCCTCAATTCTGTTTCTGGAATTAAAATCCAAGTTAAGATAGGAACTGACCCTTAGCAAGGCAGAAAAAAATCCCTTGAGATGAGAGGGACGAATTTATTCTGATGCAGCCGAGCTATTCCCGTCTCCTACCCCACAAGGTCAAAGATTGTGACTTGAACTCCTCCAGGATTCCCCCAAAACCACCAGCAATGAGCTTTTTGTGGGAACAGGGACTCCAGGAAGGTTCATTTTGTGGTCTCCTGGGTAATTTGCAGCTTTCCCTTTTGACCTCTTTTGCTCTCATTATTAACAGCAAGGAAATTCCCCTGGGATCATTTTATCCCGGAGAAGCTGCCAGGTGATGTTGGAAACGCTTTGGGATGTGTTTTCTCTGCAAACAAATTTGGTTGGGGATGAATATTCCACATTTTTGACCTTTTCTCCTCGACAATCAAAGGACAGGGGAGCTGTGCCCTGCAATTCCAGGGAAAATCCCACTAGGATTGGCATTTTCCCACCATGGTGGTGCCTCCTGGCGCTTTGCATGAGGAATAATTTTTAAAAACAAATTTTTTCTCCCTTCAGGATGGGAACACTGGGATGGAGAAGCTCCATTTGGGGAAATCATCCAAAATCCCAGCAGCATTCAGAGGGCTAAAAAAAAAGGGAAAATCCTGGGAGGTCTTAACAAGGGAAAACAATATTTTAATATTTTTATCAAAGTTGGGATTTTGTTCTGCCCTGAAATCAGGATTTTGTCCCTCTCTGCCCTCTCCTGCAGCCAGGAAAGGAATCCTGAGTGAGAATTCCTCATGGGACAGAGCTCAGGTGTGTTGATGGGATCAGCTGGAATTTAATTCACACTTGGATGACGAGCAGAGAACTCAATTCCAAGAAGTTTTGCTCCAACCATTTCCTTTCTGAAACAAAAAAGCAATTAAAGCTTCCTTTCCTAATAATTCTAAATCCCAGAAAACCTCTTTGCTTTAGGAGGACCCGACAACTTTATGTAAAATTCAATTTTTTCCCCCTTAGGAAATGTACTTAATTCTTAAAAAATTGTAGGACAAAGCAAATAATTTCAGAAATGGAATGGGGCACATCGAGGTTATGGAAGAGCTTTTGCCTAAATAAAATATTCCTGATATTAAATGAGGTTTGGAAAATGTTCAGGCTTGGGTGGAAATGCTCCTTGTCCAACACCAGCTCTTTGGAAATTTTCCAGGCAGAGAAAATTTGAGTGGAAACTCCCAAAATCCCACAAAACTTTCACGTTTTTCTCGGAGAATGATTGGAAATAAGGAAAGTTTTGGTGGGAATATTTAGGGTGGCTCAGCTGCACGAGCTGTGGCCACCACCATCCATCAAATATTGGATTTTGGAGCAAATGGGTGCTGGAGGCTCCTTCAAAACTGCCAGGAGAAAATTATTGATGGGACAATTATTTATGGGATGCTGCTCTCTGGGGGTTTTGGAACAAGGGACAGGCCAGGGCCACTTTGGGATAGAAAAATTGGTCTGAATCTCATCTTGAGCAGATGTTTTTGCAGTTGAGATGGGAGAAAATGCGTCCAAAAGGAGATTTATTTCAATACCTTTTTACACTCATTTCATAATAGCAGCATTTTATCTTTTTTACATTGATTTATGGGCACTGAGGCAGAACAGAGGAGTCAGAAAAAAGGCAATTAATGAATCAAGAAAAAACCCCCCTGCGTGAACGCTTCAAGATAAAATAAAAACGGGAAGAAAAAAGAGAGAAAAAGCTGAAGAAAGGGGGGAGGATAATTGATGGTTCCATTTTAACATAATGTTATTTCTGGATTTTTTTTTTCTTTTTTTTTTTTCCCCCCTTTTTTTTTTTTTATTCTCTAATGTGTTATTTACTGCCTGCTTTGGAGCTGACAGCAAATAAACAGCATTTGCAATGTAACGTCGTTAGCACCCTGATGCACTTGCTCATCCCACTCTGCTGTCAAATTCCAGCTGCATCCAACATCCGTCTCCGTCGGCGCGGATGGAGCTGGGCTTTCATCAGAGCCCAGCTTTAATTACCTGATGGCAAAGTTAAACCCAAGTGACATCTCCTGGAGGAACAGCAAAGCCACCAAAGAGTCTGGGCACCAACTGCTGGGATTTGGGGTTGGTTTTGAAGGATTTGGGCACCAGCAAAAATTTGGGGTTTTAGCGCTCACTTTGGGCTTGGTTTGGCAGGGTGGAGGGAAGAGGGAAAGGAAGCTCTGGAGGAAACAGGGAAAGCTGGAAGGGGTTGGTGGCTGCTGGAGGGGAAGGTGGGAGAGTTTTAGAGGACCTAAGCTATAACAAAGGAAATTCAGGTTGGATATCAGGAGAAAGTTTTTTACAGAAAGGTGAGAAAGTTCTGGAATGTTCTGCCCAGGGAGGGGGTGCAGTCCCCATCCCTGGGTGGGTTTAACAAAGCCTGGATGTGGCACTGGGGGCCAGGGGTGAGCTGAGCTGTTGGGCTGGGTTGGACTCCATGAGCCTGAAGGTCTCTCCCAACCCAGGGATTCTGGGATCTTATGGGAAGTGAAATTATTGATTTCACAAATCTGCTGCTGGATGTGCTGCTCTGTCAGGAATTCCTCTCTCTGGTTTGAATCCAAAGGAGGGAAATTGGTTTGGGCTGGGCTGAGTGTGGAAGCACTGAGGCTGGAAAAGGCTTTTGGGATCATGGAGCTGTGCCTGATCCCCACCTTGTCCCCAGCCCAGAGCACCGAGTGTCACATTCCTTGGACACTTCCAGGGATGGAGACACTTCTCTGGACAGCCCCTTCCAAGGCTTGAGCTCCCTTTCCATGGAGAAATTCCTGCTGTGTCCACCCTGAGCCTCCCTGGCCCAGCCTGAGGCTGTTCCCTCTTTTCCTGTCCCTTGTCCCCTGTGGAAAAACCTCTGCTTCCAGTGAAACTCAGCTTCTACAAGTGCTGAAAAAGTTGGGAAGGGTTTCCAGCTGCTTTTCCAGCATGAAACTGGAATCACTTGGTGAAAAAACCCTGCCTGCAAGGGGAAAAAAAAAAAAAAAGACATTTTCTAGAGAACTTTTATAAGAAATTGCTTATTAATTGTAACCACTATAAACTGCACTGCTTAAATCTTCTTCCAGCTGCTCTTTTTTCCCTCTTCATGAGCTGTTCATGCTCTGGAACTAAAAAGCCTCGATGAGCTGGGTCTTGGGATGGGAATTGAAGCTGGATTTAACCTTTGCCACTGGCGTGCCTGTGGTTCCATCCCTGTCCATCTCCCAGTCGTTTATTGATAGCACAAGGGGGAATGGCTGTGAACTGACAGAGGGTGGGGTTAGATTAAAGATTGGGATGGAATTCCTGGCTGGGAGGGTGAGGAGGGACTGGGATGGAATTCCCAGAGCAGCTGTGGCTGCCCCTGGATCCCTGGAAGTGTCCAAGGCCAGGTTGGATGGGACTGGAGCAGCCTGGGGCAGTGGAAGGGGATGAACTTTAAGCTCTTTTCCAACCCAAACCATTCCATGCCAGCTAAAGGGGAGCTGGTGTTGGCATCTGCAAGCTGACAGTAGTTAGGTGCACTCTCAGTTCAGTTAATATCAGGATATAATAATAATAATAATAATAATAATAAAATAATTTTCCCCCTCTATTTTTGATGTATTTAAACAAATCCAGGAGTTTCCCTTCCATTGTTGTCTGGGCACTACTGGAAGTAGGTGGAGCACCCACATCTCCTGTTTTGGGGTCTGTGCCTCGTTCCCTCTGCAGCTTTTCCATGCCTGACATTCCCAAACATCCCTTGCAGGGGAAGGCTCCAAGGTTGGTGTTCCCAGCTCCCTTCATGCCCCACAACTTTGCAGCAGCTCCTCCAGCTGCTCTGGGAATTTTGTGGAGTGGAAAAAAGGGAATGAGAAGGAGCAGAGCCTCTTCTGTCCCTCCTGGAGCAGGCTGAAGGTGTTTTCTGTTGGCTTGGTGCTCACTGTGGGCTTTGGGTGGTGGAATTCCACTTCCCAGGATTTGGGGTGGATATGAGCTGATGGTTCAGTCTGTTTTCCACAGCAGCTCCTCAGTGCTGGGATCCTTCTCACTGCTGGGGGAAAATTGGACTGGAGAGGGAAAAAAAGGGGATTTTGGTCATCTTGGGCCTGGTGCAGAGATGTTTTTCACTGGGCTTTTTCCCGTTTGGTTTAATGGGTAATTTCTCTGCCTGAACAAACCTATTGACTCAGCTCTTCAGATAATTACTGGATTTCACGTTGAAAAGCCTTCATACAAATATTAAAAAAAAAAAACCCAAAAAACCTCCAAAAGAACAAAGACAAAGCAGCCCAATGTTATTAATCAATGAGAGGAGAAGGGCGGATTGTTATGAAAATACAGCACCCACTCCTCCAGCTTCCCCAGAGCAGCAGATGGTGCAACATTTGTGGAGACAGATCTTCCCCAAACAGTCTGGATTAACCGTTTAGCATTCCCAGCTCCCGCTTTTCTGAGCAGGCAGGGGAAGGCTGGGCAGCAAATGGCTCTTGGACAGGCAGCAGGAACAGCTGAAGGTGTCCTTGGCTTAATGGGAGTGACTTTGTTCTGCTCAGATTTATGGTGCCGGCTCCTGGCGTGCCAAGTTTCTTCCAGGAGATGGAGAGGGATGTCCTGGAGCTGTTGGCCTGAGCCCAGCATCAATCCCACTCCACTTTCTGGGGGTGTGTTTGCCATGCAGAACTGGGGGGCTGCTGCTGGCAGGGGGATGCTGCTCCAGAGGGAAGGGAAGGAAAAAGGGAAGGCAAACAGGATTTTTTGATTGCTGTAATTGCCCTGGCCCAAGGCTGACCCACTCTTCTGGGGGATTTACAAGGGCAGGGAGTGACAGGATAAGGGGGAATGAGAGTTGGTTTAAGTGGGATTTTGGGAAGGAATTCTTCCCTGTCAGGGTGGGGAGGCCCTGGAATAGGATTCCCAGAGAAGCTGTGGCTGCTCCTGGATCTCTGGAAGTGCCCAAGGGGACAGTGGAAGGTGTCCCTGCCCATGGCAGGGTGGAATGGGATGGAATGTAAGTCCCTTCCAACCCAAAGCATTCCAGGATTTTATTCCAAAAGCACGGCTCTCCTCTTAAGGAGCTGCCTAAAGACCAGAGGTGCCTTTTTCCTCCCATATCCAGTGGGATTTTTTGGTGCAGTGTGGAAGGCTGCACAGCTCCTGCAAAATCAACCCCCTGGCTCCCTCTGCAATCCCTTGATTTGGTGGTTTCATGGGAAAAGACTCTGGAATGTTCCAGACCTAATCCAGTTCTAGAGTTCTGCAGAGTGGAACGAGCCCAAGAGCTTTTTCCTGCCGGGTCCTGTGGTGCTCAGGGGCTCCCAGACCCCCAGCACTGACCATCATCCCCAAAAAAAGTGATAATTTTAAGAGAAAAAGACCAAAAGAAAGGAAGAATCCCTCAGACTTGCTGAGCCTGCTCCTGTTGGGTACCACAGCAACTTTCCTTGAATATTTTAATATAAACCAAACATTTCCCTAATTTTCATTTACTGCTTTCACTCTCTGTCCCAAAAGCCAGAAGTGGGGAGTTGAAACCCCAGCAAAGTGCCCAAAACAAAGCTGACAGGCAGACAAAGAGGCCACAATCCATTTTCCCTCTCCAGCTCTGGAGAGAGTGAAAGGAAAAGTGTATTTATTCTTCCATTTCTCTGGGGGACTTCCTGAAGTTATTAGAATCTGCCTTATTAAATAATTGAGCAGGCTTGTCATAAAGTGACTTCTCCTCCCCATCCATCACGGAGATGAGCAGAAAATGGCCCGACAAGGAACATTTGCTGGGAAAGCTTCAGGGACCATTAACTCTTGTCACCACCAAAGTGATGAAGGGACCAGCACCTGATACTTTTTCCTACCTGGTTTGTAAATATTCAGGTGACAGATCTTCCCTCCTCCTCCAGAGTGAGGGCTGGAGGGGGAGTGGTGGGGTGTGGAGAGGATTGAGGTGATTTTTCTGTCATGTTGGAGCTCATCCCAGGAATTCCCCATGGATAGGCCACCGTGGGAATTGGCCTCAAGGCACCTCCTGCCCGATGGCCCAAAGTTTTTGATCCCACATTTTTGATCCCATCCTCGCCATCTCATCAGGAATATCCTGTGCCAGGGGAGGGTTTGGTTGGATCTCAGGGAAAGTTTTTCCCCCAGAGGGTGGAATAAGCACTGGAACAACTTCCCAGGGAATGGGCACGGCCCTGAGGCTGCCAGAGCTCCCGGAATGTTGGGTCAGGAGTTGGACTGGGTGATCCTGATGGTCCCTTCCCACTCAGGATATTCCAGGATTCTCCGATTCCTTGGTTTCTGTGGATATTTAGGTTCCACAGAACCCAGTTTTTGACCCACCCTGCCCTTACTCCTGAGATTGGAGTGTGAATTCCTCTCCCTCTCTCTTCCACAAAAAATCCTCCAGCTCTGATACCCTGCCATCCCCTGCCAGCTCCTGATCCATGAGGAATGTCCTGTGCAGAGCCAGAGCAAGATCTGCACCTTTTCCACCCTGATGTTCCACAGACAGCTCGCCCAGGACAGGAGGATGTTGGGACTGAAGCTGCCACTGCCCCAACCCGTTTTAAATCCATTTAAAATCCATTCTGGGAATTCTCCAACAGGCATAAAGGTCCAGGGGTGGGATATTTGAGTCCCACCCCTAAGGAAGCTGCTTAAAAACCCTTTTCTTCCCTCCTACCAGGACAACCCTGCAGGGAAGTGTCCTTGAGCCAGCCAGGATCACGTTTTTGTTCCAGCTTCCAAAGCCCAGTGCAGATGGAACCCAACCATGGGTGCTCAGGTGTTTCCTCCAGTGAAATCCATGGAATTGAGACATTCCTCGTGTCCCAAACCACCTCAGCCAGGGTGAATCTCTAGAATTCCATCTGGAAGAAGCCCTGGGTGGGATTTGTGACTTCCTCACCCTGAGGTTCTCCCCTGGTGCCGTTGGACTGAAATTGTAGCTTGATGTGCTTTGCTTTGCCTCAGCCACCTCCAGGACTGGTTTATTCCAGGTTATTCCACAGCTGGGAATAAACCAAAGGAAAAATCTGATTATTACAATAAGTTGGCACAAAACCATGAAGTAATTGCAATCTTAATGCCTTCATGGGAGTCTTGTCCCCAGGATTACCCCAGAAAAGTCTGATTTCCTTTTTGGGCTCCCACCAGCTCCAGGTTGATGGCACAGCTACAGCTCCGAGGAGATCTCAGGGAATTTGGGATCTGAATAATAATAATAATAATAATGATAATGATAATGATGATAATGATGATAATAATAATAATAATAATAATAATAATAATAATAATAATAATAATAATAGTATTTTTCAGGAATACCTCATCGAGGTGGGAATATTCAACATATCTTTATTCAACAGGCTCATCCAAGGGGGAAGCACGTCTGGAGCAGCCTGGTGTTTAATCTCCTGTCATCCTGGGTGAATATTCCAGGTCAAGGTGAACCCTGAGCTCCTAAATGGGTATTTGGGAATGCAGGCTCGGTCCTCTTCAATCTTCCCACCCGAGTTTCCTCCCAGTGAATTATGAGGCCGGAGATAAGATCTCGGGTGCTTTATATCCAAACAAATGGACAAACCTCGGCCTTTTTGTTTTTTAAAAGCCTCAACCCAGAAACAATTTTAGCCTCTGAAGGGGAAGGTCACTGCCTATCTCTTCCACTTATAAAATATTGCAATTGGCTGAGGAGTGGAGCTGAATCCCAGGATTTCAGCCCCGCTGGCACAGCTCCAGCTCTCTCCCCAAATAGGCCTCGCTCTCCATAAATCTCAGCGCTGTCAGCTCTGCTTTCACCTCTCCAAGTGAGATGCTGACACTTTGTTCCCTCTTTCCAGCCGCTTTTCCCACCCCTGCTCAGGGGAAAGTGTCCTTTGGAGGCAATTTCTGTGATGGATTCAGCGCCTCTCCCCGGGAGTGAATTATCCAGCGGGATGCTCGGATATTTTGACACCGGCGCTCGCTCGTTCTGCCGTGATGAGGAACGTGGTGAAGGCACCAATGTCAAGCAATTCTGAGCCAGCACTTTGGGCTTTAAGTGATGATCCCACAGAGCTGTCGGTGGTGATGAGATGCCCAAAAATTCACAGGTTGGATGGAACTCCCATCAGAAGGTCTGAAGGAATGGCTGTGTCTCGGGAATCTTTCCCATTGCGCTGTTTTTAAGGAGGTGATTGATGGGAATATTTTGCCACCAGGCTGCTTTTTCCAGCTTTACAGGACAGGTCAGTAGGGTGAAACTCCTATTCCATCCTTGCCCCGTGGAAAAAGCATTTTTGGGGTTGTCCAGAGGAATGTGAGTCCAAGTCCCCTCTCAGCTCCCCATGGCTGGTACCATCCTTGTTATCCAATTTTTTTTAATGGAAAAACAATCTCTTCCTTTGCCTTCTCGTTTCTGGAAGTGGGATGAGCTGAGAACAGCTAAATATGGCCTCGTTACTGTGCAGGCCTTGCCTCTCAGCACTAATTGGCTGGGAAGGGATTTCCCACTCAGCTAATTAGCCTTAATTGTGTCACTTTCCTTATTTTGCTGTTTTGCTTCTTGCCACAAATAATCCTGGATGCAGCTGAGGAGAAGAGGCTGAATTGGGCTCCATCCATGGGTGCAGCCAGGATGCTCCTTTGCCCTTCAGGACCACAAAGAAAGGACTCACCTGGGCTCTAGGTGACCTCAGGTCAGGTTATCCCATCCAAACCCAGGTAAAATGGGAATTGTGATGACTGGGATGTTTTTTGGGAGGTATTTTCAGCCTGGAATTTTTTTTTTTTTTTTTCTTGGGCCTCTTTCATCTCCTTCATCCCTGCTTGATCTGCAGTATAATCATTGGGGCACAGAAGAAAAATTCCAGTTCATTGCTGGAGAGCTCCTGGTGGAAAATCAGTTTTTGGAAGAGCAGACATTGGGCAGGGAAGCAGCTGCAATGGTGCCTTATCTCAGAATGCAGCAGGGAAGTGGAATAAGACAAACTTTAGGTCCTTTCCAACACAAACCATTCCAGGATTCAGGGGTAAGAAGTGGGGTGCTGACCCCAAGGCGACCTCCCTGCTTGGAATGAACTGGATCTGGTCTACAGGAATGATTTTTTTGGATCCCACCTGCTCATGGACTCTGATTTGTAGGTGTTTCCTTGTCCAAGTATCTCCATTTCTTCTGCCATCCCTGTCCCTTTCTGGCCTTGCCTGTTTTGTGGGAACTGAGGGTCCTCCCTTGTTTCCAAGTTGGGATCTTCTCCCTCTTGGGTGGGTTTGGTGGGAATTGTGGCTTCTCTGGGCCCCAGATGAAGCTGCTGGAAGAGCTGGGGCTGGCATGGGAGCTGCTGTGACCTCAGTCCTCCTGTTGCCTTCCCAGCTTGACCCGGCCTCCCTGAGGATGTTTTTCCAGCACCAGAGCCTGGAATTTTTTAGGCTCTGGCTGGACCAGGGTTTGTTTGTTACATCCCACAAGTGAGGGCTTCCTTCTTGGCCACTCAGGATATTGGTGCACAGTAAAATGAGGAAGAGCAGGAATGGGTTGTGCAGGTCCTTTTCCGTGGGTGAGGATATTCCTTTTCTAACGTTCCATGGCTGTGTAGGAGAGGAGCGAGAGAGACTGAACATGGAAAAGCTCTGGAGAGTTTCATTTATTCCTCTGTCTCCTGGAGTGCATCAGGATCACAAATTCTTGTAACACGACGAGGTTTTAAAGCTCTGAGCAAGCGTCTCTCTCGTGGAAAACCCTCCTGCAAAACACGAGCGGTATTTTTGTCCTGGCGGTGCCTCGGGAACAGCTGACAGCTGCTGCTGTGTCCTGATCTGCTCTGCACTCTTCTCTTTATTGAGTGGAACCAGAGAGCTCTGGGGTGGGGAGAGGGCCCTGTTCTGATTTTATGGGAGTGTTTTCCCAGTTGGTGCTGTATTGGTGTCTCTGGGTCTGGATTGAAGGTGCTTGGGACAGTAATTCATGTTCAGACTCAGGTGTTTATTATTTCTTATCAGTGAAACAGTCTCACTGCTGGGAGTTCTGCAGCTTTTCATTAGAAGGCACAAAATGGCCACAATCTCTTGTTCCAAGGTCTCTTAAGACTAAAGTATCCAATTAAGAGCTGACACCTGGATTATTTTCCCTTTTAACCCAATAACTGATCCCACAGAGCCCCAATGGGGACTTTTCTGCCCAATTACAAAATGCCACCCAAACCCATGGAGAAGGAGGAAGAAGCAGCATGAAGAAGAAACCCAGGACCACACCCTGTGCCCTCCATCCACAGCACACTAAAAACCCCAAACCCTCAATTTCTCACCCAGTGACACACCCACACTGCTCTCTACAATCCATTTCACACTTTTGTGGGTTCCAGTCTGTCTGGAAGTCTGGGAAACTTTCTCCATGAGTGAGGGTCAGAGTCAGTGCTCCCATGGGGGTCAGGGCACCCCAGGGCAGACACAGAAATATTCCCAGGGCTCTGGGTTTCCACAGTGCTGTAATTTCCTGGGAGAACAGAGAAGGATGTGGGACCCTCAGGCAGCTCCTGTCCTCAGCCCTCCGTGGTACCTTGGAGAGCTCCTGCAGCACCTGTGGATTCTCCTCTGGATGGGAAGGATCCTTAAACTGTGCTGGTACAATTTTTATTGAAATCCTTAAAAATCCATGGGAGACTGTGCTCCAGAGGGGGATTGATCTGTCCTCCAAGAAAAAGGGAGGATGCTTTCAAATCTGTGCCAGCATTTATCCGTCACACCTGGCAAAGCTTGGGGTGGCAGGAAAAGGGGGAATGGCTTCAGACTGAAAGGGAGCAGGGTTAGATGGGATATTGGGAAGGAATTCCTGGCTGGGAGGGTGGTGGGACAATGGAACAGGTTACCCAGAGGAGTTGTGGATGTTCCATCCCTGGAGGTGTTCAAGGCCAGGTTGGATGGGCTTGGAGCAACCCAGGATGGTGGAAGTTGTCCCTGACCAGGGGGTGGAGTGAGATGTTTTTTCCTCCCAGCTTAAATAATTCCTTGATAATGACAGTTTCTGATTGTTACAGATGAACTTTAATGAACTCCCACAGGTGGAAATTTCTGCTTTTAGGCTGCAAAATAGATCAAGGAATCAGAGAAGCTCCAGTTTCATGTGTGACACACGCAGCTCTTCCATGTGGATGAAAGTAATTTAAGACTCCAGTAAATTACCAATATGCTCAAACAACCCTTAATTACAAAATTCCCCCTCTTACACTTTCTAACCAGGCAAATTTTTAGCTTGAAAATGTTGAATTCCTAAGCCAGGCTTTGCTTCCTGTAAAGGCATCAAGCCTGGTCTAAAGGGCTCTGTCTGGGCCTTTCATCCCAGTTTCCATCCTTTAAATGGACTCAGCTGAAAAAGAGCTTTTCATTTCCAAAGTGTGTGGTTTCACTTAGCCAAGGAGGTAATTAGGTTTGTCTTGTAGTTGTTCAGGAGCTCAGGTGTCAACTAAAGCAGGATTTCATCAGGAAATTCCTGCCCGGTGTTGTATTGATTAATGAGAATTTGCTGCAATTATAGAGAGATAGAGAACAATTATCTACCTGCCCTGGAGGAGAACCAGGAGAGCACTAAAAATAAGGAACTCAATAAAAGAGAAGCACAGATGTAGTGGGAATGAATAAATAACAGTTTCTGTTGTGGCACTAAATTAGTTCTCGGTGCTGTGGGACCGTGGCAGAGGGAAAAGGGAGAGGAGGGGGAAATCAGCGTGGGAAGAGTGGAGGGAAAAGTGAGGGAAGGACAAATCCTCACCTTCCCTGGGCTCCTCTTCCTTTTCTTCCTGCTCTTTTGGCTTGGGATTGGGACAGCACATCCAACACCCTCATTTTTAGCAAAGAAATGTCCCCTGTGCTCAGCAGGACAGGGAATTCTTAAGGGAATTCTTCATTTCAGCTGCAGAAGCATCTGAGCATCTTTTCCTGGATTTCTCAGCTCTTCTTAGCCAGGACACCTGCACAGGACTGCAGCACTTGAGGGATGGAATTCCCAAATCCAATCCTTCAGTTCTGCAGTTTTCCTCCTTTTGTGGGCTCAGCTTCCAGGGCTCTCAGGTGTGACCTCCCCATTCCCTGCCAAGGAGGTTTGGTGGCTTCTCCCAGAGACAGACAAACAGTTGGTAAATTGCAAATCCAGGGTATTTTCCATCTGTGGGAATCAGGAAGGAGGATAATGTAATCAGAGGGGAAATTTGGGTTTGAGGTTTTGTCTGCAGCGCACGGAGAGAAAATGAACATTTGAGGTCCAAAGCCATTTTAAATGAGAACAGCTCCAATTTATGCTGAAAGAAAATGAGACTGGGGAGGGCAGCAGGGCAGATTTTCCTTCTTTATCCTGACGTCAGGTGGGGGAGTGTGATATCCAGACTGAAGCAGGAGGATACTTGGAATTTCCATCACATCTTAATTGCTGTTTTTCACAGAGGTGGAATAAGAAATGGAGCGGAACTGGTGACGGGGTGGTGGAGTAACTCTGGAGTTACTTGGTGGTTTCAGTGAGGTTCAGCACCAGGAGAGACTGATCTGGGCAATCTCCACAGTTTTTTAAGGAAAAGCTGGACAAATGTTTCCCAGACTTCTGTGGAAAACAACATGAAGGAGCAAATTGCTGATCCTCATCCCCTCTCCTCTGTCCCAGCTGGAGGATGCAGGGTTGGAAAAAGGGAAAAGCAGGAGTTGGGTGTTTGCAATGGCTGCTTGTGGGTCCGGCTCTCATGCCTCAGGAATATTCCTGGAAATGGATCCCGGTGCTACATTTAAAGATGATTTTTGACATCTTAACAGCTCAATCCCAAAACAGTGGGAAAAAGACTGCACAGGGGAGCTGGTGGAATTTGGCAGGACAGTGTTTTCTCTCTGGATATGAGAGAGGATTTAGGGAGGAATCAAATAATCTCCTCCTCTCTCCGAGCCTGATGTTTGCCCTCGGACTCAGCTTTTCCCTCAGGCGTCTCCTTGTGGATTTGCTGGGATATATTCTGGAAATCTGTCCGTGCCTTGGGGTGGGTGTGACCTGAGGGATTTGGGCCCCTTCCAGCTACAAGTTTTGGGGTTTAACTAACTCTAATAATTCATCTTCTCCCTTGGGATTATCCAACCTTGCACTAACCAAAGTTTTGCAGTTATTAATATAATAATAATAATAATAATAATAATAATAATAATAATAATAATAAT
>JANIJU010003064.1:60688911-60701548 GCA_025504685.1 Leucosticte australis
ACTCCTTGGCTTAAACAGCTAAACTCAAGGATTCAGAGGGAAAACACAGCCACAGGATTTAAATTCCTGTAATTCTAAAGAAAGGCATCTCCTGAGCTGGATTGATGAGATCATTGGACATAAAATACAGGGTGTGGTGCAGATCACAGGGAAAACATGCAGAAGGAAAAGATCTTTCCTGGCTCATTTTCCTGTCCCAGAAAAGATCATGGATTGATCCTGGTTGATATCCTGCTTCCAGAAAATTTTTCCTGATGGAGATCCCATGATTCTCCTGCAGTCCCTCACTGCTACTCATGTCTAAGGAAAAACATTTAATTTTTTGGGTTTCTTGGTTTGGATCAGCACCATGAACCTCTGCTGCTCCTCCCAAAGGCGCTCCAGGAATTGCTGGGAATTGCAGCTTGCTGCAGTGATGACTCAGTGCAGCGGGATTCCAAATTCTAATAAATTAAACATGTATCAAATTCCTCATTCAAGTCATTAATGATGCCCAAATCCCAACTGCATTGTGGGAATGAGTGGATAAACCTGGCTACACAATTCCCTGCTGGCCACAAAGGGATTTCACCGACATTTCCCATTATTCCCCTTGGATTTTGTGGATTTTGGCAGCGTGAGTGGGGCAGAGGAGGTGGGAGAGGAAACATCTCCTCAGCCCTGGCGTGACTGAGCCGTGGCTCCGTGCGCTGCCGGGTGGAAAACATCCCTGTAAATCTCATTCCTTGGCTTTCCCAGCGGAACGGGGCCATTATGGATGTGTCAGCTTGGAGAAGGGAAGTCCACGAGGCTGAGGTGACAGATGGGGCCATCAACACCTTCAGGACAGGGAATGGTTGTCCATCAGTCTTGGGTAATGTTCTGTGTCCGAGCACTTCCAGGACTGAGAGCTCATTCCCTGCTCCACATGAACGATCCCAGGCATTTTCTAGGATGGCTCCACCCCTCTCCTGGCTGATGGGCAGGGACAGAAGATCAGAAACAGGGATGGAAGAGTCTTTAGCACTTAATTCCCCTATGACAGTGCCCTCAGGGTATCTTTACATTTTAATACTTTCATATCAGTTTTTTTCTCCGTTAGCAGGCAAATCCCAGGCATTATTGATTTGCCCCAGGCACTGGATCCATGGATTCTTTATGGAGAGAGTCAGGCAGCCGTAGTTTTAAATTAATGGAATAATTTTGCCTTTACAATCCTTTCATGAGCTCTTGGAGCCGTGTTTGGGATGTGACAAACCTCCCGTTACCTATATTGTTTCAGCTAATGGCTCCTCTGTTATAGGATAATTCCGAGGTCCTGGTCTCTAATGCAGCTGGAATGGGATCATTTTTCTCCACTTGGCAGAAGGGATGGCAGCTGCCTTTTCCCTGGAAATGTATTGCTTTGGGCATAGAGGGAAAAACTGGGAAGCTTCACGTCAGTGTGGGGAGGTCAGAGAGAGGTGAGGAGTTCCCATCCCTGGAGGTGCCCAAGGAATTCCTGGACGTGGCACTCAGAGCTCTGGGCTGGGGACAGGGTGGGCATCGGGCACAGCTTGGACTCGATGATCCCAAGGATCTTTTCCAACCTCAACGATTCTGTCAGGGCGATGTGGCACTCCACCATTATCCTTCATCAGAATTCCACATCAAAGCCCCTTGATCCAAAGTTCTGGACATGAGTCCTCACCAAAATTGGGGGTCCTTGTCCCCCTCAAGCTCCAGCTCTTCCCTGTGGAAGAGAATCCATTGACCTGGAAAGGCCTGGAAGCAGCGGCCTTGAGGGAAGATGTTCCTGTGGAAGAGGCTCCATTGACCTGGAGCAGAAGAGCTCTTGGTCCCTAAAGTCCTTCAAGGCCACATCTTCTGGTGCACCAATTAAATTTGGTGGCCTGGTTGGTGACCAAGCCATGTTTCCACATCTGACACTCACACTGGCCTCTGTTAATTCCAGCTGGAATTTTGCTCCTGATTTTTGTCCTTCAAGCTGCTCTTACTGAAGGAATATCTGAATTTGTGTGTGCAGTGAGCACTGCCTGTTAAACCTTTACATTCACCTGTCAGCTGAAGGGAGAACTCGAGGGCTGTGTTTTGGAATGCTTGGGATCACACTTGGGATCAGAGGGAGAAATTTTCCTGCTGTTCAGCCTCTCCAGTCACCTCATCTTCACGTCTCTAATTTACCTCATTCTCCCTTAAAAGCGTGAAAGCAAATAAACACCATGACAGCAGCTCTGTTAATGACCAGACAATGAGGTAATTCACATTATTTTTCTTTTTGAACTTATTTAAACTTCTTATTTTTGTCTTTTAATAATCCCAAATGGTCCAGAAATCTGTTTCTGTTTCCCCAGGAGCAGCGTGTTGGATCTGTGACTTGTGGTCACCCCATTACCCCTGCCTGGAGATGAAACCTTCTAGGAGGGGGATGTTCCTTATCCATTCTGGGGTAAGCTCAGGGCTGGGTTTCCCAGGGAAAAGATTCCCTGCTCTCCCCTGAGTGATGGATGAAATGCCAAGGGCACAAGTGCTTCCCATGGTTTATTCCTTAACAAAGCTTTTCCTGGGTGCTTGGGACCAAAGCTGAATTCAGCTCCAGAGAATCCATTTCCCTTCTCTCTTAAAAATTTGTATTATTTTCTGGTTTATTCTCCAAAGATTTCTGCCCAAAAAGGGTTTCTAGAAAGAGAATTTGGAGTTCTGAGCCCTTAGTGGAAGGGCTCCCTGCCCACAGCAGGGATTTGGGATTGAGAGCTGTAAGGTCCCTTCCAACCCCAGAAAATCTGGGATTCAATGGGAACAAAGTGCAAATGCCTCACTCATGAGCTATGTAGCTCTGATCACCTGGGATGTGAAATTATGGGATCAAATCAGGTCGAAATGGGATAATAATTATTGTAGATTTCCTTTGGAGCCTGGAGAAGGTGGCTTTGGGTGGTTCTGAATCTGTGGCTGTGGGATAAATCCTGCTGCTAGAGCCGAGTACTGATGAGCCGTGCTGGAAAAACGCGCGGAGCAGCAGCGACAAAATTCGTGGAGTAGCAGCAACAAAATTCAAGGAGCAGCAGCGACAAAATTCGAGGAGCAGCAGCAACAAAATTCGTGGAGCAGCACCAGCCACACACTCTGAGCAGCTCAAATTTGCCCAAGTAATTAAAGTGTCACTTCAGGCTCTTGGAGAAGCGTGACTTTCCTGCAGCTGCTGGCTTTGGGACGCCGCTGACGGTAATTCCCCCTCGTCAACGCTCCAGCCCCGAGTTCTGGGCACTCGGTGACCTTGATTAAACAAATCGAGCGGTTCAAGTACATAATTTAAAAGTTCTGTTCAAACAGCAGATTTCGATGCTATCGCCGCTTCCCTGGAAAATGAAGGATTTAATGCTCCCATCCTGGCTAAATGGACTCGGCGGCGCTCGGGCTGAAAGGACGGCACGGTGGATTAGGGAGCTGTTGTGGGAAGTGTCATAGGGAACCTGTAATTTTCCTGTCTCTCCCTCTTCCTTCAATGTTCCATTTCCATGGCGAATTTCAGGAGACAAATGCATTAGTTCAGCTGGGCAGGGAGGGTTTTGCTCCTGGTGTCTGCAGGATTTGGGGCTCAGCAGGGGAATTTAAGGTGGAAATGTGCAAATGGGAAAATCATTGCCCAGCATGATGGGTGCCTTTAAATATTGGGAATTTACAGCTGGTTCAGCTGAAACAATGTTTTTTATGATGATGATTGCATATTAACCTAAAGGCTTGTGGGTTTTGAGGTTTTACTGAGGGTTTTTTTGGGGTTTAACTGACTCTAATCATTCATCTTGGACAGCTCTGGCAGATCCTGCTCTGTCCATAAAAAATATCCAACAATCCATTAACCGCTCAACCTGAAAGCAGCCTGTGAGAATATTATTGAGTCCTTGCTTTATTACTAAATTTAATGGGATGAACACTCACCTTACAAAATATGATTGACTTCCCTTTCCCCCTGCTGAACCAGACCATAAGCTCAGGGCTGCCTTGGGCTGGGCACTCACCTGGCATGTTCGCTGCGAGATTTATCAATTTCCAGCCACTTAAACTCAGATTAAAGCCAGGCTGACTCATGGTGCAGTAATTAAGGTTCCACACAGTGTCCCGTTATAGCCTTAATTATATAATTATGGCTGGGCTCTGATTTGGGGTTTCTATTTTTAGTTGTTGGTGGGGAGTCCCACGGCTCATCCCCTCCGTGTCCTGTGAGGCACTCTGGCCTCTGGAACGATGTTTTTTTGGCTTTGTGGTCCTTTATTCCTGAGAGAGGGTTTGAAAAAGGTTGGGAGTGTTTTGAACGAGTAAAGGCTGGGATTTCATAGAATCAGGGACAGTTTGGGTTG
Source organism: Leucosticte australis (assembly GCA_025504685.1). NCBI lineage: Eukaryota > Metazoa > Chordata > Aves > Passeriformes > Fringillidae > Leucosticte > Leucosticte australis. Next base: position 60,693,249 of record JANIJU010003064.1, read on the forward strand.
GTTGGGACTTAAAATCCCATCCCATTCCACCCCCACGCCATGGGCAGGGACACTTTCCACTGGCCCAGGGTGCTCCAAACCCCATCCAACCCTGGATACTTCCAGGGATGGGGAACCCTGATTTATAGGAGCCCCTCTAACAGCAGCACTTGTGGCCTGGCAGCTGAGAGAGGGTGAGAAAAGCTTTGGAATAAAAAGCTCTTTCTTTTTGGAGAGAAGCTTTTAGTGAGAGCTGGGGGGATTTCTGACAGATCCCTTTGAAAATAAACCTGAGAGGATTTGGGATGAAAATCGGACAAAACTTTCACTTAACCCAAAAAGCTGAGAAAAACATTCATGCTGCAAATGATAACCTGAGAGATCAGAGTGATTCCCACCCCTCCCCGTTTGTTGCTTTTCTGTCCTCTCTGAATTCTGTCTGCTCCAGAATTTATGAGCAAAGGGAACATTTTCCCTGGAGAGCCAGTGCTGCTGGGGGTGGGTGCTGTTCCTACAAGCAGAGCACATTCCCCACTGCACTCTGTCGGATTCCCATTAATGAACTGGAAATTTTTCTGCCAGGAGGGTGAAGAAGCTGACACTGATAAATGGCGCTGGCGAGGAAAACCGCTCGCGACTGCCGAGCAGCCGCCGCCGTTCCGCGCGTCCTCTGCGGATCATGCTGCTCCCAGGAGGAGCTGGAAACTTTGGGAAGCTGCTAATGCAGCCTGGAGACCATTTCCTCCTGGAGACATTTAATTTTGTATGGATTTGCCAAGAATAAGATCAACCAGTGAGTGCCCAGGTCTCCAGCAAGCCCAGGGTGGGTTCTGCCACATCCCTTGGGAAACGGGTTTTTAGGGAATTCTCTGGAGAATTTCAGGATTATAACATCAGAGAATCACAGAGTGCTTTGGGTTGGAAGAGACTTTAAGGATCCTCTCATTCCATTCCCTGCCATCTTCTAATGTCCCAAGTTATTCCAAACCCCATCCACCCTGGCCTTGGACACTTCCATGAGAATTTTATCCACAATCCCGAGGCCTTGCTCAGGAGGGCTGCAGGAGGATTCTTTTCTCGGATTCCTCTTGAAATTCGGGCAGCACAGTGACTTTGCAGCCAGGTTAGTGAAAAATCCATATGTTAGAATAATGCAGGGGGTAATGAATGACTCCTTAATAGCTGGGAAATAAAGCTGCAGCCAGCTCAATAAAGCTCTGGATCCTCACCTTCTCCTCCACGGCCTTTTAAAATAAACCATAAATTCCTGGAGTTTTACTATAGAGAGACTTAACTATTCAAGTAGGCAAAGTGAAATTTATATTGGATTGGGAGAAAATGAATGCCTGAGCCTTCTTTATAGTCAGAGCAAGGCTGACTGTGGCAGGCTGCCCTTTTGTAAAAGGGGAAAAATATTAATTTACAATTTAACTGGGGATAAAGCACACCATGAGCAGCTGCTGGTGGTCACTGCTGGAATTTCTGCTCCCCAGAGAGTGTCAGGGGGGGCTTGAGGAAGAGCTGAGCCCCTTCCCCATCTTTTACTCCATGGTTGTGAAATAACTTCATCCCCATGTGTCTCATCCTTTTCCAGTCGCTGGATTTCCAATCCCCATTTCCATTCTTTTTGTGGGCTCTGTTAGAGAGGGTTTGGTTTTGAAGTGAGACAAAGAATTCTTCTCCCATGCCATGAATCCAGGCAAATTCTGGCTGCTCCCAAAACACCAGGAAGGCTCCATGAGCTGCATTTATAGGGAATTTGGGAGGATTTTTGTGAGGTTGTTGGGATGAGCAAGGATCAGTCCCATCACTCTGCCCCAAAGAGTTACGAGGCAAGGTTCAGGGTCAGGATATTTAATCCTTTCCCATCCCCTTTTGGTGAAACTCTTTGGCTTTTTGGATGTTGTGTTTCTTTCTGAAATGGGATTTTTAATCCCTGGGTTCACAGTGAGCTCACAGAGGGAGGGAAGTGCAAAGGGAATTTAGATTTGGGCCTGGTGATGATTACAGGGCTTTCCCCCCCTTTTTTTCTGGGATTTACCAGAGAGAAAAATGCCTGGTAATGGTGAGAGCTGAACTTGCTCAGTTTTGGGAGGGTTTGTTCCATTGGGCACCCCGTGCATGAGCCAGTTTTAATCTCTGGGTTTGATTCAGGCTGGCTACAACTAGGGAATGGAGAGGACATTTATTTCCTGGAAGGTAAAGTGGTTAATAAACACGTTAATCTCCTTAGAATGCTCCCATTTTATGTTTATATGAATTTTTTTAAGCTGATGCATTGAGGGAATCACAATTAACTGGGCTCCAGCATTTCTGAGGCAGTTGCTTGATGGCCATTGGTTATTAAATGTGACTTTATTAATGTTTTCCATGGAAATTTGGATGAATCCCTCTATTTTTCTTAGGCTGAACTGTAAATTTTCCCAGTTTGGAAAAGAAATGCACTTCACTCAACGGCTTCATCAGTGAGGTTGTTCCCTTGATGGCATTTTAATGTCACTTGGTGTCTAACGATGTCACTCCTTCATTTAGACAGGAGGGACACGGCACATTCCAGGAGGTGGGAGCTGAGCTTGGATAAATTGAACCTGGCACTGGTTAAAAAGTGGGAATGATTAATCACAGGGATCACTGTAGAGAGGAAAATGGGAAATGGATCCTTAAGGGAGCTTTAAAATCACGAGGGGCTGTGTGCTGGCTCGTGGATGATTTGGGAATATTTGTGTTCCCAGGGAAGATATTCCCACCCCTGGGGCAGTGTCTGTTGTGTGCAGAGTCCCTGGTGGGTTTCTTGCTGTGTCCGTGTCCTGGGAGCCCAGAAACCTCCCCAGATCTGATATTGTTGAACTCTTCTGTTGCAAACAGAGCGATTCCAAAATTTAAGTGGAAAAATCCCAAATGGAGCTTCCCAGTTCTCCCTTTTTCCCTTCCCACACCCAAACATCTGGGGAAGCTCCCAAGTCCAAGCTGTGCCAAAGTGGGTCACTGAGAAACTTCAGGAATCTGGAAATGGCTCTAATCCTGTGCCTGTATTTGCTTGCCCTGATTTTTCCTTATCCACAACTCCTTTAATTACCTGGATTTTGTGTCCCTGAGCCACACAACTGCTGTTGGTGTTTAATTACTTCCAATAAACCCAAATTCCGCGCTTGTTGCTAACGAGGGATTTGCTCGGCGGCACCGGCAGCTCCTGGCTGCTCACATTTGCTTCGGATGAACACTTTTGGGTTGTCCCTCTCCAAGTGCTCTCCCCGGGTGTGAGGAGAACAGCCTGGATCGATGTGCACGGAGCAGAGCTCTCAGCTGAGCTCTTGCAGGGCGTTAAGAGCTGGATAAACAGCTTTACACCAAGGTAAATATTAATCCTTTCCCGTGGACTGCGGATGGAAAAATCCAGGGCAAACAGGAATATTAATAAACCTTGGAGCTCTGTGGTCACAGGCAGGGCTCTGTCCGGGCTCCCTCCCATCCCCTTGGTGCTGGGTGCTCCCCTGGGTGCTGCCATGGGATTTTGGGTGGGGTTGGCTGTGGGTTGGAATCACCTGGATGGGTTTCCCAGGCTCCAGTGGGAATTGGGAATTTCCTTCACTGGCTGGATACAAAGTAATGGAATCAGGCTGGGAGAACTGGGGATGCTCACCTGGAGAGGAGAAGGCTCCAGGGAGAGCTCAGAGCCTGAAGGGGCTCCAGGAGAGCTGGAGAGGGACTGGGGACAAGGGAGGGAGGGACAGGAGCCAGGGAATGGCTCCCAGTGCCAGAGGGCAGGGATGGATGGGAGACTGGGAATTGGGAATTCCTGGCTGGGCTGGAATTGCCAGAGCAGCTGTGGCTGCCCCTGGATCCCTGGCAGTGCCCAAGGCCAGGCTGGACACTGGGGCTGGAGCAGCCTGGGACAGTGGGAGGTGTCCCTGCCATGGCAGGGGTGGCACTGGATGGGATTTAAGGTCCTTTTCCAACCCAAACCATTCTGGAATTCGGTGATGATGAAATATCCCCTAGAAGAAGCTGGGATAAGGCGATCTGGGCCGATCTAAGGACCACTTCCAACATGAACATTTCCTAACTCATTTCCCCTTCCCCAAAACCCCAAAGCGAAATGAAACCTTAGAAACCCCCATTAGAAACCAACCCCCTCTTTTAACTCATCCAGCAACTCCAGGTGCTGCAGGTGACACTGGGCTCCTGGGACAGCTTCAGTTGGACCTTGGACAGCACTGCCAGGACCTTGGACAGCGCTGCCAGGACCACGTACAGCACTGGCAGGACCTCGTACAGCACTGCCAGGACCTTGGACAGCACTGGCAGGACCACGTACAGCACTGGCAGGACCACGTACAGCACTGGCAGGACCTTGGACAGCACTGGCAGGACCTTTGACAGCACTGGCAGGACCGTGGACAGCGCTGCCAGGACCTTGGACAGCACTGCCAGGACCTCGTACAGCACTGGCAGGACCACGTACAGCACTGTCAGGACCTTGGACAGCACTGGCAGGACCTTGGACAGCATGGCAGGACCACGTACAGCACTGGCAGGACCACGTACAGCACTGGCAGGACCACGTACAGCACTGGCAGGACCTTGGACAGCGCTGCCGGGATGGAAACCGAAGTGGAGACTCCTCTTGGAAGGGCAGCACTGTGGACTGGTCATTGATTTGCTGCTCCTTGAGCAGGGATATGTCCCTGCTAAAGCTGCTGTGGCTGGTGCCAGTCTCTAGGGGACAGTTCAGGGCTTGTGCCACCACAGAGGGGACACAGGGATGCCCGAGGTTTGCTGGATGAACGGAACTTCCAGGGAAAACCTGGATAAATGGCTCTGTAATCCTTCACTTTGAGCGAGAGCTGGGTCAAATTACGGCTTCATTTAAACCCCAGATCAAACAAAGTCTGGGCCTGGTTGTGAAATATGGGATGTTTGGCTCTGTGGCTGGGAAATCCTTTCCATCATCGGTGTAAAAACGTCCCTGAGCTCTTTGGGAAGAGCCCTGCCACTCCTCCCATGTTTAATTTTGCTTCCTGCCCCGTTGGGAATTAATTTCTGGGTCAGCCCTTCCCAACCTTTCAGCGCATTAATCGCCGTGTTGTAGCTGTGATTAAACTGCAAAGTGTTCCCTTCCTAATTTAGCTTCACTAATTAATGAGGGGATGACTGATTGGGCCCAGGCTGGCTGTGATTTGCTGCTGTCACTTTTGGGGGAGTGGGTAAGGCCAGAGTCGCTTCCTGTTCCAAAAGGAGGCAGAAAAGGACAGGAAATCTGAGAAATCCTGGAGTATTTGGGCTTGGAAACTTGGTGTAGTGCCTTCATTTTAGAGTGATATTAAAATTGAATGAAATTAAATTAAATTGAGTTGTCCTTTGCACAGGCAGTTGGGGTAAAGTCTCTTTTCCTGAGGTGTGCATGGAGAGCATGACCCTGCACCTCTCTGCTCTGCTGTGCAAAGTGATTAATTTAAATTTTTTTTTCCTCAATCCATGGGTATTTTAACCCTAAATTTAAAGCAATCCCAGCTGCAATCCAGGCCTGAAACAGAGGAGGAAGAGCTTTAACAAAGAGGCCAAAATATTATTGCTTGGAATGTGACACTGACGTGCATTGAAATAAAAATTAATAATGGCTGAACAGTGTGGATTTTACCAGGATTTTGATGCTCATTTTACAGGAATTTTAATGTTGATTTTATAAGGATTTTAATGTTGATTTTATAAGGATTTTGAGGCTGGTTTTCCAGGGATTTGATGTTAATTTTACTGGAATTTTGATGTTGATTTTCCAGGGATTTGACACTGATTTTACGGGAATTTTGATGTTGATTTTACTGGGGTTTTTATGATGATTTTTCAAGGATTTGATGTTGATTTTCCCAGGATTTTGATGTTGATTTCATAGGGATTTTATGATGATTTTATAGGGATTTAGATGTTTATTTTATAGGAATTTTGATGTTGATTTTATAGGGATTTTGGTGCTGGTTTTCCAGGGATTTAATATTGATTTTACCAGAATTTTTATGCTGATTTTCCAGGGATTTGACATTGATTTTACTGGAATTTTGATGTTGATTTTCCCAGGGTTTTTGATGTTGATTTTCCCAGGATTTTGATGTTGATTTTATAGGGATTTTGGTGCTGGTTTTCCAGGGATTTAATGTTGATTTTACCAGAATTTTTATGCTGATTTTCCAGGGATTTGACATTGATTTTACTGGGATTTTGATGTTAGTTTTGCCTGGATTTTGATGTTGATTGTACTGGGATTTGATATTGATTTGACTGGGATTTTGATGTTGATTTTCCATGGATTTTGATGTTGATTTTCCATGGATTTTGATGTTGATTTAACTGGGATTTTGATGCTGATTTTCCAGGGATATCATGTTGATTTTACTGGTTTTGATGTGGCTTTTGTAAGGATTTTGGGACCGGGAACCCTGGAGGAGGGAGCCCTAGGTTTGGCACAAAGTTCCTGTTGGGATCAGCAGATTTCAGCACCCACCAGCCGGGCAGGATGCTCCAAAGGGTACCCTAGGAATGCACACCTGGAAATATTTAAATAAAGCCCTGCAGCCCAGGTGGCCGAGAGAATTTAAAACATATTTAAATAATTCCCTGAGCCTCGTGGGCGCTGGGCAGAACCGAGGTGTGCAGAACATGAAAAATCCCTTTTTAGGATTGAAACGGTTTCAGTTGCTTGAATAAAAAACCATTTTTTTTTTTTTTTGGGGGGGGGGGGGGTTGTTAACAACAGCGACTGAAGGTGAGCCAGAGCTGCTTCCTGGTGGCTGGAACTCGATAACTCAGGGGTATCAATCAGCCTTCCCAAATTAGCATTTCCCTGATAGGGATGCACAAAGCCTTTTAATGAGCACTTTCAAGTCCCCCCAGCTCTGGGGGTTTTTTTTGCCTGCTCGTTCCTTAGCAACAGGCAGGATTGGCAGGCAGCAGGAGTTTGATGTGTTCCAACATAAAGGGTTTACAGGGCTGGAAATTGCATGTGAAAAATGGGGATAATTGTGTTTTATTGTTTTGGCATGAGGTTCAAAGATAAACAAACAACCTTTGGGCCCTCAGAAGCTTCCTGGCGTGTTCTTCTTCCTCCCTCAGTTCTCCTGGAGAACTTCTCCACCAAGCCTGGAGTTGAAATTAAATAGACTTTTGTCTGGTTTCCAGAAATTAACACATCAGAGCAGAAAAAGCAGGGAGCTGCTTAATCTGCATTAGAAAGGGGAATTAAGGAATGTTGGGCTGGAATGTGTGGAAAAGGAACAAACAAATGGCAGAGCTGCAGCCGGAGGGTGGTGGCACCTTCAGCCTGGAGAAGAGAAGGTTCTGAGGTGACCTCAGAGCCCCTGGCAGGGCCTGAAGGGGCTCCAGGAGAGCTGGAGAGGGACTGGGGACAAGGGATGGAGGGACAGGAGCCAGGGAATGGCTCCCAGTACCAGAGGGCAGGGATGGGTGGGAGATTGGGAACTGGGAATTCCTGGCTGGGCTGGAATTGCCAGAGCAGCTGTGGCTGCCCCTGGATCCCTGGCAGTGCCCAAGGCCAGGCTGGACACTGGGACACCCTGGGACAGTGGGAGGTGTCCCTGCCATGGCAGGAGGTGGAATGGGGTGGGATTTATGATTCTTTCCATCCCAAACCCTTCCAGGATTCTGGGGTTCCATAATTTCATGCAACCCTGGGAATGGGACCCCTCTGGGTGCTGGGGTGGTTTGGGTGGGAAGGGCCCTTTAAAGCTCACCCAGTCCCACCCCCTGCAGGGACAGGGACACCTCCCACTATCCCAGGTCACTCAAAATATTTTCCACACTCACCCTGTGCATCAATCCTTTGTTATTGCTTTTCCAGGCACAGGATTGCAACTATTCCACCCCACAATCTGCTGTCAGAGGCTGGGAGAGGATCAGCATTGAGCAGAAACCCTTCAGTGGGGAGCACCCATCCTCTTTCCATGGGATCCCACCCCTGAGCTCCTGGAAAACATCAAAGCCTGGTGCAAAGGGGATGATGCCAATTAAGCTTTTCTTTAATGAGCTTTGGGCTTTGCTGCCTTCCTGCTCAGGGCAGGTCCCTCCACATCCCCTCTGCTGAAGCTGGGATTGGTGCAGGCTGTGCCAGGGCTGCTGGAACACCCTCACAGATGTCCTGGGATGGGGACACCACCCAGAGCTGCTCCACTGAATCCCAAACCTGGAGCCTCCCACCCTTGATTTAAACCCAGCAAATGATCAGGGATTTTCATATTCTACCTGATAAATACCAGAAATTTGGATGTTTTCACTCTGGACACCCTCCTGGGCACTCCTCTCCCAGGTCACCT
>JANIJU010003064.1:60711548-60727190 GCA_025504685.1 Leucosticte australis
AGGTGACCTGGGAGAGGAGTGCCCAGGAGGGTGTCCAGAGTGAAAACGTCCAAATTTCTGGTATTTATCAGGTAGAATATGAGAATTCTTCCATGCTGTCAGCCAGGATCCATCTGGAGCCTTCTATTTAGAGCCTTGTTTTGTTCCAGTCTTTGCTTTTCATCAATGACAGGTGAAAAATGTCCTTTTGTTTTTTATTTTTTTTGGATGTTCTTGAGATCCAGGCGTGTCCCCGAACTGCCCACTGCTCGTTTGACTTTCATCCGACAGGAAACTGCTCAGCAAGTCCTTGATCCATTATTCCAGGGCGGATTTTATTCCAGTTTTCATTCTGCTGGTTGGTTTAATGCCATTTCCAGACCTTTCAGAGCACAATAAGTCACCAAAAGCCCAAACGCTCAGCAGGTTCCTGTGGCTCTTATCACGGCAGATAAAACTGGTGTGTTCCAGGAGGCTGGGCTGGCTCTGTTTTTCTTCTTTCCCTTTACACAAGCAGTGCTGTTCACTAAATATTTATTTAATCCTGCTGCTCCATCTTTCATTGTCTTCCCATCCGTGGGAATAAATGACACAACCCCAGAGAGAGAACAGCCCATCACGGGGTGGAAAAAACTTGTAGGTAAATCTGTTAATTCTGCACTGAATTATGGAAAATCCCCAGCTGGAAGGGATCCAGGGGCTGATCCCGTGAGGAGTAAATCCAGATAAAACCAGTCCTGTTCCCTTCAGTGCAATATTTGTGTTGTGTCCAGGTCAGCAGCTCAGTGGTTTTACAGCAAGAAGGAGAAGAAGCTCCAGTGGCCAAGAATTCCATGGAAAAATCCTTTTGGAGCTGTTTATAGGTGCAGGCAGTGAGGCTGTGCCAGGGACACCCCTCGGGACAAAGGGCTCCTTGCAGCTGGTGCTGGGCAGGTCTGGGAGGAAGCTGAGCCTTGAGGAGTTTCTGGATCCCAAAAAAACTGCTGGGAATTCCTCCCCCGGCACATTAAAGGTGGAGTTCACCACACTGCAGAATTCCAGAGCTGGGGAATTCCATCCCCTCACCCCGACCACCAGTGACAGTGTTGAACAGGACTGGCCCCAGGACTGAGCCTTGGCAGACTCCAAGCTGGGTTTAACTCCATCCCCAGCTCTTCCTAGTGTTTCCTCCACACACCCAAGGCAGGAGCAGGCAGTTTCTCCAGGAGGATCCTGTGGGAAACAATGGTGCGGTGGTTTTGGTTTGCTAAAATTTGAGATTTTCTGGTTATGGTACTAATGAGTGTGGTGGGTTTAGTGCTGGCTAATCACCAGTGCACTCACTGGAACGTAGTTCCTTATTTCCTGCTGTGAGACAGGAGCAGGAGGAAGGCAAAGCAGGCTCAAAACTTTAAAAGGGTATAAAGAAAAATTTATTAACAGTGGCTAAAGAAAGAGTAATAAGAATCAGAACAAAACCTTTAGGACACTTCTCCCTCTTCAAACTTTTCTTTCCTATTGACAACAGAAAGAAACAAAACCTAAAATTTCAGTCAGTTTGCCACCTCCAGAACAGTCTTTCTTCAGTTCACTCAGGGAGAGAAGTCTGTCTTGTTAATTTTTGGAGACTTCTCAGAAAGAAAATTCCCTCATGGCTCTTTCTAGGAGTAGCAGCTGCTCGGGGAAGTATCTACAATTTGAACATTTTAATCTCCCCACACCTTCATGTGTTATAGGGGAAAAGAATCCCACCACAAGCGGGAAATCCTTTATGAAGTCCAGGTAGTGACAACCAGAGCTTCTCCCACATCCACCGAGCAGGAGATCAGGATGGTCAGGCAGACCCTGTCTGTGACCAGCCCAGCCTGGCTGGGACTGATCCTGGTTTTCCTGGCACCCAGGATGATCTGCTCCAGGGGCCTGGAGTAGCCTGAATCCTCCTTCCAGCCCTTCTTGTCCCATTTGGGATCCTGCAGTCACCTGGGACCTCCCCAGCAGGAAAACGATGGAACGTGTCTCCGTGAGCACTCCCCTCACACCTTTTGGGGATCCCATCCTTCCCATAAATGTCTGCGCATCCAAGTGCTGCAGCAGCTCCCAGAACACTTCCCCTTGGATTAGGGGCTCCATTCTGCTCCCCATCCCTGTTTTCCAGCTCAAATCCCTGGACCATGAGTGGCTTTGCTGTTAAAGACTGAGGCAAAGAAAGAGCTCGGCCTTTTCCTCATCCTTTATCCCCCTGCTTCCCACTTTATCCAGTGGAGGTTTTTCACAGCTTTCTTTTCACTGCTGTTGCATTTCCAGAGCCATTTTTCCTGTCAGGCAGATGAAGTTCCAGCTTGGCCCAGGAAGAAGGATGGCACCAGCCTATCAACTTTCTCTGAGGTGCTTTGAGCAAAATCAAGCAGGGAAACCTCAGGGGCCTCGATTTCTCTAAATATTGAAATCGTGATGGAAATTATCCAATGCCTGGAGCAAAAACCTTATGAAATGTCAGGGCTGCCTTGGGTTTAAACACACAAGCAGTCAAAGCTTTGTCAACTCCAACTGGAATTTTAGTCAGCCAAAGAAATTGTTGCTTCACACAGCCCCTCACATAGGGATATACACACAGAGCTTTTTTGGGGGGGGGGGGGGCCAAAACAATGAACGTCCTTCTCCAAGCCCTGCAATTCCTGACTTTCAGCAACATCCACAAAGGGAGCCTGATAAAATCTTCAGAGCAAACCCACCTGGGTGTGGGGAGCTTATTTATGGGCGAGGATTTGAGTGTAACAAACGATTTCTGCTGCTGCATCCCGTTGTATTTTTGTCTTGGTGTAACTAATGGAGCCAGCAGCCAAGCGTGAGGGGGGACCATTAAAGAAGCACAGACTGGCTTGATCCAAATAATGGAATTGGGGAAAAAAAATAAATCCATCTGGGAGCAAAGCTTTGAATGCAGAGCTTGTCTGGGGGTGGGTTGGGATTCAAAGAGACAAATAAAGCGTGCCTGCTTTTCCTGAGGGTGTGCTGGGGCCGCACTCCGAGGCTAAACCACACCAGGACTTCCTGGGAAGCTGGGTGGAATTTTAGGGACCTTCCAGGAGCAGTCACCATGAGAAAGGATAATTTGGTGCTGCTGCAGTCAAGGATTAATTCCTGAATCCCAAGGAAAAACGAGATGAGCCACCTCTGGCTCAGGACCACCCTCAGCACATCTGGAGATGGTTTCTGGGCTGGTTTCCTCCTCAGACTGTGTCTGGAAAAGCAGCAGCTCTCAGAGGAGATTTTTGATGGCTGTAATTAATTTAATGGAGATTTTCACTCTCTCCAAATCCTTTCTCCCTGTTGGAATTTTCCCTTCAGCCTGGAGAAGTGGTGGCTCTGGGAAGGGCCCCTCTTTGTGGCCTTTCAGGGTCCAAAGGGGGCTTGGAGAAGAGAGGGAGAGACTTTTCCTTGTGAGAGGAGAAGGAGAATGGTTTTAAACCAAAAGAGGAGAGATTTAGATGGGACATTGGGAAGGAATTCCTGGCTGGGCTGGAATTCCCAGAGCAGCTGTGGCTGCCCCTGGATCCCTGGAAGTGCCCAAGGCCAGGTTGGAGCAGCCTGGGACAGTGGGAGGTGTTCCATGACAGAGGAGTGGAATGGGATGGGATTTAAGTTCCCTTCTATCCCAAACCATTCTGGGATTCTGTCATTCCCAGGGTCTGATTCTGCACCTTCCTGGTGAGGCCAGGGTGATGATGCACTTCCAAACAAGCAGAAAATCCCTGGATTATTTTTCTTTGCTCAGCTTTTCCTTGAATTGGGATTTTGCTTCCAACCTGCAACACCATCCCCATCTCGGAAAGGTCTTTGCTGTGTGGGGATCCAACAAAGCTGGTCCAGATTTTCCCATCTGTTTGACTTCTCCAAGGACATTCTGCATCCCGAGCTCCTTTTGTTTGGAATTGTTTGGGGCCTGTTTGTTTCCAGCCTCCCATCCCCAGCATTCAAGGGGAGGATTTAATCTCCTTTCCTTTGTGTCCTTGATTAAAAGGGAGCACAAGAGAGACAAAAGGAGGCTGCAGCACAAAATTCTCCTAATTCAGTCTCATTCCAAGCCAACTGCAGTGATATTTTTGGGATTTTCCAACAGGAATTGTCTTTTTTGGTGTGTCTCTCATGCTGTGGGCCATGCAGGAAGCTGAGACCACAGGTTTAGTTTCAAATCTGCCTTTAAGGGTTTAAGATACCAGCAGCGCTCCAAAATCCAGGGGAGCCATCCCTTGGGATAGAAGGGACCTTAAATCCCATCCCATTCCACTCCCTCCCATGGGGCCACTGGGGGAGACCCTGGAATGGAATTCCCAGAGCAGCTGTGGCTGTCCCTGGATCCCTGGAAGTGCCCAAGGCCAGGTTGGAGCAGCCTGGGACAGTGGGAGGTGTCCCTGCCACAGCAGGGGTGAGAATGGGATGGGATTTAAGTTCCCTTCTATCCCAAACCATTCCATGGATAATGAGGGGACGTGGAGGAAAATTTATAGGAACCTCCCCGAAATGAGTTTTTCTGCAGGGAAAAGGGATTTGTTTGGAAAAGAGCTGGCAAAGTTTCTGTGAGCCAGGGCAGGGCTGGGGGCAGCCTGGGGGATGTGCCTGAATTCCAACCCTTTTCCAGGAGGGCTCTGCACAGCTGGGGGCAGGAGCCTGGCTGGGTGGGAGCGGCTCTTCCCAAGGTGGGATCTGGAGCCACCATCCTGTGGGATAAGTCTGGGGCAGAAATGCCCTCCCTGCACTCCTGGTTTCCCTCCTTGCTGGGCTGGGGAAGATCTGAGCCCCAAAGAGTGAGATTAGAAAATCCCTTGGTTTTGGAAAATGTCAAGTCTTCTTTTTTTTTGTTTTTTTTTTTTTCCTAGGGTTGGGATTAAATGTGTGAGAGGGTATTTTTTGTTCATTTTTTGTTCATTTTTTGTTTGGATTCAGATGTTTATCAGTTCTTATTTATATTTCAGTTTCACAAACTGTGAGTTCTACAGTACTTTAACAAACTAAAAATGGAGTTGTATTTCTTTTTCTAGAAGGCTTTTTAAGGATAAACTGTCTAATTAAGAGATGACACTTAAATTATTTTTATTTTTAACTTAATAACTAACTGCCTGTGGCTCACAACACAGACTTTTTTATTGAATTACACAAAACCACCCAAACTCATGGAGAAGAAGGTGGAGAAGAAGGACCAGCTTCTGCCTTAAAACTTCTGTCTTGCTTTATGTATTCTAAAACTTTAAATTCTAAGTTTTCCACCATGTGTGGTATTGCAGGGGTCCCCAGGACGAGGTCAGAGATGAGAATCTGACTCCATGTTCTCAGAAAGCTGATTTATTATTTTAGGATATTATATTAAAGAATGCTATACTAAACTATAATAAAGAATAGAGAGAGGATACAGACAGAAGGCTTAACAAAAATGATGATGAAAACTCGTGACTGACTCCTCAGAGTCCCACACAGCTGGCTGTGATTGGTCATTAACTAAAAACAATTCACATGAAACCAATCAAACAATCACCTGTGGGTAAACAATCTCCAACCCACATTCCAAAGCAGCAAAACACAGGAGAAGCAATCAGACAATTATTGTTTTCATTTTTCTCTGAGGCTTCTCAGCTTCCCAGGAGAAGAAATCCTGGCGAAGGGAATTTTCAGGAAATGTGACAGTGACACTATGTGATGTCACACACTTCTATCCAAACCCCACACCCACAATCCCAGTTTTATCATTCCATTCTGGAAGCTTCTCCAGGGCCTCAGGTCAGTGCAGAGTTCTCTTGGGGGTCAGAACCTGGCAGCACAGAAAGCCCAAAACTCTCAGCAATTCCCAGAGTTCCAACAGGAGATCTCTTCTGGCCAGAGTCCCAGCTCCCTAAATCCTCTCTGGAGCTGCTCCCCCTCCTCTGCTGCCCTTCCACTCTGGATTTCTGTGGGAGCCTTTATTCCTGCATGCTCCCAACCTCCCCGTGTTTTATCCTCTCAAACTCTGCTCTGTGCGAAGGCTTCGCTCTTTCAACAGAGACCCGAAGTGTTTTCCCTTTTCTATTTTTTTGCTTCCCCCCCCATTTCTTTGTTTTCCTCCCACATCAAAGCCGAGGTAATTGAGCAGCTCCCCAGCAGCAGGGCTGCTCTATTATCCCTGACATCCTCCTCTGCTCCCAGCAGGCTCTCCACGAGCACTCTCCAGTCCTGGCACTCATCCTTTCTCTCAGCAGAGATGTGTTGGAGTGCTCTGGGCTGCCTCTGCCCGCTCCTGGCTGGGTGGGAGCCTTGTTTCTTTAGTGTAAATTGAATATTTAATGAGCTGAGGGGCTCTCGGGCTCAGCCAGACATCCCCAGCGCTGTGGCTTTGAGGGTGGTTTGGGGAGAGGATGGGATAATTTGGGATTTGGGGTTTAAAGGTGGATAACTGTGCTGCTCTCTCACCCTGTGTCACCTTTGTATCCTGATTTAACCCATCGAGACTCTCACTAAAATAAAATCTGGATTTTCCATCTTTGGTGTGGGGGTTTCATTCCAAACCAAGGCCTGGCTGTGGTCATAACGTTTTCCATCAGTTTTATGCAGCTGCTTCCTGAGGATTAATAATAATTTCTGATTTTTTTGGAGCTGTGCAGAGAGCAGAGGTTCAGCTTGGTGGGCAGGGCTTTGGAGGAGGAAGGGAATGTTGAAATTTGGCTGCTTTGTCACAGGGAATTAAAATGGAAAACTAAGAGTTGACAGAAATGGAAGAGCAACAATTTATCAGTGAGAAATATTGAATTTATGCTGTCTCCTGTCACTGATCCATTTGTCACCTGTCTGGTGGCTGAGTGCGTGTTTGAAATGTGTCACTTCAAAAGAACCGGGGGCCCATCTTCTGATTCCTCATTTTTAAGGTGGTGATTTGGGATTTTTCTCTGTAACCAGCTGGGATGGAGCTCTGAGCAGCCTGGGATGGTGGAAGGAGCTCCTGCCCGTGGGATGAGATGGGGTTTAACGTGGAAATCAGCCTGGAATTCTGTGAGAACTTGGGTTTCGAGCCTCAGAGGGTAACAAAACGCAGCTGATGTGGTGGAAATTAATCCAGTGTGGGTCTCTCAATGGCACTGAGCAATGATTTTGGATTTGTCAGTCCTGGGCCGAGCTGGTGCTGGCCAGGCAGGGCTGAGCTGTGGGGGAAGCAGAGTGGGCAATAAATGGTGGCTCTGTGCTCCCACTGCCTGCTGTGCACTATCAAACTGCAAATTTGGGTCTGCTCCGAGGGCAGGGCTGCTGAGATCCTGCATTTCCAGCTCAAGGGCTTCCCATTAACAAAAATCAGGATATATTGACTGGAGCTGGAGGAATAAATTGTCCTGCTCAGTTAATTGGCTCCTCAGGCTCCCCCTCCAGAGCTGCTCTGCTGCCTCCTTTCCTTCCTTGTCTTTCCCTGCTTCCTTATGGATTCTTAATTCCTAAAGGATCCAGAGCCACTGTAATTGAGGCAGAACATCCCTCTTTGTGCCACAGGAATCTGAGAGGATTCCTCCCTCATTTTTATTGAGATGAGCTCTAATTATTGCCACAGTCAGCTGTAGAAATAATTAATAAAGGATATTTTTAAATGTAGGATATAAAGGATTTAATATAGGAAATAAATAAAGGATGTTTATTAAAGGATATTTTCCTTTTTTTCCATCTGAGAAGGAGGTTAATTGCAAAGCCACGGATGTTGGAAGTGCCAGCAGATCCTGGGTGCTAATGAGGGATTCATGAGGAAATTCCTCAGGAAATCTGGTTTGTGGGACAGGCAGAATTCCCTCTCCCCTCCCTGTGTGTGAAGTCACTGAGCAAATAAAACTCAGCCTATCATAAAAATCAAAACCTGAACCTGACTCCAGCTCCACGTGCAAGGGTGGCTCAAAATTCCAAAGCCAGGCTCGGGCTTGGCAGGCTCTCAATGGGATCCACGCTCATTAATCTGTGATTATGATTAGCAGCTCTAATAATAATGACCAAAGAAGTAATTAACGAGGCTGAGCTTGGCATGGGCTTAAACAGAAATATTACTTCAGCAATCTGAGTCTTTAAAATTAATTGTTTCCTCTAATTTTGCTTCAATAGGAGTCAAATGAAGTGTTGTGTGTAAAGCTGGAATGCTGGGAGAATTCCACAGCTCCAGGCAGGATGGGAACCTGGAATCCAACTGAAAGTGAGGAAAATCCCTGCAGCTCCCTTGATTTCTGGTGGGCAGCTCCAAGAAGAGAATTGATCCTCAGAGGTTTAGTCAGGGATTATTTTATATTTTATTTTATTTTATTTTATTTTATTTTATTTTATTTTATTTTATTTTATTTTATTTTATTTTATATTTTATTTTATTTTATTTTATTTTATTTTATTTTATATTTTATTTTATTTTATATTTTATTTTATTTTATTTTATTTTATTTTATTTTATTTTATATTTTATTTTATTTTAATGTTTGATTCCTCTGGAGGATGGAAATAGCAACGGTTTTGCTGCTGGGAGAGCTGGCAAAAGATTTTGGGGATTGGGGCTGGGAGGATGCTCAGGGCTCTCTGTGGTGCAGTTTTGATACCTGTCCTTTTAAACCTTAATTAAAATCACTTTTTGACATAAATTATTTACAGCACATCCCATATTTTTTAAATTAATTTTTACTTTTTGCCTTTTCCCTGATTTTTCCCCTGGATTTTGGTGGCATTTGGGGCTGACTGTGCCCATCAGCTGTGTTGGGATCTCAGAGGGGCTCCCAGGCCCCATTTCTGAGCAAATCCTGGGATTTGAGGTGTTCCTGAGGCCCTGGGAGTCTGTGGGAATTGGCTTCCTGGGAAGTGCTGCCTGGTCTTGCTCTTGGCCAGGACATTTCCATCTGGGCTGTGGAAATTTGGTGGGACTGGTTGGAATAACAAGAATCCCTCAAAAATCCCCTGCTCCATCTTCTCCTCATTTTGGCTCTTCCTGCTGCTCCAGTGGGGCCCTCTGGATACCCCACAAGGTTGTGGGATTTTTGGGGTGCTCAGAAATCTGGAATATTCACGTTCTGATGAGGTCTCTGGTGTCGAGATGACCCCGAGGTGTCAGAAAGTCTCTTTTTCCCAGCCCTGAGACCGAAGAAGAAGACAGAATTCCTCGGCTCTGGTTCTCAAGGCTGTTTATTTTCTCTTATCCATTCCATTCTGTCTCTGACCCTTTGAGCTCTGCCCAGCAGGTCGGGTTGTGGCACACTGCCCACCCTCGGGGTGGTGTTGGCTTTTATACTAAAAACTCTGTGTACTTTATTTACAATAATTTTCCAATACCTGTCACCTGTGTTAGGCAGTCTGTCTCTGCTCTAAACCAACCCAGAAGTGTCACCATCCCAGCAGGAGATGGAGGGCAAGAAGAAGACGAAGAAGAAGACGAAGAAGAAGAGGAAGAAGAAGAAGAAGAAGAAGAAGAAGAAGAAGAGGAAGAAGAAGAAGAAGAAGAAGAAGAAGAAGAAGAAGAAGAAGAAGGAGGAGGAGGAGGAGGAGAAGGAGAAGGAGAAGGAGAAGGAGAAGGAGAAGGAGGAGGAGGAGGAGGAGGAGGAGGAGGAGGAGGAGGAGAGGACACTCCCAGATTCCTCCATCTTGCCTCTTGAACTCCCATTCTAAATCCCCAAAATTCTACATTTTCACCCTGTGACAAATTCACTGTCATTCTACTCAAACCCCTGTGCCTTGTAACTCCTCACACAAAGTTGGGAATTGTTTCCATGGCTAAAATCCAAGGCACAGGTGTCTGTGACGCTGTGCCAAGGTCTCTGAGCCCCCTGCCAGGGTCTGGAATCCTCCAGGGCAGCCAGAGGAATGTCCTGGGTTCCGACAATGTTCCTGCTGCTTGCCCTTAGATCTGAGCACCAAAAATCTGTTTTAGCATCCAGGATCCCTTTGCTGTCCCACATTTCCCCTGGCCAGCCCAGTGGGAATGTGGGATGATGCTCCCTCCTCCTTCCCAGTGCTGGTGTTTCCAAGGAAATCAGCCCAGGGCTGCTGCCACAGACCCTGAGAGGGATTAATCAGAGAACAAAAATGAGGAATGATGCAAAAAAATAGCCTGGGATTCATCAGCATCCTTCCTAAATTCCATCCCGATGATGCATGGCGTGGATGCAGCAGCAGGAATGCCACCTGCAGATCCCCAGAACTTTCCTGCTGGATTTGGGGGAGCTCTGAGCAAAAGGCCCCACTTCTGGTGATGGATGAACATTCCTGGTGGGCAGGAATGGAGCCCAGAACTTGGAATTCCTGGTGGGAGCTGCAGACAGCAGATGGATTTTGGCTCCTGAGTGGTTGGTGGTGAAATGAGGACAGATGTGAGAGCAAAACTGTTCAGTTGTTCATAGAAAAAGGGATTTTGAGGAGTTTTCCTGGCTGAACTGAAGGACAGGGTTTAAATGTGGTTTGGGATTCCTTGAGCTGGGAATAAGATGTGGGATAATAATGGTAATAAAGGTTGGTTTTCTCCTGGCCTGGAAAAAAGCCAAACAAAACAGTGGAAAATCTGTGGATTTGTCATCCTTTAGGTGGGGTAGGAGGTGTTCCGTTCTGGAGAACTTTGAATTCCATGTTAAAAGTGACACCTCATCCCTGGAAATGTCCAAGGCCAGGCTGGATGGGGCTTGGAGCATCCTGGGAGAGTGGAAAATATCCCTGCCCATGGCAGGGGTGAAATGGGATGGGATTTAAGATCCCTTCCACCCCAAACCAGTCTGGAATTCCATGAGGATGGCTCTCTGTCATTCCAGTGGGAAGGGAGGATGGGAATCTCTGGATCTTTAATCATCCAGAAGCTCTGACCATGCCCATTCTCCTTTTCCTTGGAGAATCTCAGAGCTGGCTGCAGCCTCAGTGCCCATTCCCAGCCTGGAACAGCCCCATGGATCCAAAGAAATCCATTCCAGGCTGGGAAAATGGGGTGCTGATCCCCCATGGGACACTGTGGCTCCTGCTCATCCTGCCTGAGCATTCTCCCAGCTGGGAAAGCTTTTAGGGAAGGTCATTCCCTGTTTCTGCACATTCCATGGAGAATTTAAGCATCAGCACCTTCACCCCGATGTGTTTTACCCTGCTGGAATGTCTTGGGTGAAAGGTGAGGTTTGTCTAAAGAGAAATTTGTTTCAGGGTAGTCCCATAAGAAAAGGACTAATTATTAATTACTTACTTACTTACTTAATTAATTAATTAAAAATGCAATTTTCCCCTGAGATCCAGAGGGGATGTGAGGGTTTGTGTGTCTTCTCCTAGAAAGAACCATCTTCATCCCGAGCATCACCTGGCACAGGGATCACAGGATTGGCAAAATCCATAAAATCAGAGCCCCAAACCAAGCAGGGTTGGGTTTGGGAAGATTCTTCTTGGGAATATTTCCCCTTCCCGAGTTTCAGGTCCTGGTGTGGGACACTCCTCGGGATAACTGATGATCCAGTGGCCACTGGAACAGCTGGAAAAGGGCATTTCTGAGGGTGTGACCAGCAGAGTGTCACATCTGGCCAGTGGAGACTCCCACAGCAGCCACGGGAAATTCCTTTGGGAAGAGCTGGGGGAGGATTTGTGTTGGATCCACCTCTTTTGCTTTTATTTCTTTCCCCCTTGCAAGCCCGGCTGATTTTCCATTTCCCATTTCCAGGAAAGTTTCTGGAGCTCATTCCCTTTAACTTTTTGCAGCCTGAGGGTTGACAGCAGAGTGATTTTTTCCTTGCTGCTCCAGGAAAACCGGTGTGAAATCCGGGTTTTTTGATTTTGATGGAACGCTCTGCCAGTGGAACACCACGAGCCCTGAGTCAGATCTGTATTCCAGCTTTTCTGGTGACTCCAGCTGCTGTTTGGGCTGTAAACAGCCTTGTTTGGGAGTGATGATGCCTCTTATTCCCCATCCATTCCATCCCCCTGGGTGAGAATCTGTGACTCTGGAAAAATTTGAGCGGGGAAAAATGAGGTAAATGACACATGAACACCCCAAAAACTTTGGAAAAAAAAAAAAAAAGTGATTTCAAGCCTTTCTTTTGGGAACTTGCTTTGCTTTCCCCTGCTTGAGGAGAGGGTTGGAAAAATGTTCCCAAGGTTTTCCATCCTGCTTCCGGGATCCCATGGAATGTGGGTGATGTTTAAAAGCTTGAGGGGGTAATTTGAAACCAAAGAGAAAAAAAATCTGGGAGATGGGTAAAAATGCACTCACCTCCTTCAGCAGGCCCGTGCTCCCCAAAAGCCACTTTAATTTGGGTTTTTAGGAAAAAAATCCTCTCTGTGAGGGTGGTGAGGCCCTGGAATAGAATTCCCAGAGCAGCTGGGGCTGCCCCTGGATCCCTGGAAGTGTCCAAAGCCAGGATGGGTGGGATTTGGAGCACCCTGGGATAGTGGGAGGTGGAATTTTGGGTTTGAGGTTTTTTCAGTTTTCCCTGCCTTTCCCTCCTCCCCCTGCTCCTCGTTTTCCCACCTTTTTTCCCCCTGTTTCCCTGCCCTTTTCTTCCCCCCATTTTCCCACCCTTCCCCCCCTTTTCCCATCTTTCCCCCAACATTTTTCCCTCTTTTCCCACCTTCCTCCCCCGCCTTTTTCCCCCTTTTCCCTTCTTATTTCCCCTTTTTTCCCCGCCTTTCCCCCTGTTTTCCTCTCTTTTTCCTCCCTTCCCACCATTTTTTCCTTTCCCAACTTTTTTCCCCCTTCCCGCCTTTTCCCCTTTCCCGCCCTTTCCTCTTTTCCCGCCTTTCTCCTTTCCCGCCTTTTCACCTTTCCCAGCCTTTTTCCCCCTTCCCGCCTTTTTTCCTCTCCCACCTTTTCTCCTTTCCCACCTTTTTTCCTTTCCCTCTTTTTTTCCTTTCCCTCCTTTTTTCCCCTTTCCCACCTTTTTTCCTTTTCCACCTTTTTTACTTTCCTGCCTTTTTTCCTTTCCCACCTTTTCTCCTTTCCCTCCTTTTTTCTCCTTTCCCTCCTTTTTTCCTTTCCTGCCTTTTTTCCTTTCCTGCCTTTTTTCCTTTCCCGCCTTTTTTCCTTTCCCACCGTTTTTTCCTTTCCCGCCTTTTTTCCTTTCCCACCTTTTCCCCTTTCCTGCCTTTTTTTCCTTTCCCTCCTTTTTCCCCTTTCCCGCCTTTTTTTCCTTTCCCGCCTTTTTTCCTTTCCCGCCTTTCTCCCACCTCCTGGGCACCTTCTGCTGCTGCTGTCAATGAAGGCAGAATTCAAGTTCCCTTCTCCAACCAGACTTTCCTAGGAATCCTTGGGCTCTGTGGGGAACCTTGGAAGTTGTCCCAGCCTAAACCTCCACGGGATGATCCCATCCCAAGAAATCTGGAGAGCCAGGAACTGCTCCGGTGGTTTTATGGCAAAAAAAATGCCAAAATTGGGTGAGGTTGGAAAATGCAATTTCCCAAGATATTCCTAAATCCATGAACTGGTGGAGGTGACAGTCACTGCCAGCTTGGAGCTTTAGTGGATTTTCCATGGATGCAGTGTTCCAATTGTCTGGAAAAACCTTCTGTATTTTTGGGGGGTTTTTTTAATAGGAAAAAAGTCCTGGAATTGCTCAAAAAATGAATAAATTTGGAATTTCCTATATGGTTCAATGGCCATAAGGGTGTATGGGCAAAGTTTGGATTTGATCTTGGATTCCTTAGTGATTCCATAAGAAATGGATTTTGGATGTGGAAATATTAGAGGGATAAAATAATTTTTTAAAAAAGTATTAAGTATGAATGGAATAAATGGTGCTCAGCAGCTGTTTCAGGGTTTTTTGGCACAAAATTCATGGATATTTGGAAATAGATAGGGAATAAATGGAAAAATTTATTTAAATGTATTTTATGAGGGAACACAGCTCAGGAATAATTTCCCTTTTATATTTAGCTGCCTTTGCTGTGTGGTAAAAGTTAAATTGTGCTTTAATTAAAATCCCCTGACAGCACTCGAGTAAGAAATGTGTTTATTAATTTTACCCTGTTTGCTCACATAAGGGTAATTCCATTTTTTAAATGCTAAATCCAAGTTTTCCTAAAATCCTGGAATGGTTGGGGGTTGCAAGGGAGCTTAAAAATAATTTTATTCCATCCCCTGCTCTGGGCAGGGAAATGTTCCCCTATCCCAGGTTGCTCCAAGCCCTTTCATCCCATTTTCCTGGTAAAGACAACATGAAAATGTGAATATTCCTTGAAGGAGCAGCTGTTATTTTACAGGGACAAGCAGCTTTTTGACTGGGAGAAAATAATCCTTGAAATATTTGACAGGCAGATCCCAAAATATTGGGATGAATGGAGGAAAAATAAATGTTTTTTTTTTTTTCCCAGGCTGTGTTTATTTGTGCCATTCTTGAAATAAATGTTGGGTTGAAGCAGGAGCTGTCACATCCAGCCTGCCAAAATCATGGAGCTGATGGATGAGGAAATGGTGCTTGAGCTGGGAATGGTTTATTGGGATTAAATATTCCAAGAAGGAACCGTGAGGGCCGGAAGTTTTCCCGTGTTGTTGGTGGTGACTTCCAAGGGAGGAAGGAGAGCTCCAGAGCTACCTCAGGGATTGTCCTGCTGCTTCTCCATGGCAAATCCCCCAAGATTTCACAGAATTCCAAGAATCACTGGGTTGGAAGAGACCTTCAAGATCATCGAGTCCAACCCAGCCCCAACAGCTCAACTCAGCCCTGGCACCCAGTGCCACATCCAGGCTTTGTTAAACACACCCAGGGATGGGGACTGCACCACCTCCCTGGGGAGAACATTCCAGAACTTTATCACCTTTTCTGTGAAAAACTTTTCCTGCTATCCAACCTGTATTTCCCCTGGCACAGCTCCAGGCTGTGTGCTCTGGCTGTGTCAGTGCTGCTGGAGACAGAGCCCAGCCCCAGCTGAGCACAGGCACCTTTCAGGAGCTGCAGAGGGATGGGGGCAGCCCTGAGTCTCCTTTTCTCCAGGCTGAGCCCCCCCAGCTCCCTCAGGGCTCCCTCACAGGGTTTGTGTTCCCAGCCCCTCTCCAGCCTCGCTGCCCCCTCTGGATGTGCTCAGTGTCCCAAGGTCCTTCCCAGCCTGAGGGGCCAGAGCTGGGCACAGCACTCCAGGTGTGACCCCAGCAGTGCCCAGGGCAGGGCACAGTGACCTCCCTGCTCCTGCTGGCCACACCATTCCTGATCCAGGCCAGGATTCCATTGGCCTTCTTGGCCTCCAGGACACACTGCTGGCTCATGTCCAGCCTGCTGTGGACCCCCAGGTCCCTTTGTGCCTGGGCACTGCCCAGCCACACCATCCCCAGCCTAGAGCATTGCAGGGCATCATTGTGGCCAAAATTCAGGACTCGTCACCTGGATTTATTAAACTTCATCCTGTTAAACTCTGCCCACCCATCCAACCATTCCAGGTCTCCCTGCAGAGCCCTCCCACCTTCCAAAGGATGGACACACACTCCCAGCTCAGTGTTGTCTGCAGATTTACTAATGAAAGACTCAATGCCCTCATCCACCTGTCTTGGTTTGGAAGCCAGGTGTCTGCTGAGGAGGGCAGGAGCCTCCCTTGAAATGGAAAATGTAAAACCCCTCCCTCTGAATTATTATTATTATGATTTTTAAATTAAGGGGTTCTCAGACAAAGATATGGGAGCAGGAATAACAGTTCTTTACTAGGAAAATTAAAAATACAAATGCAATAGTACAAAACCAGAAAACAAACCCCTGCCAGAGTCAGAGCATGCCC
>JANIJU010003064.1:60727590-60740128 GCA_025504685.1 Leucosticte australis
AAACCTGCCCCAGGAACAGCAGAGAGCTGCCCAGCTCTGACAGATGGAGCACACACCTCCAGCCACATCTTTCAGCCTAAGACACCGTGTCATCAAAAAAATATTGACCAGAGCTGGCCCCAGCACAGAGCCCTGAGGGACACCACTGGTGACCGGCCACCAGCTGGATGAGCACTGCTCACCGCCGCTCTCAGGGCCTGGCCATTGAAATCCCTGGAGGCAAGGATGGGGTTGGAAATGCTTTCCCATCCTACGTTTCTAGCAATGGGATATTCTCAGAATCTCTGATGGTCACAGTGACTCTGAGGTTTGTACCAGCCTCTTTTCCCAGCCCGGCAGCTGAAGAAGGAGTCAGAACCCTTCTGTTCTCATTCTCAAGGTTGTTTATTGTTTCTTATCTCTGTCATTCTTTCCCTGCCCTGCTGAGGTCTGTCCAGCAGGTCAGGTTGAGGCACACTGCCCACCTCAGAGGTGGTGGTGTCTTTTTGTACTAAAAACTACCTGCACTTTATTTACCATAACTTCCCAATACCTGTCACCTGTGTTAGACAGTAAGCTTCTACCTGAAACCAATCCAAAAGTGCAAACATCACCCGGAAGATGGAGACCAAGAAGAAGAAGAAGGAGAAAGGCGGGACACACCCAGATTCCTCCATCTTGCCACCTGAACCCCCATTCTAAAAACCCCAAAAATCTATTTTTTCACTCTGTGATAAATTCACTATTATTCTACTTAAACTCTCTTGACTTGTAATTCTTCATGTAAAGGTTGGTGATTGTTTTTTCCAAGGGCTAAATCAAAGGCACAGGGGTCTTGGGCTCTGTGCCAGGGTCTCTGAGCCCCCTGGCAGGGTCTCGAGTCCTCCAGGGCAGCCACAGGAAATTCCTTTGTTCCAAGAGGATATTGCCTGGGAAGTAAACAGAATTTTGAGATGCAATTTTCCTGCTCTGCTCCACATTTTCCTGGATCACTTTTATGACCCAAGCATCACCTCGAGGGCATTCAGCATTCCCTGAGGATCTGAGGCCGCTGGAATTTGGGAATACAATCAGCTGGAAATTCCTAAGGAGGCAGCTGAAGGATTTCTGTGCGTGGATCCTTCAAAATCATCTGGGCAGGGGATTTTTCTCAGGTTTTCCCTACTGGAATCACCATTTTAAGCATTCAGCTTCCAGCTCCAAAATATTTATGGGATCTCATATTGAGGGAGCTGCATTTGGGATAATGGGATGGAGAACATTTTATCTCTTCCTGGAAGAGATTTGAAAGGAATAGTAAATAACAATTGGATATCAAATGCCAGAATCAGCTGGAAAAGGTTTGAAATGCTGCAGTGCAAGGGACAATTTTATTGGGACATTTCCAGGTCAGGCTTGGATAAAGATTGAGAATTAATGGTAATAATAATTGAAAAGGCAACTTTAAAAGTAAATTTGAAGAGGTTTGAGGCCACAATCCTGACTGGGAGCATTTAATGCTCACTCCAGCAGGATGGAGTGATAAGATCTGCTGTGCTGATACCAAATTTATCCTCCTTAATGGACCCCAAAATTCCTTGGGTTAAATTTTCCATCCCACTCTTTACTCCTGACTGGGGTTAAGGAGGATAAACCCCACAAACATGAAGGGTTTTTTGCAGGCATAAATGTGTGGCTTTCACCAGCTGGAATTGTTATTCTGGTCAATCACTGAATTTTTTTTTCCCCCTGAAATTGTAGGAAAAAAACCCTACAACTGATGAATGAGTGCACTCCTGGGTGGCAGAGGAAAAACCAGCAGAGATTTGTGGGGGCAGCTTCAATTTTCACAGAGAGATTCTGGCCCAGGGATTATGAAAATTCAGCATGAGAGCTGGGGGGGTTCAGGAGAAAACAGCTGGAAAACTTTTTGGGAACGTGCCAGGCACAAGCACAGGGTGTATTTGAGTCTTTCACTAATTATTGATTTAAGTGGTTTGTTAGAATTTTACATTTTGATCACTTCTGGCTTGGCAAATGTACAGCAAACTGAAAACAACTCCGAAGGAAAATATCTTCAACCAGGGATGTTGATGAAAAACCCATCTGTGGTTACAAACAGCCCCAGTGCAGGAATCAGAGGCTGGTTTTAACCAGTTCCTCCACATTTCCCCATCCTGATTTATCTGTGGGACTGTCCCATATTTAATTCCACCCCCAAATCATGGATTAATTTGGTTATAAACACATTTTGGAGCGAGGGAATGCTCAGGCAGAGCTGCCTGAAGTTCCTCCAGTTTCTCTGGAGCATCTTCCCAGGTATTCCCACCTAACTGTCCATTTTCTCTGCTGTGTTGCTCCCTCTGGATTTGCTGGATTTTTCCACATTTAGGCTTTGCCTCAGAGCAGACATGGAAAATCCTGGATTTTAAAGTTTGTTTCAGTAATATTTTCGATACTCTCGATGTGTTTCTTTGCCAGATCAGGACCTCCAGCACAGAATTCATCGGGAAAGAGGGAAGGGGTGGAATTAAGTGGTTGGAAAAAAGGTTTGGGATAAAGAGAAGTGCCTTGTAACACATTCCAGTGAGCACAGGGATCAGAGCTGGCTGGCTTAATTTAATGTAAAAAATAGATGGAATGTGTTGAGATCAGTTTTAGGACTGAGTTAATGTGAATTCTTTAAATGAGCTGGAAAAAGTGACATTGATTTCACATAATCCTTCCCTGCAGCAGAGACAGGGCTTTGTTTTAGGCTGATTATTAAATTTTAATATTAAAACTTAGAAGTGGTCAAAGAACAATTCCTTACCCACGGGGTTTGAGCAGGAAAAGATGTTCAGGTGAGGTGGAAGTGGCAGCAGCTCCACCCTGAGAGCCACAGGAGGAGGAAAATTCCTTGGACAGGAGAAAATAGGGGAAAAAAATAGCCCCAAACAGGCTGGAATTAGTCTTTATTCGCTTGATCTGAAGGATGCAGTTTAAGGAATAAATTATCCCTGGATGTGTCCAAGGCAACCTTGGGATAGTGGAAGGTGCCCATGGCAGGGGTGGAATGGGATGAGCTTTGATCCCTTCCAACCCAAACCATTCTGGGGTTCTAAATCTGGGATTTGGGGTGACTTTTGTCACCTCTGTCACGCGGAGAGGAGTTAAATCCTCCCCCTTTCCCCATTTCCTTTGTCTGAAAGTGCTGAGGAAACTTTTGCTGAAGCGTTTTAGCAAATTCATGCTCAGTTCTTTAAGAGCTTCCAACTGCATCTTCTGTCAAATTTTCTGTTCTCCAGAAATGATTTTCCTACTTGGAGTCAGCAAATGAGCAATAATTTAATTTTGGAGAAGCAGCCAGCAGAGAGAAATTATGATCTGATTAATTGAAGCTATTCAGTGCTGTGAGAAGTCTTTTCCCCAAACTGAATGCAAATCCTTGGTGAGGCAGAGTTAAAATGCTTGAAATTGGAAAATAGGAGTGAGTGCAACAAAACAATGACACAGTCATGGACTGAGACTCCTCCCTGGATAAATCACCGGATTTAAAACAAAAGAGGGCAGGAATTACAGGTCTGGCTTCTCTCCAGATCAAAAATGTTGATCTGTGCCACCTGAGAAGGTGGAGAAAGAGAGAAACTGGGAGATTTAGGGGAAAGCTTGGAAAGGAAAGTGGGGGAAATTCTCTGTCTTCATTTTGGGGTCACGTTTGTGTTGTTTTGGAGGTCTGGGGTTGAAAGAGAAGGTGCCAATTTGGGAGTCCTTTTCTTTAAAGAGTCTTTTGTCTCCATGTTCTTCGGTGGAAAAATTCTTTATGGAAGAGATCAAAACAGCTAAAAATGTCCTTTCACTCCCTCTGTTTGCCAGGACACGTGGGATCAGGGCCTGGAATGGTCTGGGCTGCAAAGCCATGAAACCAGGGAGGAAAAAAGGTGGGGAGGGACTGGGGACAAGGGATGGAGGGACAGGAGCCAGGGAATGGCTCCCAGTGCCAGAGGGCAGGGATGGATGGGAGATTGGGAATTGGGAATTCCTGGCTGGGCTGGAATTGCCAGAGCAGCTGGGGCTGCCCCTGGATCCCTGGCAGTGCCCAAGGCCAGGCTGGACACTGGGACACCCTGGGACACTGGGAGGTGTCCCTGTGTGGGACTGGCTGACTTCAAGGTCCTCCCAAGCCAAACCATTCCATGATTCCATGATCTGTGTAAAGACCCTGCCAGTAATTATCCTTAAGGAAATGGGACAGGATTTTCCCACCAGTTTGTGACTCCAGGACAAATGAAAGATCCTGATGAGCCTGATCTTGTTTTTGGTGCCCTCTCCTTCAAGGATCTCAGGAGGCTGGGGCCATTTCCTGGGATTTGCATCCCAAACCTGGCTAACAATGAAATTATGTTTTTTTTCCCCCCCCCCAGCCCTTTGAGTCCTGCAGTTTGTGCTTTTCCTCCCTTGGTGAGAAATCAGGATATTGCAGAAGCACAATTAATTTGAGCAGGTGCCCGCTGGGCCCTTCTGTGATTTCAGGGAGTGTTCAGATAACTTTCTTAGCTCTTCCTAAAGACATTTGGAAGTGGAAAATTCCAGGTAAGAAAGAAACTTTATAAAAGAGGATTCCCTTTTGCAGGCTATTAACAAAACCATATTTTCCCCTAAAATTACTTGTGGATCCGAAATTATCCTGTCTGCTACAGGATTCTTGCACTTCCCATGAAAATTGGGCCTCACAAATCCCTCAGGAAGCATGGAAATGTCCCCGAAGCCTTTGGGTACTGGCAGAGACCTGATTCCCTTCTGATTCCCTTGGCTTTGGAGGGTTTTGATTTAAAGAACTTTTTTAGACCAGGAATCCGGGGATATGGAGAGGGGAAAAGGAGGTGCTGTGGATTTCTAACCCCTGGAGGCAGTGGGAATGCAGAGAGGGATAGCAGAGGCTGGGTTTGCTTAAATACATATAAAAATAAAAATAAAAAAAAAAGTAATTGAAAAAAATTAAATATAAATTTAAATAAATGATATTTATTTATATAATATAATAATATAATATATTATCATATATTATATAATTATATAATATAATGATATAATATAATGATATAATGATATATCATTATACCATTATATTATATCATGATATAATATAATGATATAATATAATGATATATTATAATATAATATAATAATATATTATATATTAATATAATATAACAGAAATATAATATATAATACAATATAATAAAAATATCATTATATAATATAATGATATAATAGAATATAATTATATAATATATTATATTATATTTATATAAATATATCATATTATATTATATTATATTATATTATATTATATTATATATACTATTATATATAATACATATTATTATAATATACATATTTATATAATATACATTGTCATATAAAAGTAATATGTAATATATTATATATATATTTATATATATTATAGTTATATATATATAATAGTAATATAGTGCTATATATAGTAATATATTATAGATATATATATATTTATATGTAATATAAATAGATAATTTATATTTACAGAATTAAAAATAAAATTAAATATATATTATATGCCTATGTTTTGTCCCATTTGTTCTGATGCCAGAACCACTCTGCACTTTAAATATCCAATTTTTCCCACGTCAGTGGAGGTTTGAGGTTATTTGGGCTGTGTTCTGCAATGAAAAACAACAGAAAGGTTCGTGGTGGTTTAGAGTAAAATGAGGTGAAGGTGAAGCTTGGCAGAACTCGTGTGAGGCACAGAATCAGGTGTTCAATTGAAACTGAATTATTTTGAGCTGAGACTCACCCGAGTGGTTGAGCTGCCCTTTAATGGTCTCTCCTTCCTGCACACCGAGGGGAAGCAGAGGTGATGTCCTGCTCCTCCAGGATGTTGCCAAAGCCTTTCAGAGGATTCTGAAGTTCAAGGAGCTCTCCAGAGGAGCAGCTGGTGCTTGGCCTGAGCTGTCTGCAGGGACGGTGCTGCTGCTGCTCAGCCCTGCAGCCCCTGCCCGCTCTGATCCCTCGGTGTTTGCCTTTTGTGTTTTTCACCTTCTGTGCTCTTTTGGTGTGCAGTTCCTGTTAGGGGATGGTGAGCTCTCCTCACAGAGTAGGGAGTGTGAAAAATGCCTATTTTATGATTGGCTTTTCACAAATATTCAAATGAATATGATATGTGTTGTGTTAGAAAGTGATGCTGCGTTAATTCTCTTAAGTAGTGTGGTAAATATAGTTTTAGGTTCTAACAAAATGTTAAAATGGAAACTGTGCTGTGTAAGATATTTCTTTAAAGAAAGGACTGAGATATCAGCCACAGGGCACCCAAATCTTTCAGAGAAAGAGAATTTATTGCTCCATTATCAGGAGAAATGAACTTCTTCCTGCCTCGCTCGGGTAGGATGACACTGTCAGGATCCAGAGGAAGAAGCTGGCACTGCCCAGACAGAATCCTGTGTTGGAATGGAATTGCTGCACCATGGATGAGCTGTAGGAATGTGCAACAGGCTGTTGTTTTTAAGGGTTAATCCTCTGTTAACGTGGGGCCTTTTTCGTGTTTATGCTGCCCAGAAAAGGTACCTGGACATCCCTACTCTTTGTTTTTATTGTCTCATATTGTCCTAATCCCAATTGTCCCAATTATTATTACTCTAATTATATTGCTATTTTTATAACCATTTTATTACTATGAAACTTTTAACATTTTAAAAAACAAGTGACTGGCGTTTTTCACAGGGAGACAAAACAATTCCTTCTCTAGCTGGGGACCAAGGACAACCTGTGGGGATTTTTAAAGAAATTTTGAACGGGTTAGAGACGGGACCTCTGAGTTTTTTAGATGATGTGGTTGATTTTCTTATCTTCTACACAGGCAGGAAGGGTGAGTTCAGCTCACATCTTCCCTGCGTGGCTCAGAAGGTCACAAAATCAAAAAACTGCTCACTGTGAAGGGCCTCTGTTCTAAACAATCCGGCAGCAAGAGCAGAGGGAAGAGTTTTGAAAGCCACAGCGCGGCCCTGCCCCGGAGTCCCAACACCATGAGAGTTCCTGAAAAATCCCTTTGCCAGGATTTTTTCTCCTGGGAAGCTGAGAGGCCTCAGAGAAGAATGAAAACAATAATTATCTGATTGTTTGGGAATGTGGTCTGGAGATCCTTCACCAACAGGTGCAGCTTTGATTGGTTCCACGTGAATTGTTTTTAATTAATGACCAATCACCGTCAGCTGGGTCGGACTCTGAGTCAGTCACGAGCTTCCATTATTCCTTCTTTGCCAGCCTTCTGATGGATCCCTTCTCTTTCTGGAGTATAGTTTTAGAATGTAGTGTAATGTAATATAATATAATGTAATGTAATGTAATGTAATGTAATATAATGTAATGTAATCCAATATAATATAAATATAATATAATATAATATAACACAATACAATATAATATAATATAATACAATACAATATAATGTAATGTAATGTAATACAACATAACACAACACAACACAACACAACACAACACAATACAATACAATACAATATAATATAATATAATATAATATAATATAATATAATATAATATAATACAATATAATACAATATAATATAATATAATATAATATAATATAAGACAATATTATATAATACAACATAATAATATAATGTAATGTAATGTAATATATTCATATCATATCATCATGAATTAGCCTTCCAAGAACATGGAGTCAGACTCATCAATTCCTCTCCATGATGGGGGACCCCGAAAATTCCGCAGGAAAAGGCTTTTTCCCCACCATCCCTTTGGAGAATGCTCATCCAGCTCTGTTTTAGCAGTTGATCCCAGGCCACGTTTGTGCCAACAGCCCCAGCCCCAGGTTTGATTTGTTTAACACAAAATTTAGGGCTGCAGGGGCCTCTGTAATGAATTTCGTTAAAGAGAAAAATTCTATAATGTCGCGTTTTATGATTAATTAACCGGGCATAAAAATGGTAATTATAATTATGCTCCTAATTCCACTCTTGTGTCATTATCATCGTAATTGATCAAAATGTTTTACCCCACAAGCATTTCAAAAGGAGGAAAAAAAACCCTTTTAAAGGCCAAACCAAATCCCCAGATCTGATGACTTTTAGTGGAGAAGCCTTTGGGGTTGTAGCTCATCCCATTCCACACCTTTCCCAAGCTGTCCTTTTTTTGGGAATCTGATAGGATCAGGTAGGAGGTTCAGAATCACTTTAGGGTTTCCTCTTGGCATCAGGAAATTCCATTTTCTCTCCTCAGAATTTTTGGGCAGAAGAGATAAATTTAAATTATGAACAGGTTTTGAGCTGGAAATGCGGGTGGTGTCCTTGGAAAATTTGGGAATGTCAAGGCTTATGAGGGTGACCACAAAGCATTCCTGTGGAGAAAGTGGGAATGGAT
This sequence comes from Leucosticte australis, assembly GCA_025504685.1. NCBI lineage: Eukaryota > Metazoa > Chordata > Aves > Passeriformes > Fringillidae > Leucosticte > Leucosticte australis. The sequence continues at coordinate 60,735,964 of JANIJU010003064.1, forward strand.
GAAGGAAGAGCTCTGGATGTCCAACAGGGCTTGAAGAGGACCAGTTTGGATGGAAGAGAGCTGGGAATATCTGGAGCTTTGAAGGACCAGCAGCTGCTCAGCTTTGCTGAAGGTCCCTGTCAGAGAGGGAAGAATTCCTATGGATCCAAATCCAGGGGATGCTCAGCTGCCTTGGAGCCACCACCCACAATTATTGCTTCTGCAAAAAAAAAAAAAAAATCCGAGATTTGGGTTAAAATCTTGTAGCAAATCCTTATTTATTTATTTATGGAATTCCATTGGAGGTGAGGCTCTGATTTGTGGTTGGAAAAGCTGAGGGAAACGCTGAGGTTGGGTTGTGGAGCCCAGCGCTGAAATTCCCAATGTTTTCCAACCTATCCCAAGAAGTTGGCCATGGAGAAGGATTCTGGCACCTCCTGCTCTGCATCCAGAGTGGGATCAGCCTGGATTCTCAGCCTAGAAATCCCTTTCTCTGGGAGTGGAGAGACGATGGAAGAGGTTGCCCCGGGAGGCTGTGGAATCCCATCCCTGGAAGTGTCCAAGGCCAGGTTGGACAGGGCTTGGAGCACCCTGGGACAGTGGAAGGGATCCCTGCCTGTGGAAGGGGGGGAGCGATGAGATGATCTTGAAGGTCTCTCCCAACCCAAACCCTTCTGGGATTCCATGGATCCCTCTGTGTGATGGGAATGGGCGCAGGCAGCACCAACAGGACCATTCCCATCAAACCCCACGGATGCTGAGGGCAGAGGTGGGGCCTGGGCTGGCTTGGCAAGGCCCTGGCAGAACCCAGTTTATTCAATACCAGTTTTACTGGACAGGAGGACGTTCAGGTGGCAGTGGACACACCCTTCGCTGGCTGGGATGCTCTGGGAAATGTCTTGGATGCAGTGGGAAATCCAGTGTGGGTTTCCAGTCCTGCCCCTGTGTGCTGGAATATTGGCTTGGATTGTTGCACTGGAATTCTTGGCTTTGAAAAGGGAATATTTCCCAAATCCAGGAGAATATTGGGTTATAAGGAATCCTGCTCTCCAGGGTCAGGGTGTCCCTGTCTTATTCAGGGAGTAGGTACCACCGGAGAGAATCTTGGAATATTTGTGTGGGAAGAGACCCCCAAGGATCATCCAGTGCAATTCCTGACCCTGCACACACACCCCAACAATCCCATCCTGGGCATCCCTGGGAGCATTTTCCAAATGGTCTTGGAACTCTGGCAGCCTTGGGAATATCTCTTGGAGCACCCTATCCATGAGGAATGGTCACCTGTGGATGGAATCACAGCCCCATCCACCCTCAGTGCTCTCCTGGGAAGCAGGAGAAGGATCTGTGAAGAAGATTCTCCCTCACAAATATTTCTAACAACCGAACAACTCCTTTTTGATGAACCGCTTTGGGTTTCATTTTTAGCAGCTCTGCTGTGAAAGCTCCCTCCCCTCCCTCCCTGCTCCGTGTTTTCCCTGTCACTTCTGGCAGAAAGTCAATAAAATTCCAATAAGAGAAATCTCAGAAGAGTTTCCCTGGATTTTATTAGGTTGACAACATGAAAAAATGTGTTGCGGGTTGTATTTAAAGCTCGCTGCATCCAGGTAGGAACCAAACTCGTGGATATTCCCAGGGGAGGGATTAAACCTGGAGATTGGGAGTGTTCAAAGGTGCTCTGGGCCATCCTCCTGCTCCAAGCAGGCTTGGATCACTCCCAGGAAGAACTTCCTTAAGGAAATCTTGGAAAAGCAGGATTTGGAGACTCTCCTCAGTGCAGGCCTGGAATAGAGCGGGATAAAAGTGAAACAAAACCTTCTGGTGAGCCCAGTCCTGCCTGGATACCTGTGGGAGAAACACAAACCCTAAAATTGCAACTCATTCCTCAGGGAATCCCATAAAACCTGTGGAAACTTCAAGGCCAGGTTGGACGCTGGGGCTTGGAGCAGCCTGGGACAGTGGGAGGTGTCCCTGCCCACGGAAAAGGTGTGGAATGAGATGGGCTTTAAGGTCCCTTCCAACCCAAACCAGTCTGGGATTCTCATGGCAGCCAGTGAAACGAAAATTTATTAGAATTCCTAAATTCAAGAGAGATAGGATGAATTTTTAGGGACAGGTTTGCTCTTGGGGGGGTGTGAAGCAGAACCTCACAGCACCTCGTGGGCCCTGCTGATGTCCAGCATTGATGGGTGCCTGGTGCTTCAAGGTTGTCTCTGTAAGAGGCAAAAAGTAGAGTTTTTCTCTATTTCTGGAGCTCTGTGCCCGTATTTCAGCAGTTAATGGGCACCAGGGTGGTGCTGCAGGAGGGAAGTGTTTGAATCCATGGGCAGAACCCAGGGATTTTCTGGAAAAATAAATGCACAATTCCTGCAGCCTTTGCGGAATATTGTCAGTCTTGATGCTGGGAAATCACCCAATCCTAAGGGACCCCAAATCCCATCCAGTGCCACCCCTGCCATGGGCAGGGACACTTCCCACTGTCCCAGGGTGCTCCATCCTGGCCTTGGACACTTCCAGGGATTGGGATTCCACAGCTCCTCGGGGCACTCTGGGCCAGGTTTTGGGTCCTCCTGGTGCTGACCCCATCCTTCATCTGGGCAGCCCATGTGGGTTAGAGCATCCCAGGAACCCCACGGGGTGCTCAGGAAAGTGTTGACACATTTTAAATTTGTCTGAATTTGACACATTTTAAAGATATTTAAAGGCACTAAAAGAAAACAATAATTTTTTAAACCTTAATTCCCCTCCAAGCAGCAAAATGCTTTAAATGTCCTTATTCTCACCAAAACTCTCCGTAGGTTTTTAACCTTTCCCAGATTTATTTTGACACGGGAAAAAAAATAACTTCAGTGTAGAAATCTTTGCTTTCACAAGGAAATTCATCTCCTGAGCGGGGAAGCCTGACTAAGAATCCTTTTGTGTGAAGCCCAGGACTTTCTGAGACTCCTGGTGTTGGTGACTTGGCAACTCTTAAATCATGAAAGATTTACACGAGGGCTGCAGAGCCGCCAATGTTTTCTGACATGTTCATTCACACTAAATCAGACTCTGCCTTTTTAGAGTTGCCTTTCCAGACAGTTATGCAAATGCAGAAAGACAGGGATGGATTTAAAATGATTTTCAGGGCTGGAGGATTAGCAGGAAGTGACAGACTGCCGTGGAAAACTGCTCCGGTGGAATTCCAGCCTGGGGAGGGGTGGGATGGGCAGCAGTGAGTGGAGGAAGGAACAGATTAAAGGGTTTAGTTTTATCTGCACTGCTGAAACATCGGTGTGCTTGGGGTGCTGGGTCTGCTTTGCAAGGTGCCTGTGACAAAATTAGGATTTAAAGGGATTTTATGGGAATTTAGTGCAGGGTTTGGCTGTTCCCAGGGGGTAACTTCTCATCCCGAGCCAGGAAACTTAACCCTTGGTTTCGTACAGGGACTGGACCCTGCAAAGTCTCTAAAGTGATAATTATCTTAATTATCTGTTGTTTGTGTGGTGGGGTTTGTCCATCTGGATATGGGGGGATGAGCCAGCTTCAAGGCTGAACGGGGCTTGGAGCACCCTGGGAGAGTGGAACTGTGGGGTGGGAATGGGACGGGATTTTGGCTGCACTGTCCAACATCCCATGGTCCAGAGGGGGAGCTGAGGTCGGTCTGGGATGGGAGATTTTGGGGCACTTTTGTTCAGGCCCTGCTGGTGACTGTGGTGCCAGCTCTGTCTCCTGGGCCAAATTATCCACCCCTGTCTTAGGCTGCAAATGTGGGTGTGTGCTCCATCCCCACCTGTCAGAGCTGGGCAGCTCTCTGCTGTTCCTGGGGCAGGTTTCTTTATCCCTGCCACAGCCAACCCTCCCTGCAGGAGATCTCTGCTGTCCATGGCCACTGAGTGTCCCTGCAGGGCTGATCCAATTCCAGCATCCCATGGGAGATGCTGCGCCCAGGGGAGGAGCCAAGCATTCCTACCTGGATCCAATCTGAGCTGGGAACAGCCCAGCAGCCTTTGCCCCCTGCATTCCCAGAGGAGCAGCTTTCTGCTGCCCTGCATTCCCAGAGGGAGAGCAGGCCCATCTCCAGCAGCCCTGGAGCTGCAGAGGAAAACTCCCCCCTTGTGCAGGATCCCTGCTCCAGCAGAACCACAGCTGGCACTGCAGGAGGGCTGAGCCCCCCTGGGATGGGACTGTGCCCCCACCCTGAGCCCCCCTG
>JANIJU010003064.1:60752378-60763485 GCA_025504685.1 Leucosticte australis
AATTTACAGGTGATCCCAGAGCCCTTTCATCTCTAAGTGTGTAAGAGTATATAAGAGTGTCTCTAGGTATATAAGAGTATTGAGTACCCAAAATACAAACCCATGTTCACACCTCTGGTACATCCCATCCCATGGTAATCAGTTCCAAGCTTTAAGCATGGGCAGTTTGTCCCTTGAAATGGGTCCCTGGTCCCTTTCATGGGGAGGGGTCCCAAAATGAGGAAGTCAATGAAGTCTTCCTCGTTCTGACCTTTCTGCCTTTTCAATGCAAATCTGACAAATGAACCCTTGGTAGAACTCCCATTCCCTGCCTTCAGCTGGGTTCAGAGCAGAGGAGGCCCACAATTGTCTGATGCTCCCAAAAGCCATTTATCAGTTCCTAAATTCTTCATTATAAACCCAGCTCACCAAACACTGTGCTGACAAGCAATCAGTTATTAGTTAACTACTGACTCTTAGCTTCATCCAGGCCTACCCATTTATTTTAATTAGCTCCAATAAAGTTATCTCTAACTAAAATCTTAGCTCCTCTAAAATCTCTAAATTCCCTAAAGTTTGTGTCTCAGTGGTGGGAGGTGTTGCTGCCCATTGAGGGGGGAATGGGAAGAGCTTTGAGCTCCTCCCATCCCAAACCATTCCACAATTCCATGATTTTGGTTTCAAAGCTCATCCAGGCTCTGGACACGGCAGAGTGAGGGGGTGTGTGTGCCTTCACTCAGGAGGCATTAAATGAAATAAATCCATGTCACCTCTATCATCATCAGAGCATCCTTCATCCCTGGAAACTCCTCCAGGGAAAAAACCCCTCAGTGTGTAAAACCCTCTGTGGCACTTGCATAAAAGCATTAATGCAATAAAAGCCAAAAAAAAAAAAAACCCCATTAATGTCCCCAAGGCCTGGCTGCTCTTCGAACTGAATTGGATGAAAAACCAACTCCCAGCAAATGGCAAAGGTCTGCAGGAAATGTTTGTGGTGTTCTCCAGAATGGAAGTGTCATCCCAAGGTGGGGTTCCTGATGGGCTCAGGTCATCGATTGCTGATGGAGGTGACACCCCACAAGGGACGAGGCGACCAAAGGACGGCTCAGAGAGGAGAAATTGGAATTCACGCAAGCAAAGCAGCTTTCAGATGTCTCTGATGTGTGAACTGTCAGCACCAGGGCCTGGAAAAGCTGAGGTTGGATTGTAATGTAATAAAGGAGATCAGGTTTTAATTGAATGTTGGGGTTGTTGCCTTGACTGGGAACATTGCAGCTCTTTAATTATGTTTTGTTTAAGAGGAGAACAAATAAAATCCATTTATTTCCTGCCAGTGGAAGGGGAACTTGTATTTCTCAGCAACCCCCTGCACTTCCAGCCAATCTGGTAAAATAATGTGCTCAAAGCACATTTTTAATTAAAACTGCTGCTTTTTTTATATATCAAGGAATCCTGCAAACCCTCACTGCCTGCTGTGTTTTAGGTGAGGCCAGATCTACAAAACATGGGGAGAAAAAGCTGATTTTGGGGTCCTTTTTAGCATAAAGCTTTATTTCCTGCTGGAAATTTCCTCCCTGGCAGATAATCCCAGAATAATCCAACCCCAGATCTCTGTGTGTGACCAAACCTCCCAAGTTCAGCCACCTGACCCCACAAAAGGGAAAAAAAATCCCTGGAGTTCTCCATGTTGACCCTGCTTTGTGGATAACGACAGCACATCCCTAAAAATCCCTTTTTCCCCCCCAGATTTGCTGCTCCATCTCCTTTCCCTGTGGTTTGCTGCCTTGATCCAAATTCCAGGAAGAAATTCCTGGGCTGTCCTCAGCTGGAATCAAGGAATAAATCCCATTTAGTGAGGAATTCTCACGCCAGCCTTTCTTCAACACCCGAATCCTCTGAAATCCTGGAAATTTTTTCTCTTTTTCAGGCCTTGTTGAGCAAAACGTTCGATGCTGGGCTTGTTTTGATCTCCTTTGGAAAGCTGGGAATGGGAACAGCAGAGATAAACTGGGAATTATCTTCCCTTGCATTGTTTCCCTTTGAAAAGTGATGATGTTTCTGCTTTCTTTGGCTTTTTGCTCCTTTTTTAAACTCGTCCTGCTGGCTCGGGGCTGGGTTTTGGCATCAGAACAAAAGGAAGGTGTTAAAAAATTCCCTTATCCCTGTCAGGGGGAGAGCAGGGAAATGACAAAGGCAATAATTCCTCCTTTCCATCACATTTTTCTGCTTTTTTTTTCTCCACTGGAAAGATTAAAAGGGGAATTAAGGAGAGCAGGTCCTGCCTTACTCCTTTTCTGCTGCTGGCAGACTTCCCTGGAAATCCTGGATTTTGATTTAATGGGAATTTGGATTTTTTTTCCCCCCCAACACTTTCTGCAGTCTCTGCTGTTCCTGTTGACTTTGGGGCACAACAGCCTGGAAAAAGCTCTGGAATTCTGCTGGAAACTGGGCCAACTGGGCCAACTGGGCCATCTGGTCCCTCAGAGCTTCCAGGAGGTCTCTGGGTGGATCCCACCATGCCTGGGATATCAATTTTCTCCTGGAAATTCTCTCCCCTGGAGAGAATTTTGTATGGAATAATTCATCCCTATTTCAGCTCTGTTTGCAGGAGAAATGCCCCAAATTCCCATTTAATTCCAGGGTTGGAGCATCCTTCGGGACAAATCCTAGGCTGGATTTCTTGGAATATCAAAAGGTGACAGCTCCAAGTTAATTAAGCTCAGAGAGCCTCAAGAATTTTGTCTGCACAGAAGAAATTCCAGGAATTCTGGAAAAAAAATTGGAAACCACCGGATTTCATTTTTTTTCCTATTTTTTTCCATCAGATCTTAGCAGAGGGAGAGCCCATGGTTGCTGTCTGTGTTGGAAATTAAGGAATTTTCACCCCAAAACTGCCACAGAGCTCCTGTTTTCCTACAACCACCATTTAAAGGTATTTTTTCCTAATAATAATAATAATAATAATAATCTTATTTTCCCTTCTCTCCCTTTACTTAAAGCCCATTTACTTAAATGTATTTCATCTAAAAAAAAAATGAAATTAAATTTAAATAAATTGTTTGGACATAGAAAAAATTTCCTGGGCTGATTTCAGTCTGAACTCCCCGATGAATTTGACCTCAAAATAGCTGCAGTTTCAGCCAGAAGTGACTCCTTGGTAAATATTCACCAAAAAGAAACCTTAGATTTTAATTTATTGCCTCCCTTCTCTCACAGGAATCTTCTGGATAAATCCAGGAGGTAAAGATGCCATCAGTTCTGCTGAACCTGAAGTAAATGTGGGAAGAAAATCGGGATTATCCAACATTTACTGGGAAAAATCAAGTTCAAATTTACTCAGGTGCAGAGCAATGGAATTGGGGATTTGGGAGAATCCTGGAGCCAGTGGAATCTTCTGGAGAGCACCAAGAATTTTTAGGAAGTCAATTAAATGGGGAAAGGCCTCGTTATGCTAATTAAAGCTAAAAAGAAGGCTGGGGAATAATTGAATTTAAGAAATAAGCCATTAATTAAAGAACATGGACTCCAGTCTCTCTGAGGTGCTCCCTGCTTGCCAGAAAATTCCAGAATATTCCCTGGCTCTCCCAACCTCTCTCCTCTGGAAAAGGGGGAGCCCTTGGAGCACCCAAATCTTGGCTTCCCCTTTTCCAAACCTCTGGATTTCTCTCCTCAGTGTTTTAGTGATAATCTGTTTTTTCTTGGAATCACAGGAATTTCATGGGAATTTCTCTGGAAAACGATTGTTCCCCAAAAAAGATCAACAAAGGAAAATAAATGAGGCAGAGCCAGCTGTGAGGAAAACTGCTGGGACAGCAAGGATGGGGAAGGGCAGGAAAAGAACAGGAAAATTCAGGAAGGGCAGGAAAAGGCCAGGAAGGGCAGGAAAATTCAGGAAGGGCAGGAAAATTCATGAAGGGCAGGAAAATTCAGGAAGGGCAGGAAAAGGCCAGGAAGGGGATGGGATTGTTGGGGTGTCTGGGCAGGAGCTGGGATGATCCCTCTGGATCCCTTCCAACTCAGGATATTCCATGATTCCAAGTCTTGGCTCTCAAAGAAACCAAGGAAAATCATCCAGAGCCAACATTTCACAGGCAGAAGGAGCTGTGGTGGAACCTCCCGTTGGTGTTCCAGGTTCTCCAAGGGGTGAGGAGCCCATTCCTGCTCCTGGAGAGAAACTCCAGCTGGGACTCAGACTTTGGAAACTCCTTTGGAGATCAGGACATCCCAAACTGCTGAGGCTGTTGGTGCTGTTGCTTTTCCCGAGGGTGGAATGCCTTGGAATTCTTTGCTGGTCATGAAACTGGAGAATTTTACATTTTAATTCCATAATAACCGTAATTACTCTGCTCAGAAGGACCAAGCTTTGTTAAATCCAATGGATTCAAAGCCCACATGAGAGTATTTTATCACTGATGCCATAAAGATTTCCCTGTAAGATCTAAATTTTTATATTCTGCAAACAGCTTTAGGAATTACCAGAAAAACGCCATAAAAATACTCCTTAAATTAAAGATTGCACGGACTCGGTCTCCCCCTTCCCCCAGACATTCCAGCAATAAATCCACGCTGATGTTTACAAGGTTTCCATCCCATAAACCACTCATTTTTCATTATTTCCCCAATCTCAGAATGTGAAGTTGTGTTTATCTGTAACTCACGGCACTTTAACAAAAGGCTTGACATTTATGGGAGCGCTGATAGGAAACAAGCGCAGAGAACGGTTTATAAACAAATTAACGACGTTACTGCGGGGAAAATTAATTGGAAATAAAAATGGGATCTGTCACAGGACCACACTGACAGGTGCTTGGAACCTGTGTGCACTTTTCCAGGAGTTTTTAAAAGGAAAATTAATTTAGGGCTTGATCAGCACTGAAAATAAAAAATTATTCTATCACCAAAGGAAGCGCTGGCGTTTCCTCTTGTTCCCTTAATTCTGGCTGGATTTTTCCCCAAATAATTTTGCATCTCCTGGGTCTGCCATGGATTATTCCAAAAGGCAGGAGGTCTGGAAAAGAAAGTTTATTGTTGTTATTTTTTTTTTTTTTTTTTTGCTGTGGCAACGAAGTGACCTGAAATTGTTTAAGCAATTTTGAAGGGAACCAGAGGAATTCTGGATCTCTGCAGGACAGCAGGCCTTGGCATCCCCAGCTGGGAGCAGATAAATCCAAATAAAATATGATATCAAATATAAAAATTAAAAATAAAAAATGGTAATATAAAATGATAGTGAAGATATTGATCCATCCTTGGAATGGAAATATCTGGGAAAAGTTTAAGCCAAGGGAGCCAGCCAAGTGATGCAAGAAACAAAACCAAACACAGACATTCCTGAAGCCATTTTTTGCTTGATTGTTCTTTCAATTTTTATGGAAATAAAGTTCCCAGAGCAGCTGTGGCTGCCCCTGGGTCCCTGGAATGTCCCAGGCCAGGTGGGACAGGGTGAGACATAAACTTTAAAGAATTTAGAGATTTTAGGGGAACTGAGATTTTAGTTAGAGATAACTTTATTGAGCTAATTAAAATAAATGGGTAGGCCTGGATGAAGCTAAGAGTTAGTAGTTAACTAATAACTGATTGCTTGTCAGCACAGTGTTTGGTGAGCTGGGTTTATAATGAAGAATTTAGGAACTGATAAATGGCTTTTGGGAACATCAGACAATTGTGGGCCCCCTCTGCTCTGAACCCAACTGAAGGCAGGGAATGGGAGTTCTACCAAGGGTTCATTTGTCAGATTTGCATTGAAAAGGCAGAAAGGTCAGAACAAGGAAGACTTCATTGACTTCCTCATTTTGGGACCCCTCCCCATGAAAGGGACCAGGGACCCATTTCAAGGGACAAACTGCCCATGCTTAAAGCTTGGAACTGATTACCATGGGATGGGATGTACCAGAGGTGTGAACATGGGTTTGTATTTTGGGTACTCAATACTCTTATATACCTAGAGACACTCTTATATACTCTTACACACTTAGAGATGAAAGGGCTCTGGGATCACCTGTAAATTAGGCTGTGTGTTTGGGAGCTATCCCATAATAAACTCACACTTTCTAACTCTAAACTGTCAGAGAGATTTTGGATATCGGTACTGGATCAATATCCATACTGGGAATGGGATGTACCAAAGGTGTAAACATGGGTTTGTATTTTGGGTACTCAATACCTGTACAGATGAAAGGGCTCTGGGATCACCTGTAAATTGGGTGTGTGTTTGGGAGCTATCCCATAATAAACACACACTCTCTAACTCTGAACTGTCAGAGAGTTTTTGTCCCTCAGAGTTGGATGTCAATACTTGATCAATATCCATAATTTTAACAAATCAAGGGCTTGGAGCAACCTGGGATAGTGGAAGGTGTCCCTGCCATGGCAGGGGTGGAATGGGAGGAGTTTTGATCTCCCTCCCAACCCATTCCATGATTCCATGATTTTACTACTCAAAACCAGCTCTATTTCCCTTCCCTCACCCTAAATATATTTTGCAGCAGAATTAAAGCCATTAAAAACCCAGAGCTTTTACTCTGAACATAAAAAAATTCAGCTGAGGTGGCAAAATCTGTCTTGCTTTCAATAAAAGCCATTTTTGAGGATGTGGGGAATGGGAACCACGTCACTCAAGCTTAGCTGGTGAACAATATCTGCCAGTTTATCCAAAAGTTTGGGAAACTAATCCATGAAATGTTCTGGATTTATACATTTACATCCAGGAAATGCAAAGGGAAAGTCCCTTTCAGCTCGGCTTTGCTGAGCCCCATCAGGAATAAAGATAATTTCAGCTGAGCCTCCAAAAAATGTTGGGGGAAAAAATGTTCAAATCTTTGGAAATGTGAGAGTTTTGTGCTTTTTGTGGAGGCAAAGCTGAGTTTAAAGCCCAAAACTGCCTCAGTTCTTTCCCTGCATCCCAAAGCTCAGCCCAGCTCCTCCTGGGAAGTTTTTCCGTGGAATTTCTCCTGGAGCATTCCCAGGTAAGGCATCCTACAAATCCAAGCTGGATTTTTCCTAAATATTCTGTGGGAAGAGTTGATTTATTTTCCTTCTTTCCCCACTTCTTTCTCCACCTCTTGGCCATAAATAAAACCTGTTCCTGTTCTGCCTTTTGCCTCCAAAGCTGAGCTTGGAAAATCAACAATTCTCCTTTGGTTTTTAGCACTAAAATCCCAATTAAAGTGGGAAAAAAAAGTCCTACACTCTTCAAATATCCCTGGCTGTTTTGTGGGATAATATGGGAGAACCCTACTGGCATTTTGGGGCTGTTTTTTACAATTAAAAATTTGCTCCTTGTTTTCTAGGAAGGGATTAAAGAGCTTTTAGATCTTCTGGAATAAATAAATCCAGCCTGACCCTCTTAATTCTTGGGATAATTGCAAAGAGATTTGAAATCCTTCAAGGAGTTTTCCCAAGGCTGCATCAACCTTATGGAATTTGGAAGCCATTTAAATTTCTTTAATTATTATCTTAATTCCGAGTTTAATTCTTAATTCAAGAGGTTTCTTCAGAACAATAATGGGGGGAAAAAAGGAAATTTTGTGTTCTGTTTTTCCTAAGGAAACAAAGCTCGGAATGTTTGGGTTTTTGTTTTGCTCTTCCTAAATCCTAACAGGTTTTAACACAGGGGACCATTTTATTTAAACACCAAGAAATGGAATATTCTGCTGCATATTCTCATTATTTTTCCACCTGAGAGTGATTGGTGCCACAATAAAAGTGGGATTTGTAAAGCTGGGATCTTGATTATGGATTAATTAGCAGGAAAACCAAGAAATCGGTAACCAATAGAGGGTGGAATATTAATTAAAGAGAATGATGTCATTTAGAAGCAATAAACATTCATTTTTTTTGCTAAAAATGTAGAAATAAGTGAAAAAGTTAACAAACCCTGGCCAGGAATAAACTCACAACTTCCTGATCCTAAAAAAGCACTTAAAGGGTTGGATTTATCCTGAAGAATTTGGAGGATTTGGGAAAAAAATGAAATCAAGGAGCTCAAGGAGACGAGCCTGTGGTGGGAAATGTGGGGAAATTCCCTCTCCCACAGCTGCTGGAAATGAGGAATTCTTGGGCCAGGGAATGGGTGGTGGGGATGAATCTTTGGGATCCCAAATGGAAAAAGGGCAGGGATGCAGTGCTGGGAGATCATTCCCAAATATTGGAGAACTGGAGCTGTAAAAGTGGCTTTTTTTTCCCTTGGAAAGAGGAGGGAGTTGCGGTTCGCGGTGATAAAAATGAGAAATATTTGGTCCAAGTGGAGCCCAAAAATATTGAGGAGCTTGGGAACGGAGGGAGTTGGGAATTGTATTGGACAGAAAGTCCAGCCTGGTAAATTGGACTGTGGAACTCTGGGTTTTCACCTTTGGAATGTTCCCATTTTATCCAGGGCTGTGCCTGATCCAAGAGAGATCAAAGACAACCTTTGGATGCTTCTGAATCCGTCCCGGTGGCTGCTGCATGTACAGAAATCCAGGTTTCTTTGGAAAAAAGCAGCAGAAAGGGGAAAACTCTTGGAGATTTAATGGATTTCTTAAAGATTTCCTGGTAGAGACACACAAGAAATGCATCCAATGGACTTGAAAGGGGTTTGGAGGCTGAAAATTTGATTTTTTTTCCTTTTCTAGTGAGAAAAAGGAGAGAGACAAAAAGCCCTGAACTTGTCCAGTTTCTTCAGACAGGAAGGCATTGTTAAATTCCACAAACCCTTCCCAAAAATCCCCAAATGCTTCCAGAATTTAAATCTGCTTAAAGCCAAGCCAATTTTAGAATTCAAAATAAAATCTGGGGATGATGGGGTTGTGCTGCCACAGAAAAATCCAACCTCATTTTCTGTATCACCCTCAAATCATGGAGCTTGAAAATATAATTTAGAAAATATAATTCACCTCAAATCATGGAGCTTGAAAATATAATTTAGAAAATATAATTCACCTCAAATCATGGAGCTTGAAAATATAATTTAGGATGGAAAATTGTTTTAATATTTGGCATTAATTGAAATATTTAAAGGGAACTGATAAAGTCCCAGGCTCTGGGAGCTGCCATCCACTCAAAGCCTCAAATATTTCATCATGAAATGGGTTTTTCTTCACTTAGGTTGTGACATTTGGGGACAGGGGGCAGTGCTGGGGAATGGTTGGGCTCCCATCTTGGAGCTTTTCCAGCCTTAATTCCAGGATTCAGCTTGGAAGAGCATTAGGAAATAATGAGGAAATTTGGATTTCAGTGGAACATGGGCCTGGTTTGGATTTTGGGACAAAAAGCCACAAAATGAAAATAAAAACCAAGCACAAAATTAAAATAAAAAATGTCGGAGTCATTCCCCAATAACCAACCCAGGATTCCTGTTCCACCTTTTTCCTGGAATGAGGGTGGCCCCACAATCCAACACCTGAGGAGGTGCTGCTGCAATCAGGGAATAAATGGCATTTTAATCATCTCCCTCATCAAAACCCCATTATGCTCAGAGTTAACGAGCTGCCCCAATTAATCCCGGGCGTTTTGTAACAATCCCGTGTTTTATTAATTAATTAATTAAACACCAATCACCATCACCAGGAGCTGCAGAAATTGATAAAAGGAGAATTTAGGCAGAGCTGGAATTGGATGTTTAATTAAAAAAAAACCCCAACCAGAATTCCTTGGAAAGATAAAAATGTTGGGATTCTTGACTAGAGTGAGGTTGATCTTTAAATTAATACTGAGACTGACTTTAGGCTGAGCTCTGGGTTTAGTTAAGCTGCAAATATTGGTGTGAGCACCTCGGGGTGTTAGAGCTGGGAAATACAGAATTTACCATTTTTACATTCCTAAAACCACAAAGGAAAGGAGCTCTCCAATCTGCTGGAATTCTGCATTTTTCTGCAGGAATAATCAAGGCTTGGTTTGGAAAAATCCTGCAGTTCAGCAAGGTCTGGGGTTGTTATTCCCAGATGTTTCTGTTTAAAATTGATGTTTTTTGGTGATTTCAGTTTGATGGTTTTGGTTTGGATGCTGCAATCTGGAGCTTGTGGGTAAATCCAGGTTTTTGTGTGCAGGAATGCAGCCTGGCATTTTGGGGAATAAATCAGGATAATCCAGAATTCCAGAATGGATTGGCTGGGAAGGATCTCAAATCTCATCCCATTCCAGCCCTGCCATGGGCAAGGACACCTCCAGTTATCCCAGATTCCTCCCCAAAATCTGGCAATCCAGAGAATTTCTGCTCCTGGTGCACCCCCAAACTCCCAGCACAGAAATCCACTCCCAATTTTTCTGGATTTTCCAAGACTGACGCTTTCCATGCTGAGGACAATTCCTACAAATTTTGCCACCTGGGACTTGATACAAATCCGAGTCCATTGATTCCAACTTCCTCCAAAAAACCCCTGAATATCCAAACTCTGACAGGCAGAGTCTGACCTTTAAAAATTGAACCTCCAAGCTGAACAGAAACTTCTTTTCCCCCCTTTTTTAATCTGCTTTTGCTCTCAGTTGCTGAGAAGAAAACGGAGCCGTTTGTCTGCTCCAAAAAAATGATGGTTTTGACACCGGAATTCAGGGGATTTTTGGGCTGGAGCTTTATTTGGAAGGAATGTCCAAATGTGGGCTGGGATTAGCAGCCTAAGTCTGAGTGAAAGGCAGGTTTTTTTTTCCCCAGGTTTTTTCTTTCCTGGTTGACACAAACCTCTCCTGAAAATCCCTTTTCACCCTCAGAGCTCTGCATGTGAAAGTTTTAGGTCCTCTCCAGTTCACATCAAAGAAATTTGGGGATTTGATTTTCATCCCAGGAGCTGCTTGCTGTTAATTTGGATGCTAATTCCAACAAATCCAAATGCCTGATGTTTTTTTTTTTCCTTCTGGAATCCGTTTTTCCACCCAAATAATAAACTTTACACTCGGTTCCTCTTGCTCACCCTTGGGAAAATCTGCACTGGGGGATTGCACAGGGACAGGATTGATGGATTTGGGAATTCTGCAGCTTTTCCAGTCGGTTTAAAAACACAAGACCCCACCTTCAATGTTTTCCAGGCAGGAGAAATCCCAAAAGGGAAATGGGTGTCAGTTTCTGGGGCATGAAATGAAAGTATCCCTTGGAAAATAATTTAACATTATTAGTTAATTTAATATTAGTTAATGTATTATTATAACATTAATATTT
>JANIJU010003064.1:60797362-60812069 GCA_025504685.1 Leucosticte australis
GAGCAGAGGCTGGATGGAGTCCCAGAATAAAGCAGGGATTGATTCCAAGGATCTCCTCCATGGACCCACCTTGGGCAGCACCAGAGCCCAGCCAGGGCTGCACCCAAGATGACCCAAAATGGCCCCAAAATGCCCGGCCGGGCACGGGGTCTCTCCCTGGGATCAGTTCTGCTCCATTTGCACCTTGCAGTTCATTGTCCCATCCCAGCTTTAGCCCAGCCAGTCCCACCCTGCTTGTTTTTCTCTCTCCAGCCCACGGGGTTTGTGCTCCTGGGCTGAGATTTGGCTCATTTGGCCTTGGTGCCCAGCTGGAGCAGGAATTGTTTTGTCTCCCTGCTCTGTGCACAGAGCTCACCATCCCATAATATGAACCCACACACTGAAGCAGCACAGAGTGTGAAAAACAGAAAAGCCAAACCTGAGGCATCTCAGCACTCCAAAGGTTAAACCCCAGGCCACAGGTCTGACTTTCCAAGTGCATTTCCCTGGAACTCCTCACCTTTCCCAACCAATCAGGCTCCACAGGGTTCAGCTGTCACGGGCTGTTGGAAAATGCATCAATCCCCAGGAATGAGCCAGCAGGAGAGTCTGGAACGGGGCTGGAGAGAGGGAATGTCCTGGGGTTGGAAGGACACGGAGGAAATGCTGAGTGCCCACCACAGCCAGCGAGGAAACCTCCGAGTGTCACCTCCAGCTTCCCAAATTCCAAAGGCTATGGATGAACTGCCCTGATTTACTGGATCAATAACACAGCAGTGATCTGTCACTCAGGTGCCACCACAGCACAGGTTGAAGGTGCATTTATGGCTCTGGAACTTCCCAAATCCTCTTTTTTCCTCCTTCCCGTGGGCTGGCAGGATCTGGGATGCAGCCTGGTCTATGCTGGACAACCAACCATTCCTTTTGTTGGGATACAATGGAATTATGTTGGTCTGAATCCCAGATAATCACCTTCAAAATAAAAACCTGCTGGAGGAGAATGTGGCTTCCACTTTAACACCTGGAATGGGGAAATTCCTTTATGGACAGGGTGAAAAATCCCTGGAATAGGCTCCCCAGAGAGGTTGGTGCCTCAAATTTGTTGGAAAATGGCCTAAATAATGTATTTTAACCCTTTGTCAGCCCTGATGTGCTGAAGGAGTTGGACTAAATGATCATTGTAGGTCCTTTCCAACTGAAATATTCCCATTTTCCCATGTTTTCCACACCCCAGTGGAAGAAAAAGCCTTCACTAAGCAAACCTGAAGAGTCACAATTAACATTAAGGAGCCACCAGTGACAGCAGGAATCCATAAAGGGTCCCTGGATGCTGCCAGTTTTCCAATAGATAGGAAATCCATAGGAACGGAGGGATTGGAAAACAATATGGGTTTTCCTAGGAGAACAGCAGGTATTTAAACAGGAATAGAATGCCTGATCCACCTTTTTTTCATGTTCTAGCCATGCCATGAAGGATTCTGGAAAATGAGATGCAGAGGAGTCGGGAAAATGAAGGACAGAGGAGTCTGGAAAATAAAATGCAGGAAGCTCCCGGAATTACAGAGCCCTAAAGCCCAACCAGCCTCTGTCTGAAGATGAAACAATGGAAAAAAGCAGGGAAGATCAAAAAGCTGCTGCAGAGCCTGGTACAAATTCCAGCTTTTTTGCAAATACAGTCCCACGAGAGCAAGAAGTTAAAGAGAAATAATTGCAGGCAGAAAATCTGGAAAGGGGCGGGGGGTGGGGGAAATGATTTGTTTGGAGTTTCAGCCTCTGCACAAGCCCCAAAATACAAATCTGTGAGACACCAGGTAGAGCTGGCAGGGATTTTTCCAGCAACACTGCCTGGTTTCCATGGCATTCCTCCCAAAATAATATTCCCTGTTCCCAGCCAGGCCACCTCAGAGTGGTGGAAATTCCCCAAAATCTGGCTAATTCTGAGCCCGGGTCTGGAGACTCGGTGTGCAAACATTCCTGGTGGGATGACTCCACGTGTCTGAGATCAGCCCCAATCCCATCCCTGCCCTGCAAATATTCCCAGG
The DNA here is from genome assembly GCA_025504685.1 of Leucosticte australis. Taxonomy (NCBI): domain Eukaryota; kingdom Metazoa; phylum Chordata; class Aves; order Passeriformes; family Fringillidae; genus Leucosticte; species Leucosticte australis. The sequence goes on from JANIJU010003064.1 coordinate 60,799,384, forward strand.
CAGCTGCAGGAGGTTCCCACAGCCAATCCAAACACTCATTTGCAGCTTTCCACTCCTTAAAATGTGCTTGTAAAAGGAGGGAGAACAAATTTTTGCGTGGAAAGAAAGTGCTAGGAGAGGAACGGTCGGAAATGGAAAGAGGAGATGTTTAAATTGGATATTGGGAAGGAATTCCTGGCTGGGAGGGTGGGGAAGGGTTGAGATGGAATTCCCAGAGAAGCTGTGGCTGCCTCTGGATCCCTGGAAGTGTCCAAGTGTTCCTGGTCAGGGTATTTTGTCTAAAACAAGTGTTTTGTCTTCTCAGTTTGCCAGAGAGGCGGTAAAGTACGAAACGACTTTGAAGATCTTTGAGTCCAACCATCCCCAGCCCTGCCAAGGCCACCTCTGACCCACGAGCCAAAAGTGCCACATCCACGCCATTCTTAAATTTTTAAATTTAAATTTTTCAAACTCCAGGATTTAAAACTTGCGGAATTTCTGGGCATTGTCATGTTATCGCAGGGGTTCCACGCTGTCGTCTCCTTATCGCCAGAGTCTCACACCTTCTCGGTGTTTCTCGTGGGCAGCTCCTCAGAGCACTGACTCTTTCTCCTTCACCCAGCAGCCACCTGACTCCAGCTCCCTTCTCAACACCACCCCACTCTTTTACAGCACTCTTCTCATCCCTGGTCACAGCCGTGGCCCGTTAAAGTCAGGCCTGTTCCTGATCTTTGATAACTGGCCCAGCTGCAGCTCCTTAGGGGTGAGATTGCTTTCTACACCATCTTTATTTTCTTATCTTCTATCCCCCCACATCTGGGCACCCTTTTCCATGGATAAATGTTCCCAATGTCCACCCTGAGCCTCCCCTGGCCCAGCCTGAGGCCGTTCCCTCTCCCTCTGTCCCTGTTCCCTGGGAGCAAATCCTGGCCCCACCTTCCTACAAACACTGCCCATGGATTAAACTCCTTTTCATTTCCTGCTCCCCTCTTGTTTTCCATAGTTCCATCATTGTCCCAGGGCAATTCACAGCTTGTAACATAAAACATTCCCCCCTTTTTCTACTTTTTGTTCCTTTCTACCTTTTAATTTTTTTCTCCTGTGAAAAGATTTAACACGAGGAGCTTTTTTTTCCCACATGCATTTAGAACAACTCAAAATATTCCTTTTTTTTTTTCTTTTTACCTGTCTTCAAATGCACGGAGGTCAAATGATCTTTGCTGCCAAGAACTTGCTGACTCCACAGCTCTGAGTGTCTCAGTAAGCAGATTCAGCTGCTTTTGCTTTTCTTGCCTCTTGTTGAGCACAACTTGGAGATTTTCAGGGTAGCACCACCACAAAAGCAAAGGCAAAAAAATAATTCCTTTGAAAAGAAGTGGCTTGGTCAGCTGGTTCTGGCTTCCCTCGGATGATGAAAGAGGAATTGTTTTGGAGACACAAAGCTCATCGTTTTCACAAAGGGAGTGGCCTCAGGGAGGCTCCTCTTGGCTGAGGGTAAAAAGGGGCTGGAAAATGTGGGGTTGGGTTAAAATGTGAGTTAATGACCCTTCCCAGGGTCCTGTTCCCATTGAAGAATTCCAGGATAATTTGGGTTGGAAGAGACCTTAAATCCCATCCCACCCTTGCCATGGCAGGGACACCTCCCACTGTCCCAGGCTGCTCCAGCCCCAGTGTCCAGCCTGGCCTTGGGCACTGCCAGGGATCCAGGGGCAGCCACAGCTGCTCTGGCAATTCCAGCCCAGCCCCTCCCCACCCTCCCAGCCAGGAATTCCTTCCCAATATCCCACCTAAATCCACCCTTTTCCATCTTGAAACCATTCCCTGGGTCCTGTCCCTCCATCTCTTGTCCCCAGTCCCTCTCCAGCTCTCCTGGAGCCCCTTTCGGTACCCTCAGCTCTCCCTGGAGCCTTCTCCTCTCCAGGGGAACATTCCCAACTCTCCCAGCCTGGCTCCAAATTCCAGTTTTTTCCTGAGCCAGTCCTGGATTTCATCTTTTCTCGTAGCTTCTCTTCCTCCCTGCTGAGTGGCTGTAATTTTGGGAATGCCATTCTCGTTTTGTGCATGGATTGTAAAGAAAAGCTCCCTGAAAGGTGCAGGAAAACCATATAAATTTCCAGAGCCATAATTTAGGGAATTATCCAGCATCCTTGGGCAGTGGGAGGAATGCAGATTGTGTTTGTTGTGGTTCCTCTGCATCAGAACAAACCCGGGTGTGATTACCTGGAAATAATTCTCACTTGCCGAGTGAGAATTATGCAGCTTTAATTTAACAACAGGATAAAAAAAAATCCCAAATCCAAACCTTTTGGTTTCTACAGAAGGAATTTTCCCTTTAGATCTTGTTTTTTTCTCTCCTTAACCACTCACAGTTCACAGGATTCCTCCAGCCTCTCCTTCTGGTCCACTTTGGGAAGGAGGACAGTGGAAATTGCTCTCATTTGGATTAATTTTGTTCCATACTTTGGGAATCACTGGGAAACTCTGGAATTTCAGGCATGGGTTCTTTCCTACAGGAATTCTTTACTGGAGAAGGGCAGGGACAATTTCCACTTTCCAGGCAGCTCTGAGCTCTCTCCAGAATGGAATTGAATTATCCAGGGATGGCACAACCATGGTTCATCCTGGAAATCTGGGCTCTCAGAGATGTATTATGAATTCCTGGAGATTCCCTAAAATACTCTGAAGTACTCCCTTGAATAGGAATTAAAATCCTAATTTTATTCATCAATGAGGCGCAAAATGGAACAAAGATTGAGAAATGCACCTTTGACTTAAATTCCTTTGGTTTTGGGGGAGCAGGAGAACCCCAAAGCCACTCGTAATATTTTAAATTAAATTATCACACCAGGGAATATTTCTGTAATTCCATACACGAATCCCAACGTTGTCCTGGTAGGAAGATGTCAGAAAAATCTTTGGATTATTGGATTTTTCTTTTTTTTTTTTTTTTTGGGTGGCAAAAAAATTCTGGGAATGATCAACTTGTCAAGTTGGAGATTCAGTTGTCCCCCCATTCCATGAGGAACAGGACTGTAGGAAATGCCTCAATAGAGATGCACTTGGAAGGAGCAGAATTTAGGAAACTTATGGAATATAAAGCTGGGAAAAGGGAGAAGAGCCTCAATCCCTCTGTTCCTCCAGCTCCTTCCTTCCCTCTGCCCAGGGAGGACCTTTCCCTTTCCCTGCAGGCTGCATTCCCAAGCTCCCGTTTTGAGCTTCTTTCCCGGATTTTTGTGCTGGATCAGCACTGAGTTGATCGATCCCACATCCAGCCAGTGATTCCCTGCAATTCCTGGGCTTAAAGGGAATGATGGCTTGGAAAAAAACCACCCGAGGCAGACTTTTCAAACCAAGCTCCTATTGGATGTTGCTCAAAGGAAAAATCCCAAGGATTTGCTTTCATAAAATTCCAACAAGTTTTGATTTGCTGGAAATTTCCAGTTTGATGGAATTGGCTGTTCCACATCCCTTTGTTTCAATCCCATTCTTTCAGTTCTTTCACAATATTGGGAATTTATTTAGGGTTCTGCTGGTGTGAAGGGTGTTGGTTTTTCCAGCTCCTGATCCAGAGCTGAGGAGGATTTGCTTCAGAGGGAATCTCAAAGTAAGGGAGCAGAGGGAAGAATGGGATTTCCTGCCTTTCTGTGGATTCCTGGGATTATGACCCAAAACTGAATCCCGGGATGGGTCAGGCTGGAAAGGACCTCAGGGGGCACCTGGCCCCATTCCCTGCTCCAGCAGGGCCATCCCAGAGCACAGGTGTAACCTTGGGGAATATCCTCATCCCTGGAAGTGTCCCCATGCCTGCAGGGATTTCAAGGCCATGGGGATGTGGCACTTGAGGACAGGGATCAGCGGTGGCCTTGGCAGTGCTGGGAATGGTTGGACTTGACCTCAGAGGGCTTTTCCAACCTCAGTAATTCTATGGTTGGATTTTGTGATTCTGCGGGTTTGGGGACAACGCTCCATGGGGAGTAAGGGATGGTGGATTTAGAGCTGGGCAAGACTGTGGGGTTGCCTGAGGGAAATCTCCCCGTGGTCCTGTCAGTGGAGTGGGAGCTCCAAAGGTTTTTAGGGAAGCTCCCATCGAGTCAGGAGGTGCAGAGAGGATCCTTTTGCTTCATAAACTCCGTGGGGTCACCTGTGGTTGGCTGGATCCAATCCCAGGCAATGGTTTAAATTTTGCCACTTCATCCCACGGGTTTTAATGGCGGAAAAATCAGATCCATTTATATAAACATGAATTATTTATCACAACAAATGATTAGACAAAAGATCTTAATTAGAATCATTGAGTGCGTAGTCTAATGCAGTGCAATAAAATAAAACAATTCTATTCGAGCAATTTCATTGAAGGCAGCAAAAAGAAACAATTAACAAGTCAAGATTGATAAAACTCACCCACACCAACACTCCTGGGCAGGGCTCTTCCTCTTAACCTTGAGGAGAACCCTTGGAGAGTGTCCCCTTCCCAAAGGAGGAATCCCCCCACATTCCAAGAAGGAATATGACAGGAGAACCTGCACTAGTCAGGGTTTTAACTTTGGGGCTCCTGAGCCAGACTGGTTCTACCCTAATTCCACACCAAACCCAGCTCATGATGCCCCTCTCATCCCCCCATGGACTTTCCAAACAGGGCATTGTCCAAGCTCCTGGATCACATTCCAGGGAAAGCATCTTGCTCCAGGCTCCTGGTGCCCAATTAACGAGTGGATGAGTTTTGAGGACACACCGAGCCAGCAGCAGCAGCTCCCAAGCTGAGATTTGCTCATTCCCATGAAAAATCCTATCAGTTTGGCCCACCCCCCCCCCCGGGGGGGGGGGGGGGGGGGGGGGTGGGGGGGCTTAGGGGGGCCGCGTTGATGGGACTTAGAGCTCTTCCCAACCAGCAGGAGCTAAATAAAACATTTGGGATGAGCTAATAGGGGATTATCCCTGGGGAGTCTCCCACTGGCTCAGGGAAACTGGTTTAAAAACTGCCCCTTAAATTAAAGCAGCAGCACTTTATAAATTGAGGAGTTTGGGATGGAGGGATGGGGAGGGATCAGGCACTGGGTGATGGAGGAAGAGAATATTTTAGGGAGAGGTGAAATCCTTGGGAAAGATGTCTCCCTCTTGTCTGAGGACATTCAGGGAATGTCAGTGGTTTTGTAGGGATGTTTTGAGGTTAATTTCCATCTCTCCCACCTTGGAAGATTCAAGACACCCAATAAATGATGCACTTTTAACTGACACCATTTTCAGGTGCATTTTTGAGTGCTTGAAATCATTTTGAAGGAAGAATTTGAGCAAATAAACCCCATTGTGCTCATCCTCAAGCAATGTTTCCATTTAATGGTTATGTCAAATAAATTCTGGGAAACGTTTCCAATTAATAAGTGATGTCCACGCTCCCATATTACCCTGCCATGGAGAATTTAGGAATATTTGGGCAATTTACTCCTATTCTTCCCAGTCCTCATTAGCATATTAAGCTGCAATTTTCATCTGCTCATATTTCAAACATTCTGAAGTTTTTATCGTGGAGCAGTGGAATTCTTTTCCATGAAGCCTGCAAAAAGAAAAAAAAAAAAAAAAGGAAGATAATGATATTGGGTTTGAAGGGAGCTGAATCTGTGATTAAGGAATGAATGTTTGAGAGCCTTGCATTAGGAAATGGCAGCTTTAAATCAGAGGGATAGAATTCCTTAAAAAAAAAATTTGGAGAATTATTCTTGTGTAGGAGGGGCTGATCTGAGTGATGGGTCTTTGTTAATTAACATAAAAGATTTCTTGATGTTAATAGGAGGAAATTATTAGTCTCAAGACAGTTTTGTGGGGAGAAAGAAGATGTTGTTCCTCCAAAATTCCCAGTGATTTGCTTAGAAAGGTTGGAAACGTGTTCTGAACATATAATCATGGAATAGAATCATCATGGAATGGTTTGAGTTGGAAAGGACCTTGAAGATCATCCCATTCCACCCCATCCCATGGGCAGGGACACCTCCCTCTATCCCAGGTTGCTCCAATCCCTGTCCAAGCTTGGATTAAACTGGAATATCTAAATTAATTCTTCCTCCCCCCAGCCTTTCCTGTCTCCAGCTCTTTTGGGTTCAAAGACTTTTCCGCCTTCGGAATTTGCAGCGATCCTTGATGGAATTCTCCTCGGGAACTCTGCAACTAAGGAAGCCTTTGGAGGAGGGGATTTTCCTCTTTCTATTCAGGACAAGAGGAAATGGCCTCAGGTTGTGCCAGGGAAGGTTTAGATTGGATATTAGGAAAGATTCCTTCATGGAAAGGGTTGTCCAGCACTGGAAAAGGCTGCCAGGGCCAGAGGGAGTCCCTGTCCCTGGAAAGGTGGATGTGGCACTTCAGGACATGGTTTAGTGGTGCTGCTCAGTTAATGGTAGGACTCAGTCCTGGAGGTCTTTTCCAGCCTCAGCCACCCCATGATTCCATGATAAATCATTGGAAAAATTGAGGGAAATAAATGTGACTCTCCACTCCTTCCAGTTCCTGTTTTTCCAGCTCCATTCCTGCTGCAGCAGTGGGACAAGAAGTGTCCTTTTCCCAAAAATAAAGGTGATTTCAGCTGCAGAGGCCACACAGCCCCGAGGAGCTTTCCCAGACCTCTTCCCAGAGAGGAAAGGGAATGGGAAGAGAGTGAGGGCACAGTGGGATTCTGGCTCCAGCCTGCTTCCACTTCTCCTCAGGAATATTCCAGCCAGGGACAGAAAATAGGGATGAGAGGAACAAGGCTGAAGGATTCCAGAGGAGCTGCAATGTTCCATCCAAAGGTATTTGGGTTTGAATCCATTTCCTGGAATTCCCCCCCCAAAAACACTAAGGAAAGTGTTAATAAATAATAATAATCATTGGAAAGGGAAAAAGTCAGGGAGCAAAGTGGGTTTTGCTTCTTTTTCCAGACATTGATCAAAGATTGGTGAGAAAGCGAAGAGACTGAAGCACTCTGGGACAATTTGTGAGAAGTGGGGCTTGAAATTCAGCAAAACCAGAAAAATCTGTGGGATTTTAGGGTTTTCCTGGTTCAGTATCAGGACAAAACTCACTGGAGATGGTTAAAAAATAAAAGGAAGTGAGTTAGGGTAGGAAAGGAGAGAAACCTTGAGGGCCAAACTCTCCAAATATTTGAAATCAAAGCTGCAGCTTCACTGGGAGCCCTGGGGGTGGTTCTTTAAAGGATCTTGCCTGAGTAGAAAGGGGTGGGAAGAGCAGGAAAATGGGAAAGGCTGAGGAAAGCAAAGCTCTGGTGGGAAGAGCACGAGGAAATTCCATGGGAATTAAAGACAAGAAGTGCTGAGAGGGGGAAAAAAAATTCTCTCTTCTGCAGTTCATCCTCAGCCTGTGGAACCAAACTACAACTAAAGCCAGGATCAGCATTACCCAGTGCTGGCTAATTAAAATAATTGCAATTCTCCTAATTAAAGGGTGAAAGGGAATCCCCTTTCATGGCATTGAAACCAATCTCCACCTTTTGGGAATGGCTGGAAACTCATTGTCAGGAGCGGATTATTTCACCTCCTCCCTTTTCCAGGGAGTTCCTCTCTCCTAAAACTTCTCCAAGGAACTGGGCTCTGTTCCAGTCTTGGAATTTCCCTGCTCCTCCCTGCAAATTATCCTTGGGATAATTGAGGTGGATGCCCAATGGATGGGAATTATCCCTGGGCTGTGGGAATCTCTGCTGCAGATCCAGCATTTGTGGTGTTGTGTTTTGGTGTTGAAGTCGGGTCAGGAATTTGCTCCTTGGGATATTTCCCAGGATTATTCAGTTCATAGGAAAAGGTGAATTTAATGTCAATTTAATTTAATTGGGCAGCTCGAGGAGCAAAGCATGCTGGGAAGTGTAATCATAGTTTGATATCAACATCTTGCTTATTAATTTATTAATCTTTGGATTAGCTTTATTGATAGATTTTATCCCTGATATCCTCAAAACCCCACAACTCCTGACCATTTGTTGCTATCCAGCAACTCTTTTAAAAAGGAGGAATATTTCTCCATGGAATTAATTTTAGAGCCATTTTTCATCATCCTATTGTGGTGCTAACAAGGAGAGAAAATATTCCTGCACAGTGCAAAGACAAAGAGGTGAAGAAATTAAATATTATAAAAATTCATTTGAAAAGAAATTTTAATTTCTTAGCTCACTTTGAAAAAAGTGGCTTTTAATATTTATCTAAAGTGTTTGCACCTAGACACAGTTTTTAATTCCAAGGAAATTTGGAATTCATGGTAGGACTAGGTTGGACTCGGTCTTTAAGGTCTTTTTCAACCTTAATTATTCTGTGATTCTCTGAATTACACCACAAATAAGGAATTTAATTAATTTACTGAAATTATATCCTGGTGTTCTACCAATTTACATCCCTGCTCAGGATGGGGTCATGCAGATATTTAATCATGGCAAATTTCCTGGAAAAACGCTGAATCCAAAGCTTTACCTTTCAGAAGAGGATTTTTTTTCAGTGCAGGTCAGGAAGCAAAGAAAGATTTTCACCTCCATTTGAACTCTGGGTTTGGGTTTTTCCCAATTATTTTAAGTTTTCAGGACGTGTGGATCAATAAAGCTGATTTGCAGGTAGTCCAAGACTTCTTTATCCAAGGCTTCCAAAGAATTCTCTCCTAGTGGGAAAATCTGAGGTGATGAAGGACTACAGGGAGATGTTGAACGAGCTACAGAGGGGAAGATCTTTAATTAATTTACAAGATGTGTCTTCCCCTACGTGAATGTCCTTTCTTTTTATTATTTTTTCTTTAATTCCCATTTTTTTTGGCTTTTGAGAGGAAATGGTGACCTTGAGTTGCAAATGGTTTACAGGAAAAAGGGACGAAAATGGCACAGAAAATTTGGATAATGCCGTTAAGTGCCGCCATGAAAGACGGGGACATGCGAAGATAACTTATTTTTAATTAAATTAAGAAGAAATTAATATTTCCCAAGGTCATCTCCTGCTGCCTGGAGCACTTTTGGAGCATTGGGAGTGAAGCAGGAGGAAGAGCAGAGGAGGGAAAACCAAGAGGAGAAAATTGGCCTCTTTTTCCAGGATTTTCCAGCCCCTTCCAGGTCCTTCCAAGCCAATCTCTCCATAATTCCCACATCAAGAGAAGACAAGGTCTGGGAAGGACAGGAATTATGAAGAAACCAGGTCAATAAAGACCTTGAATTTCTTAGTTTATATTCTCATGTGCAGCTGGATCCATGGGATGTTTTTTCCTGGTTCTTTTCCATTTGTAGCTCTATAACGGATTCAGACACCGCTTGTGGCAGGAATTGGAAAAGGACACTCGGGGCCCTGGAATTTTGTCTCCAGTACTTTCAGGTGAGCTGGAAAAGATCCTCAGAATGTCCTTTCCAAACCCCACAGGCTGCAAACCCCGGTGCTCCAGAAGGAACAGGACATCCCAAAGTCCTTTCCCAATTTCTTGCCTCCCAGACTGCCCAAAATGAGGAGGAAGAGCCACGGGAACACTGGAACAGGTTTTTCTTGGAGGAAATATCCCTCCCCATCATCTGTTCCTGTATTCCACATAAGCCAAGGTGACCAATCCCGTTTGGCATTCCAGAGGTAAAATTTGGGCCAAACGAATCAGAGTCGTTGCAAGGTCCTTGTAGGAGAAACATTTGGAATCGTATTTAAAGATTCACCCCCTTTTCCCATTTTTTTTCCTTGCAATTTGTCCAATCCTTGCTTTGTAGGCAGAATCTGCACATTTTATGTTATTAATTAAGTTATATTAATGAATACCCATCACAAATATTAAAAATAAAGCATTAATTCCTAATTAATTCTTTTAGCAGCAGAAAATCTGTTCAGCATAATTTGGCAGGATTTCTGACAGGAACTTCTCCTGTACTTGTGTGAGTTCTGTCTGATATTCCCTGATGGAATTGTAACTGCTGAATAACTTGCCTTAAAAAAAATTAAGAAATTCCAGCCTTTTCTGTGGTCTAGTCCATCAAATTGTGTCGGGAAAGAAAATGCCAGGAGCAGTGGCCAGAAATTTCCATCTGGACATCAACGATGTCTTGGTCATGTCTTGAGTGCTTGGCCAGATCAAAATATGGATGTCAGGAAAAAAATTCCAAAGATTTGATCTGAAAGAAATGAAACATGACAACTCAGAATAAAATAGGAAAGGCTCTGAATATTATTTTTGGGATTGGGGTTTTTGTGGAGCAAATGGATTTGAGGAAGCCTGGGAGCTCCTGGTGAATGCAGCAGTTATGGATTAATATTTGGAGCTGATTTCAGGCACATCCATAAAAAGAGATTAAAAAATATATTCTGTGACCGGGAGCCTGCTGGGCACTGCAATTGGAAAGGTTTGTGTCCTGAAACATTCCAGGATGCACCAAAACTCCATGGATGCCCTCAATGCACCAGTGCTTTTCCAAGGGGAACGTGCATTCCGTTGTCTCTGGGATCCGTCGGAGCAGCAGATGGAGAGCAGAGCCCTGGAGGAAGGAGCTCATCCAGGAAATTCCTGTTTCCCTCATTGCCATCCCAGAGAATCTCAGATTTTGGATACTTTTCCAACCTGAGCTATCCCACCTTGAATGGTCCTTGTGGGTCCCTTCCGTCTCCAGGGAATTCTGTGGAGGTTCTACCAATGAGGAGTTGGTTAATTCAGGGAGAAACAACTTCCTGGTGAAGCTCATGGGAAATTTACTGGATATTGTTGTTTTTGTTGGGATTTTTTTGTTGGTTTTTTGTTTTGTTGTTTTTTTTGTTTTGTTCTTTGATATACTGTTGACACCTCTCAAGGGATTGCGGAATCCTGGAATGGTTTGGGATGGAAGGGACCTTAAATCCCATCCCATTCCACCCCTGCCGTGCGCAGGGACACCTCCCACTGTCCAAGGTTGCTCCAATCCCTGTCCAGCCTGGCCTTGGGCACTGCCAGGGATCCAGGGGCAGCCCCAGCTGCTCTGGCAATTCCAGCCCAGCCAGGAATTCCCAATTCCCAATCTCCCACCCATCCCTGCCCTCTGGCACTGGGAGCCATTCCCTGGCTCCTGTCCCTCCATCCCTTGTTCCCAGTCCCTCTCCAGCTCTCCTGGAGCCCCTTCAGGCCCTGCCAGGGGCTCTGAGCTCTCTCTGGAGCCTTCCCTTCTCCTGGTGAACATTCCAAGTTTTTCTCCCTTTTTCCTGTCTGTCCCTTTACATCCAAGGGCATTTTTTATAATATTATTGAAAGATTCCTGGAGGGAGTGGATTTTTCAGGTGGATCAAATCCAGAGCCATCAGCACCTCATTTTTTCCCAGAACAAGAGGAGCATTTTGGACCTGGCTCTGGATTCAAATACAATCAGTTTTCAACAATATCCCTGTCGGAATCTTTTCATTTTCTTGGATAATTCCCTGTCAGGAGGATCAGGGATCAGCCTCCAGGAGAAAGCAGAGCTTTGCTGACATTTTTCCAGTTTAATGTTGGTTTTATCTCAAATGGATCCTGCCTGGAACGGGGACTTTGGGAAAACACACACTGGGATTTGTCAGATTGGAGAATCCTTGTGGAGGAACTCCCAGAAAATTTCCTTGGAATCACTGAAATCATTATTTGTTCAGAGTTTTATTTTTATTTTCTGTGAGAAATCAGGAAAAAGTTAATTTTGGGACACACCAAGGGAATTTTTTTTTTTTTTTTGTGGTGGCAGTGACAGAATTCCTGAGGCCAAGGAGCTGTGCCCTATCCATGATAAGCAGCATCCCAACCCTCTGGATGATTGATGGATGTGTCACGGGATCAGGTGGTGCTCAGAAGGAAAGAGAGCTGCCAACAACTGGTTTTGGGGGAAAAAAAGACCCAATTAAGAATTTTTTCTGCATTTTAATTTTTTTTTTTTTTTTTGTGGTGGTAACACGAAATCCAGCTGTAAAAATCCAATTTAAAGGAATTTTGGTGTTGGAATTGCAGCTGATCCCATCTCATGGTGTTTTCCTCTCCATGCTCACAGCTCAAGGAATAAGGGAATTTTAATCAATAAAAGTTGGGATGAGCATCAATATTTGGGATTCTCAATTCCAGGGCTTGGAGAGTTCAGCTTTGCTGGGGGATGGGGCCGAGAGTTTCCAGCCTTCTGCAAACTTAATTCCTGATATCCAATTAGAGAAGATTGGCGGGTGGAATTAGATGGAAAAAGAGGATTTTTTTCTCCACAAATTTAGCAAACACTGGAATTGAAAGTTGTGACTCAGCCCCCAGGTCCCTCAATTTGGATAACAAACTCCAGAATGGTTTTTAAAGAATGCTTGGGTTCTTTGCTTCCATATTTTCCAGTTTTCCCCTTAAATAAAACTTGGATGTTTGAAGCAGAATTGAAACGAAATTTTACATCTAAATTAAGTTGATTCAATTAAATTAATTAAAAAAATTAAATTAATTATAAATTAGTTTAGTGGTTTTTTTTGTAATAAACCCAGAAATCCATGGAATTTTCAAAGGTGTGACTGAGGACCAGTGACTGAACTTCATAATTTCCTTATTTTCTTATTTCAGTTGTGCTCAGTGTGGCACAAATTCCTTTTCCTGGTTGTTTCTTCTTCTGAGCAGAGCAAACCCAGTTTTGCTCCTTTAGGCTGACCTTGCTTTTACTCCAAGCATTTTTTAATAATGAAAATCATGGGAATTTCAAAACGTGACCTCCAATCCTTGAGGGGAAGGGAACATCCAGGATTTGTAAATGTTTGGGTTGAAAAGGAACG
>JANIJU010003064.1:60967511-60990499 GCA_025504685.1 Leucosticte australis
AGGAAGGGAGGGAAATAGAGGCTCAGGAGGAACTTTCTCTCTCTCCCTCTCCACATTCCCTGTGCTCTGCTCCCATGGAACAATGACGAGAGGAAATGGTGAAACATTTGGGAATATTTCCAGGAATATTTCCATATTTTTCAGGAAGTCTTTGTTCCTTAGAAAAAACACAAAAAATCGTAAATGAAACCTTTATTTTCTCCTAAATTAATTTATCCTATATAATGGTCATTATTGAAAAACCCTCTGATGATTTTTACTTTATTTTACTCTGGAGCAGACTCTCAAAATTTTAGTCACATGTAAAATTAATTTCCACCTCAGGGAGTTTTTTTTAAAGTTACAAATAACTCATTGAAACAGACTGAAAATCCCACTTGGACCAAAATCTTCTAGCTCTTCAATGAAAAATGAAACTTTATTGATAAAAGCATTTCGTTTGAAAAGAACATTTGGAAAACCAAAGCATAAAACAGAATATTACGAGACTTTCATAAGCATGGAAATTTTAGTCGAGTTTTTTTACAATTTTTCTCTAGGGATTTTATTGTCAAATTCAAAAGTGCTTTCAGAATTGCCTTTCCTGGCCTGGAAGAAGCTGCCAGAAAAAAAAAAAAAGTAATATAATTGAAAACAATCCCCCATTTTCCTTGCTTCCAGGTGAACCTCACAAACAAATTCCTGAAATTCTCTTTTTCCCCTCCCCTTTCTGGGGCTTCCTTTAAATGGAGCCAAAATTCCATTAAAAGGAATCCATCAACCAGGTTAATGAATTAATTTTAACTAATTAGGATCCCCTCTGAGCCTCCTTTTCTCCAGGCTGAGCCCCTTTCCCAGCTCCCTCAGCCTCTCCTGGTGCTCCAGACCTTTCCCAGCTCCATTCCCTTCCCTGGACACGCTCCAGCCCCGTATTCCTTGTCATGAGGTGCCACAGAGTCCCACCCTTGGACATTTTTAATGTCATTCCCTGGGAAGAGGCATCCACAGGTCTGAGAATGTCCATGATGGAAGAAGAGATCAGGAATGATGGTCTGGAGGTGCTCCTTGCTGTGATTTGACATCCGGAGACTCGGGCCGGGTCACTCCAGTTGGGAATGTGGCCTGAGGGCCTTGGTAGAAATATTTGGGTTCTCGTTTGTTGTGGATAGCACAAAGAACATCCAACAGAACCGAGAAGCCGTGGCAGCCTCTGGATCCCTGGAAGTGCCCAAGGCCAGCTTGGACAGGGCTTGGAGCCACCTGGGATAGTGGAAGTGTCCCTGGATGGGATTTAAGGCCCTTCCAGCCCAAACCATCCCACGATCCTCCTCACACCCACAAAGGTTTTAGAAGCTGTGTTGGCTCCAGAGCCAACTTCACTTAAAACCCAAATTCCACTTGAAAAAAACACCACTCCAGAATCGAAATCCAGATTTTTTCCCCCTCAGGAACCCAACTGCAAACAGGCCTCAAGTGCTTTGAGAAGATTCCTGCAAAGCTTCTCTCAGCCCAGAGCGTGCTTGGCAGTTCTGCAGGAGCACTGACCTCCTCCTCCTTGTCCGGGGATATAAATAGAGCCTCTCCTGCACGGAATGAATGCTAAATATTTACCTTCCCAAAATAGTGGCTCCGGAAAAGGGAAGGTCCAGGCTCGGGACCAAAACGCTCTGTGTGAGTGTCACTAGCTGAGAGGTGACAAATCCAGGATTTCAGGATTCACAGGCAGCCAGGAATCCTGCCAGGGATAAGGTGTGAATCCCAATCTCTACATTTCCAATGGAAGAGGGGATGCATTGGATATTTTGGATTCCAGCTGGGTTTTATGGATGATGGCAGCTCTGTCACTCAGCCCCTGACAGTGCCTGCTCCGAGATGGGGACCGGAGAAATAATTGATAAATCTCAGGGATGAATTTATTCCTTCTGGCTCTGGATTTGCATATTTTTATTCTGGGATAATGAAGAGGCAAATTTGGCACTCAGTCCATGCTTGTAACTCGTTTAAAGGAGAGGGAAAGGTGGGAATGGCCTTGTCCTCCGAATCCAAGCAGGATTTTGTGCATTTGCTGCATTTTAAGATGGGCCTTTCTGCACTTCCACAGGTGCCCAGGATGATCCTCTGGAAATTATCCATGATTTCAGAGAGGGGAGGGAGCAAGGGGCATCCTCACCTCCTGTAGCCCCATGTTGGATCACAGCTCCTTGTTCCTCAGGAGTATCAGGAATTCCTCTGCCATTGCTTTTCCTTGGCACGCTTCCTCACTTGTGGGGTTTTTATGGAAATGACTTTGAAAATTGCTGATGTCTGGGTTTGGGATCAGAAGGATTCTTTTCCTTGGGGTTTGCATTCTTTTTCATGCTGTTCTTGCATCAGGAGAAGGTCACAGAATTATAAAATCCCAGGATTTGGGTTGGAAGGAAACTTAAAAATCATCTCATCCCACCCCTGCCAAGGACAGGGACACCTTCCACTATCCCAGGCTGCTCCAAGCCCAATCCAACTGTACCTTGGACACTTCCAGGGATCTATGGCAGCAACAGCTGCTCTGGAATTCAATTCCAGGGCCTCCTCACCCTCCCAGCCAGAAATTCCTTTGTTATCCCATCTAACCCTGACCCTCCATCAATTTAAAACCATTTCCCCTTGTCCTGGTGCTCCACATTCTTTTCCAAAATCCCTTTTCAACTTCCTTGTACCCCTTTAGGCACTGGAAAGGGCTCTAAGTTCTCCCGAGCCTCTTCTTCTCCGGGCTGAAATGAATAAATCATAATTATTACCAGTCATCATCCAAATAAATCCATTTTTTTTCCTGCTTTGCAGCAATGTGAGCTCTCACTGCTCATCCCTGATCCACAGGGCTCAGGACTGCTTTGAATAATGGAAGAAGGAGCCAGACCCAGGAGATTTTTCCAGCAGGAGAACAGGAGAGAAGATCCAGAGGCGGCACAAATCCCTGGGAATGGGCTGTGGAGAGTCTGAGGGTGAGGTGGTGAGAGCCCTCTTGGCGCTGATTTTTCATTCCAACCAAGTGGCATCCCATCATCAGCTCCGAGAGGAGTGAGAGCTCGGGAGCAGTGCCAAAGCAGCCTGGATATGTTTCAACTCGAGTTTGCTCCTGTTTTTTTAGGAGAAGGATGCTTGTGAATTAATAACCTGACAGTTTTTTTTTTTTTTTTTTTTGTGTTTTTTTTCCTTCCTTCAGCAGATGTCCAGAAAGGCAGAAGATCTGGAAGGGAGGAGGGAATATGAGCATGGAAAAGGAAGGAGAGGAACAGGCTGAAGCTGCTTTTGTTTGATAATTTGCCAAAGTTCTATTCCTTTTTGTGGGATTGGTGGGAATTAATGCAAGTATTGATGAGCGACAGCCCTGGCGAGGCCTTGGCTTGTGAGGGTGACAAATAAATGAGAGTTTGTCTTTTCTGGACCAAAATGAGGTCTCAGTTTGAATCCCAGAATGATTTGGGATGGAAGGGACCTTGAAGTTCATCTCATCCCACCCCAGCCATGGTCAGGGACACCTCCCACTGTCCCAGGCTGCTCCAAGCCCCAATGTCCAACCTGGCCTTGGGCACTTCCAGGGATCCAGGAGCAGCCCCAGCTGCTCTGGGAATTCCTGCCCAGCCCCTCCCAGCCAGGAATTCCTTCCCAACATCCCACCTAAACTTCCCCTCTGTCAGGTTGAACCATTCCCCCTTGTGCCGTCACTGCAGTTCCTGGTGGAACAGTCACTCTCCCATTCCCTGGAGCTCCTTTGGGTACTGGAATGTGCTTGGAGGTCTCCACACAACCTTCTCCTCTCCAGGCTGAGCATTCCCAGCTCTCCCAGCCTCTCTCCGTAGGGAAAGTGCTCCAGTCTCTTTATCGACTCCGTGGCCTCCTCTGGAGTTGCTCCAACAATTCCAAGTCCTTCTTTTGTTTGGGACACCACAGCTGTAAATGACATTCCAGGTGGGATCTCAGGAGAGCTTTGGTGTGACCATTCCGTGGCACTGAGGGTTTGGGTTTACCCAATTACCCGGGAATTTCTTCCAGTATCCCCTGCAACATTCCAGTGCAGGGGAATTTTTCCAGCGGTACATCTGTCAGTACAGCATCACAGGGGATCCCTCTATTAATATTTATCCCTTTTTTTTTCCCAGTGTCCCACTTCCAGCAGCCTGGAAACGCAGTGCTGATGTCTCCACACTGCTCTCCCTTGGATCACTCCAAAAATTCCCCCTCAAAATCCCCAGGAAGCCCAGCAGGAATCACGGATGGCAGAGCTTTGCGCACAGAGACTTTGCCCTAAAAACCACTTTGCTCCAAGGAATTTCTTGCAGAGAAGCAGCAGCTCATTCCCAGAAGGAATTTTCTCTTGCAAGGCTTTTACCTAAACACTCCCTTCCAACAGGCATTTTCGCTCAGAATAGCGACACATCCAAACCACTGATGGCTCACCTGGGAGATTGAAGAGGGCTTTCATTTAATTTATGTCCTGCACCAGCCATTTACTCTACACAAAATAATCCACAGAATTATTCACTGGGCCACACACAGAGAGGATATATGCAGGATGTATTTTTCCTCCTTTTTATCTGTTTTTTTTTGGAGGTTAAAGTCTTAAAATTCTGGACAACAGCATCAGGCCCTGACCCAAGGCTTGGTTTTCATGGGAATTTCGTGGTGGGTGTTGCTCTGTGGGCTCTTCTTCCAAACCATGGAAGAGGAGCCCAGGGCCCAGGACACAAATCCTGAGTCCTTTCCCTCCTTTTTAGGAGGTCTCAGTTCCAGCTCATTGTTCCCAAAAGGAGGAGGTGAGGGATAAATGGTTTAAGATGGAAGAGGGTGGATTTAGTGGGACATTGGGAAGGAGTTCCTAGCTGGGAGAGTGGGCAGGCCCTGGAATAGAATTCCCAGAGCAGCTGTGGCTGCCCCTGGATCCCTGGCAGTGGCCAAGGCCAGGCTGGACACTGGGGCTGGGAGCAGCCTGGGACAGTGGGAGGTGTCCCTGCCATGGCAGGGCTGGCACTGGGTGGGATTGAAGGTCCCTTCCACCCAAACCATTCCAGGATTCCATGATTTGGACAGTGTCCCACCCTTTGATCCCTTCATCCAGAGGGATGGTGGCCAGGGGCACATTTGGATCTCCTGACCAGCAGCGGAATGAAATGGTCATGGATTTTGTTGCTTTATAATGAAATTATTGGCAGGAAGTCCAAACGAGGATGGAGGGACATCATGGTCTGGCATCATAAGGATTCACATTCCCCAAACCTCTCAAAACAGGGACTGAGCAACAGGGAAATCATGGAATAGGGTTTTGGGATGCAAAGTACCTCCAGGGTGATTCCATTCCATCCCATGCCATGGGCAGGGACACCTCCCACTGTCCCAGGTGGCTCCAAAGCCCTGTTCAGCCTGGCCTTGGACACTTCCAGGGATCCAGGAGCTCCACAGCTTCTCTGGGAAGCTCTAAACTCGGTTTTGTATTTTAACATCTTCCTTCCCTGTGGCAGATTTTCATCCAAAAGCCCCTTGCCGCAGCCCCCTAATCAAGCAGGTGTGATCCAACCCAGGGATATTCCATAATTTATTCCCAGCCCACGGGAATATTGACTTCCCTGCTAAGTATTCCACACCCCACACTTCCTATGAGATATTAAGTTCACAAAATGAAAATTTTATGGGATTTTCTCCAGACATTCCTCTAAATTAATCTCATGCATGACCAGGATCCAGCTCAGCCCTTGAAGTGGTTTGGTCCAAGTCCTCCAGTTCAAGGTTGGATTTGATGATCTTGGAGGTCTTTTCCAACTTTAAGGATTCTTAGATCCCACCATTTCTTTTCCAGGAATTCTGGCAGTGAGGAAATCCTGGGAATTTTGGAATCCTCTGACAAAATGCCAGTCATCCATGGAGAGACACCCAGGAAAGCTGGGAATATCCCTGCAGAGGGACATGGCTGGAGTGTGTGTGCTGCAGGGATTTGAATCCTGAAATCTTTTTATATTTTAGGCTGTCTTAGGCTAAGCAGTAAAATATATTGAGGTTGGTGTTTTCCCTTGGATTTTACTGGGATAATGATAATTCCAGTGTCTGGATAAATTGCAAACTGACCTCCCCATTTGCTGAAATTCTTGTAAGAGTCATAGCTAAAGAAGAATTTATAAAATACATTTTAAATGTGATTTTTTTTTTTTTTTGTGCCAGACAGAGAGGTTGAGTTTGTCCTTGGGCATTTTTACTCCACTTTCCAGACACTCAGGTGATTATGGCAATATCCCTGCAGGAAAACTTGGAATTCTTTTAGATTTGCTTTAAAATAATTGGATAAAAATGAGCTCGGCTTAGAGTTAGAGAATTCCAGATGGGTTTGGGCTGGGAGGGAGTTTAAAGTTTATCCCATTCCAGCCCTGCCATGGGCAGGGGCACCTTCCACTGTCCCAGGTGTCCAACCTGGCCTTGGACACTTCCAGGGATCCAGGGGCAGCCACGATTTCTCTGGGAATTCTCTCCCAGCTCTTCCCCACCTTCCCAACCAGGAATTCTTTCCCAATATCCCACTCTCATTTTGAAGCCATTCCCTGTGTCCTGTCCCTCCATTTTCCCTTGGAAATCCTCTCTCTCCTGGGATCCTTCCTGGAGCCCCTTCAGGCACTGGAATGTCACAACGAGGTCACCCCCGAGCTTCTCTTCTCCAGCTGAGCAATCCCAATTCTCTTCTCTGAATTCAAACCCCAAGACTGGGGGTAAAAATAAACAAATGCTCCTTTCTGCACCGTAAACGTTTGGGAATTATTTGTTTAAATCATGGCTGGGGCCTGACTTTTTATGTCTTTTCCAATTAAGTAATTAACTTGTGCTGGCCTGGCCTCCCCGACCTCGCTCCCTGCTCGGAGGATCAATACCTGATCCTGCTCTCTACATCCACATTTTACACCCATAAATCAGGGAATTATTAATTAAAGTGCGTCCTGGAACGCACAAGGAGCCTTTAATTCAGCAACAGTCGCAAAGGGAAAATATTGGGGGTTAAAATACGGATTTTAAAATGAATTTGGCCTTTAGGCTCTATCCTTTTCGTCAGTCAAACCCATAAAAAGCTCAAGAGCAAAATTTAGAGGCTTAGATCAGTTCATTATTAGAAATATTTGTCATCAGAACGTGAGCTGGACAAGCTTTTTAACTTCCAAATGAGGAACCATCCAGTTAAACCAGGAGCAAATAAATATTGAAATTCCAAATGCGTTGCTGCTGCTTCTGGAACAACGGATCCAACAGCAAATTCCTGCTTCCAAATTCTGTCTATTTTTAGGCAGGGGGGTTTAGGAAAGGAAGAAATCCCGTAATCAGGGATTGGGGAAGGATGGAAATTGCACAGGGTGGGAAGAAATAGGTGCTGATCCCGGCAGGAATTTTGCACACCCCTTTTTCTTTCAGGAGGAACGGATTTCCACCCAAAGATGGAAGATGTTTCTCATGGCATTGTGGGATGTGACCAATTCCCAGTCAGTTCCCAACTGGATCAGCTCCAAGGAGGAAAATTAACTCCAGCTTAGCCAAAACCAGGACAGGTATAAAGGAATTTAAATTACCTGAATAAATCCAAGGTTTGGATCCATCCATAAAAGGGTTTGGAAAGTCCCAGATTTCAGCCTGGATCCATCTTTTCCTGCAGGAATTACAGAGATTTCTGGAATGGCAGCCTGGATCTGTCTTTTCCTTCTGGAATTACAGATATTTCTGGAATGGCATCTTGGATCCATCTTTTCCTGCAGGAATTACAGAGATTTCTGGAATAGCATCCTGGATCCATCTTTTCCTGCAGGAATTACAGAGATTTCTGGAATAGCATCTTGGATCCATCTTTTCCTGCAGGAATTACAGAGATTTCTGGAATGGCATCTTGGATCCATCATTTCCTGCAGGAATTACAGAGATTTCTGGAATGGCATCCTGGATCCATCTTTTCCTGCAGGAATTACAGAGATTTCTGGAATGACAGGTGATACAGAGCTCTGGTACAATCAGCATCCAGGCTGGATATCAGGAATCAGGGAATAAGCAGAGATAAATCCACAATTCCATGATTATTAATGAAACCACTCCATGTGAAACCCCAGATTTTAATAGGAATGGATGTGATTCCCATGGGAATAACGGTGATGAGGGAAATGAAGGTTTAATAACTGAGCAGCACTGATTTATTACGGTTATTTTATGCTTTTTGCTCCTGTTTTTGCAGTTTCTGGGGGGTTTGCATACACAGAACGCAGCCCATTGTTCACTGCTGCCCTGCCCAACTAATTATGCTTAATTTTGGCACTTTCTCGTGCTTTAATTAAGAACTGTTTGCATTTCCAGAGCATGCACAGAGCCAGAGTTTGCCTTTTTAATTAAAAGCACAAAGCAAACGAAGATGTTGTGGGAGGAATGGGGATGAAGCTCCAATGAACAGGGAAGGGCGGGGATGAAGTTCGGCCCCGGTGAACTTTAATGCCAGCGGTGCAAAATGCAACTAATTAGGCAAGAATTGATTGTTCGCATGGAGGGGTAGCTACAGATTTATTTGTAATCCCGACAAGGCGGGAGAAGCGCTCCTCTCATTGGCGGGGATGGCCGGAATTCGGGATTGCAGGAAGCCGAGCTGCCCCTTTGGGATGCAAATCGGCGGTGGAACATCGACAGCGCCTCTGCTCACCCGGAAAAAATCGGGTTTTACAGGATATTCACCGGGAGCAAACATTCCAGGGGGATTGAATAGCCCTGAAATGTATTTAAGGAGATGATGTCAGATCGCAGTTGGTGCTTGTGGCCTTTGATGAAAAATTTGGGATGGTGTCCCAACATTTCCAGCAATTTTGGGAGTTAATCTGTCTCATAGGATTATAAAATAATCAGCACCTTTTGAAACAAAAAATCTGGCAGGGATATGGAAATAAAACCTGGGATAGTGGAGAGTGTCCCTGCCCATGGCCAGGGTTTTAAGGCCCCTTGAACCCAAAGCAGTCTGGAATTCCCTGATTTCCATCAGGATGCACTTTTCCATAATGTCTCTACTGCTTGTTCTTAGCAACTGCTGCAAAATGCAAATATCAAAGAATTTGCAAATATTTGCTTGGTTTGAGACCACAAATCCTCACACCAGGCACCCTTGGGATTTTTGGGAAGTTCAGAATATTCCGTGTGTCGACAGAAATTGGGAACTTTTCCCTGCAGTGGGAAAAGGGCTCAGGTTGCACCAGGGGAGGTTTAGATGGGATATTGGGGGAAATTTCCTCATGGAAAGGTTTGTCCAGGCCTGGCACAGCTGCCCAGGGAAGCGCTGGAGTCCCCATCCCTGGAGAGATTTAAAATCCATGTGGATGTGGTTTCCAAACAGCTTCTGGTCCTTCCCATGGCCTTTCCTTTCCCGCAGCAGTGGTGGGAGGCAGCTCCTGCTGGAGATGGTTTTCCCAGTCCTGGTGCTCCAGCAAGTTGTAGGAATGAATTTTCTTCCTGGCAAAACGAGATACGTGCCAGTAAAATGATGATCCCTCACAATTCCTGTTATGTCATTCCTGATTTTTATACATCCTGTCCTTCCAAAATATTGGAAAGGACTTCAAGGATCATGCCATGGACAGGGAGATGTTTCCTTCATTGCCTGTGGAGGTGATCCTTGGATCACTGCACTCAGGACACCTTGGCAAGCTGAAGGATGAAACATTTCCAGAATCTTTGGGCCCAGGCTTTCACTTGGGAATGACGCTGGGATGTTCCTTCTTGTGCTGAAAGTCCAATGAAAGACTTCCAAGGGAAGAGGGGATTTTCTTCATGGAGCTGGATAAAACATCAGGCCAAATCCTTCTATCCCATTCCAAGGCATTAGCAAGGGAATTCCCACCAATCTATTTGCTTATCTGTGTGTTCCCGATCCCTTTCCATCCCTAATATCCTTTTAATTTCTTTCCCAACCTTTGTTTGTCTCCAGCTCATCCTCTTGTTCCCTGACAATAATTCCTGAGGATCCAAATCCTATCCCTGCCTTGGCCTCAGCCAGGGATTGACATTTTCCTTCCCTTTTCCATTATTAAACACCTTGAACCAAGGACTCAGATCTTCCATGGGATGCACTGGCAAGAGCTGGACTTGGGATTGGAGCTCTCGCCCATCCATGGAAAAAAGTTTATTATGGAATACCATCCTCCAAAGCTCACACATCTGAGAATATTGCATCTTGTCTCTCCTAAAATCTCATTTTTCCTTGGGAGTGACCTCATCCCAAGGCGGGATAATGTGGAATGTTAATGAGGCAGCAACAAGAATAAAGTGTCCCCGGGATGATTGAAATCCCAAACAGCTCTTCCCCCTCCAAAAGCCTCCTGAGCAGAGCTCCCTTTGATGATGGACTGCTCATTCCCTTATTAAACATTTATTGTTTCCTCAATAAAAGTCGTCTTGCATGTATTCAATTATTAATATAAATCAGACGCCAAATGGGAAACAGCAGCCATCTCATTTTCCTCTTTTTTTTTTTTTTTTTCCCATTAATCTTCTTTCTTATTCCACAATCACAGGAGGAGAGTGGATAAAACCCATCCAGAACCACTGGAAAACAAATAAAGCTGGAATGAGAAAAGCTGAATTTTGATCTGGATCTGTGTCAGGAGGAAAAAAAAAAATTAAAACTCCTTGGAAACCAGGAATGTTCCCAAATATGTGGTGGGGTATTGTTGGTTTGGTGTCCCCAGCTTGGAAATCAGGGAAGATTGAGGCTGGAATGGGAAAGAGAAGTGGATCAATATTTGTGGGATCACAGCAGGAGTTTTGGGGTTCAAAGCTCTGAAATAACCATGGATTAACCCAACTCCAGGTCCCTTTGTGGAGATCATGGACACTCTGGACTGGTTTGGTCCCCAGGGATTAGGGAGGGATATTTTAAATATCAATTTAATTGTTGAAATAGTTTTACAACAGTTGCTCCTGGGACAGTCTGGGTTTTTCAGGAATCTTTCCAATCCATGTTATCCATGATAACCTCCAGAGCCAAAGCCACCAGCTCCTGGTACAGCATCAACTGAACTCAAGTTATAATCTCCAGGCTTCCCTCATTCCTAAATATTTCAGTTTTTTTCATAGATCCAGGAGATTTTTGGGAGTTTGGAATGTTCTCCTACTCCAAATCCAGCCAGGATAAAAGTGTTTGACATTTACCTGCGAGAGAGCTGGAGAGGGATTTTGGATTAGGGCAGGAGTGACGGGATAAGGGGGAATGGCTCCCACTGCCAGAGGGCAGGGATGGATGGGATATTGGGAATTGGGATTTGCTCCCTGAGAGGGGCTGGGATGGAATTCCCAGAGCAGCTGGGGCTGCCCCTGGATCCCTGGAAGTGCCCAAGGCCAAGCTGGACAATGGTTGGATCAGCCTGGGAGAGTGGGAGGTGTCCCTGCCATGGAATGGGGTGAAATGGGATTGGATTTTAGATCCCTTCCATCCCAAACCACTCTAGAGCAATCTCTAATCTGATTTTTATTCCAGTCAGTCAATTCTACAGGATAAATATAAAAGGACCACTTTTCCTGGGCAACATTCCCTGATAAAAAAAACAGGATCAAACTTCCCAGAACTTTTTATCTGATCTCTTACAGCAACAAATCCAGCAGCTGTCAAAAAATCAAACAGAAAGGGGCTCGAAAGCACCTTTTCAAAGACTGAAAAGCATTTTCATGGATTTAAGAGTCCTTCACAGCCAATTATCAAATCAAAATGCAGCCAATCTGCCGAACATCACTCCAGAAGGATAAAAACATCCATGGATACCTTATCCCTCATCAGCCTGCACAGCAAATGCTCTCCCAGCCAGCACTGGATTTATTTGGGAATTTAAAGAGGAATGTGGTCCTGATAGGCACAAAAATGCTGTCATGTTCTCCCAGCTGCAGGAACAGGAGCCCAGGAGCCCCAGGAGCCATGTGGGGAACTCTGGCAGATGAAGCTGAATGGGAGCTTTGCAACATTCCTGCTGGCTCAGAGATCCATGGGCAGGTGTGGGAATGGAAATGGAAATGGAAATGGAAATGGATATGGAAATGGAAATGGAAATGGAAATGGATATGGATATGGATATGGATATGGATATGGATATGGATATGGATATGGATGTAGATAAGGACTTGGGGCTGTTGTCAAGACAATCCAAGGGATGGAGCAGCTGTGCTCTGGAGGCAGGCTGGGAGAGCTGGGAATGTTCCCCTGGAGAGGAGAAGGCTCCAGGGAGAGCTCAAAGCCCCTGGCAGGGCCTGAAGGGGCTCCAGGAGAGCTGGAGAGGGACTGGGGACAAGGGATGAAGGGACAGGAGCCAGGGAATGGCTCCCAGTGCCAGAGGGCAGGGATGGATGGGAGATTGGGAATTGGGAATTCCTGGCTGGGCTGGAATTGCCAGAGCAGCTGGGGCTGCCCCTGGATCCCTGGCAGTGCCCAAGGCCAGGCTGGACACTGGGACACCCTGGGACAGTGGGAGGTGTCCCTGCCATGGGATGGGCAGGATGGGATGGAATTCAAGTCCCTTCCAATCCAGACCATTCCATGATTCCATGGTGATTCAGACTTGTCAGGGATGGATCTTTTCTCATTCCCAGGTATCAGGGGATGGAGGGACAGAACTCTCCCACCACAAAATGAATGTTGCCAGAAATCCTACACATAATCCCTTACTCCCAACAATGACAAATGGAGTCCACTCCCAAATCCAGGATGTCCCTCCCACTATCCCAAGTTGCTCAGGGCCCACCCAACCTGGCCTTGGACACTTCCAAGGATGGGGAACGCACCCATGCTCAAGAAAAAGATGGATTTTACACCTTTCCTGAGCCTCTCAACCAGAGCTATGCAAAGCAGGGATTTACAGCCTGGAAAATCTCACATCTCCTTCCAAAGCACAGATGAAAGCCTGACATTTCCTCAAACCCCAGGATTTCGCACAGATCCCAGGAACTTACCCTTTGGATAGCCCAGCCACATGCTGATGAGTCAATCTGGAGTGTTGGATGCCTTTGGAGAAGGACAAAGCCTGGCTCCCATCGTCCCGGGAATGTGCCTGGAGAGGAAATGTCAGCCAGTGGCATCTGGGGCTGCGTGGGGACAGACGGACCCGGGAATCTGCTTGGGAAGAGGATGCCAGGCAGAGCAGGAGCCTGGCAGATGGTGGGATGGGCTCCATCCTTTCCTTGTGGCTGGGAGACTCTGGAAGGGAGCAGCTCAATCCTAGGAATGCTCTGCTCCTGCCACAGTCCTTATTCAGCATTCCAGGCTGAGCTCAAAGGTGGGAATTGCAGGGAATTGTTTCCTTGAGCGACCCTTTGATGTAGCCACATTTCTCCTGACAGAGAAAAGCAAGGCACAATTCCTCCCAAGAACATTTCTGGGTGTCACATCCTCTGAGCCTCAGAGAAAGGAAAAACAATTCTTATCTCCCGTGCAGTGCCTGTGTTTGTGCCACAGCAGAATGCAATGTGGAGATTGCTCCCCACAGGGATGGGGTTTGGTTCCTTGGCCTGGCAGGGCCAGGGGTGTGTGTGTGTGTCAGGACTGAGGGTGACAGCCACGAGATTCTGGGCAGGGTGAGCAGAGTTGAGTGCTGGGCAGACTCAGTTTAGATGCAATGTAATATAGTGTAATATAGCATAGAACAATATAGTATAATCAAGTAATTAATTAGCCTTCTGATAAGATGGAGTCAGGTGTATCATTCTCTCCCCTCGTTGAGGGTTCCCTGCAAATTCTATACTTTGAAGGTCGTGGTTTAGCCATGGCTGTGGCAGCTTGCTCATGGAGAACACATTCCAAGGAAAGTGCTCAGCTCTGCCGTGTTCCGAGGGAGAAGTGGGAGTTAAAATCACTCCACTCCTTTGAGCTGATCTTTCAGATCCTTTCTGTTTTTTCCAAGTTTTCCACAATCTCTGTGTCTGGAGCCCCACAGCAGCATTTGGTAATTATTTTAAAATATTTCTCCCTTTTTTCCTGCAATGATTTCCCCAATTTTCCTCTCAGTCTCTTGCCCAGCAGTGACCCCAGTCACTTGCAAAGCCCTCACCCCTAAAACAGCACAGCAAGGCAACGCTTTGGCGCAGTCGGAACTGAGATGCTGAAAACATGGAATTCTCCTGGAATAACTAATTCTGACATGGAAAACTGTTGCATTGTTCACAGGGGTCTTGGGATGAGGGAAGGGACGAGAAAGTTGACTCCATGTTCAGAAGGTTTGGTTTATTATTTTATGATATATATTATGTTAAAAATTATATTAAAAGAACAGAAGAAAGGATTTCAGCAGAAGGCTGGCTAAGAATGGAAAAGGAATGAATGACAAAGGTTTGTCTCTGACTGAGACAGTCTGGGCAGCTGGACTGGGATTGGCCATTAATGAGAAACAACCAGATGAGACCAATCCCAGATCCACCTGCTGCATCCCACAGCAGCAGGTAAGAATTGTTTCATTTTGTTCCTGAGGCCTCTCAGCTTCTCAGGAGGGAAAAATCCTAAGGAAAGGATTTTCCATAGAACATGTCGGTGACAGAAAACAAAATATCAGAGTGATCCATATTCCAGAAGGGACCAATATGAGCAGTCTGAGGTGCTGGAAAACTGGGATGTTTGTGGAAATGACAGGGAATTCTAAAGCTCTGCTTTGATTCATTTTGTCAGGATCCAGGAGGATTTTTTTGTTTTTTGGGCTTTTGCTCTGAGGAGATATTCTTGCTTTCCACATTTTTTTGTGTGCAAAGGGTTCATGGAATCATGGAATGGTTTGGGTTGGAAGGGACCTTAAATCCCATCCAGTGCCACCCCTGCCATGGCAGGGACACCTCCCACTGTCCCAGGCTGCTCCAAGCCCCAGTGTCCAACCTGGCCTTGGGCACTGCCAGGGATCCAGGGGCAGTCAGAGCTTTTCCAGGCTGGAATGTGAAATGTTTGCATCCCATCAGTTCCTGTTTTCTGCAGGTGGGAGAAGAACAGTGCTGAGTTTGGAGAAGGACTTTGGACAAGGGCATGGAATGACAGTACAAGGGGGAATGGCCTTATGCTAAAGAAAAAGGGTGGATTTAGATGGGATATTGGGAAGGAATTCCTGGCTGGGAGGGTGGGAAAACCCTGGCACAGATTCCCAGAGCAGCTGTGGCTGCCCCTGGATCCCTGGAAGTGCCCAAGGCCAGGTTGGACATTGCGGATTGGAGCAGCCTGGGACAGTGGGAGGTGTCCCTGCCCACGGAATAATCCCATTTTTAAAGTCCCTTCCAGCCCAACCCACTCCAGGATTCCATGATTGGTTTTCTGGCTTCCACACATTTCTTTCCCTGGGGATTTTTGTATTCATGGAGTATCCTGGATCAATTCTGCCTGGAGTTCACCAGGAGGTTCAAGGAGTCACCTTTCAGATCGTTGTCTCCAAACCCCTGGGGGCACTAAAGGGCTCCCTCTGAGCAAGAACTTCCCACTCTGGAGAGATTCTTATCTCCCTGATAGCCCTGGGGTTTTGACACCTGACTACAAAGGAAAAATCAAACTGGAAAAAAACCCCACACCCCCAAAAAGCTAAAAACCCCCAAATTCCAACAAAAAACCCATATAAAAGCCCCCCACAAAACCAACAAAAAAACGCTCCAGAACAACAACAAACAAATAAACAACAACAAAAAACCAAACCCAAAGAAACCCCCAAACAACAACAAAACAAACAAACAATAAAGAAACAAACAAACAAAAAACCCCCTCAGAAAACCACCAAAACAAATAAAAACTCCTCAGAAAGTAGAAAATATGCCAATTTTTAAAGTTAGTTAATAATGCAACCATTGGGTCTTTGTTTTAATGCCCTTTTGAATCCAGTGAAATACTCAGTAATATTCATTTTAGAAATTTGCTGCGATGGAAAATCCAACTAAACTCTGGTGAAATTGGTCCAGGATCAATTAAATCACTGCTTAAATGTTGGGCCATATTTCCAAATCTGTTTTATTGGTTTTGGGGATGTTGCAACACAGAGAAATCCAACAAATGTCCAACATGAGGAGATAACATCCATCCTTTGTTCCTCCATGCCTGAGAATTTATTGGGACAGCATCCATCTTTTGTTCCTGGATTCCTGGGAATTTATTAGGCTGCATTAAACCATTCCTTGTTTGTTTTCACTTTTCCAACACTCAGCACAATCGCTGCTCATTAACAGCCTGTTCTCTTTGTTATTTACTCCTAATTAACGGCATCTGCAATCTTCATTAGTGAGAATTTCGGGTTATTGTTTCAAATACTAACAGAGTTAAGATGTGGCAGCAGAGGTATCAGCAAAATAACAACATCCAGAGAGCTGGAAAGGCTTGAATTCCCACAGGTACTCCTGGAACAACTCGGAATTATCCTGGACATGATCTGGAAGTCAGAGGGCACCAAATGCTTTATGGAATTTTAAGGACACAGCAACAGAAGTTGGATGAGTGAGGCCACCTCAGATTTCCAGCAAGGTAAGGACAGGAATGATAAATTTATCAGATCCAATATTTTACATCTAATTTTTATCTTTAATTTTTATCTCTAAAAATCTCTATTTTTAATTTTTATCTCTAAAAATCTCTATTTTTAACAGTGTAGCCACTGCTAAAATGAAGCTGGAAAGGAAAATATTTAATTATTTTGATACAGTGTAAGATTAGTTTGTTATTGATTGGGGTTTTTCACGCTGATGAAAAATCACAGAATTATGGAATGGTCTGTGCTGGGAGGGACCTGGCTGAGGCCTTGGATGGGGCAGGATTGAGGGCAGAGGGAGGTGAGCAAAACGTGCAAGGTCAGAGCAGCAGATTCCTCACAAGATGTGTTCTTGATATCCTAAATGATGATATCCTAAATGATGCCATCCAAAATGATGGCATCCAAAATGATGGCATCCAAAATGATGGCATCCTAAATGATGATATCCCAAATGATGATATCCCAAATGATGATATTCCAAATGATGGCATCCCAAATGATGGCATCCCAAATGATGGCATCCCAAATGATGGTATTCCAAATGATGGCATCCCACATGATGGTATTCCAAATGATGGCATTCCAAATGATGGCATCCCAAACGATGATCCCGTTGGTAGTGTTTTGATATCCCAAAGGATGATATCCCAGCTGATGATCCCACTGATCATAATTTGATACCCCAAATGTTGGTCCTGTCCAACCACCTCGCACACTTGCCCAACCGACTCACTGAAAACAAACATCCTGAATTTTCCAGGTGTTTTCAGTTCTCCACAGAAATCTGGATATTTGCAATATTTTCTGTTTCAGAAACATCCCCACCGGTCAAACACCCGCTCACACCCATCCGGTGATTCTCGTTGCAAAGCAGAACTCAGGGTGTGGATCTTCAGGGTGTGGAATTCAGGGTGTGGAATTTTGGAGTTTTTTCAGCCCTGTGCCACCACAGGTCAAAGATTTGAAACCCTGACAACTTTCCAGACATCCTGAGGGATGAGATGTCAAAGGAAATGGGCACCAAAGGTTTTCCAAAACCTCTGACCGCGATGAGCCCAAAGCTCAACCAGTCATGGAACCATGGAATATCCTGAGTGGGAAGGGATCACCCAAGGGTTATCGAGCCCAACTCCTTCCCAGCACAGACAGCCTGAAAATCCCACCCTGGGCATCCCTGGCAGTGCTGGCCAAAGGCTCCTGGAGCTCTGGCAGCCTCGGGGCTGTGCCCATTCCCTGGGGAGCCTGGGCAGTGCCAGCACCCTCTGGGGGATGAGCCTTTCCCTGGAATCCTTATATCCAACCTACTTTCCTCCAAGCTGAGCAGTGTCAGGATTTTCCTGCAGTTTTACCCCTCAGGTTTCCAAAGGAACGATTGTAAATCCCAGTTCCCAGTAACTCCTGTATCCAGGGGATTTCCTCGTAGGGGGCACCTTCTCTCCATGATCAGAGATCAACAAAGGACGTTTCAACCCCTTTCCACTCATTGTAGCAAAATTCCTGTGGGAATACAATGTTCCCACATGGATACATTGTCTGATTCCAAAAGGAAAAGGCCAAGATTCCCAAATTGGAATTGATCCACCACAGGGCAGAGTTTTCCCTGGGATCAAGCGGCTGGAATGAATGAAAAGGATCTGAAGGAGTCAAACTCTCTTCTTGTAACTGTGGAGTTTTTGGGATGGGATGAGCCTTCTCGGGATGTCTGGAATGTGCTAAACACATCTGGGCACTTGCCTCCAGTTGCTATTAATAAACAGGATAATTAATAATAATAAATTTTAATACTATTAAAATCAATAATTAATAATAATTTAATCAAGAAACCCGTTTTCCTCTAAAAACCACAAGCGCCTCTCTCTCTCTTCAGGTTGGAAAACCTACTTAAAATTTTTCTAATTTTTTCTCCATTCTCATTTTAACTGCCTGGTTTAATCCTCATTAAATTTCTCTCCCAAAATCTTGATAATATTTATTCCATCTTCCCCCTGCCATGGATGACGTTTATCCCCGGGCAAGGCTGAAAACCTCCAGCAGTTCTGGAGAGGGGATGTTGGAATTCCATGCTGGGAGAGAGGCCTTCTGTCCGTGGTTTATTTAGAGACAGTCTTGTTCCCAAGCCTCCCAAAGTCAGGATTAATCAATAATTACAGCCCTCATCAGCAAGTGAACCCCTGGGGTTTTATTTATCCTCCAGTCACTCTGCTCCGAGATCTAGAGCAATATCCAGGAGTTTTTCCTGTTGGGAAAATAAATCAAATTACATTTTTGCATGCACATGTAGTTAAGGCTTATCTTCTTTAGTCCTGGGAAGGAACAGAAATTTCTTTTGGAATTGCCTCTTTCATCTCCATTTTGTAATCGTCATATTTGGGCCACAAAATGATTCCCAAGCTGTGTTTGCCAGTTGGGTTTAATCCTTGGAGTTTTGAATTTGGAAAACGATAGGAGTCTGTTAATTTGCAGGAGAGAGATTAAAATAAAAGGGATCTTTGTGTTTGTACTCCAAGTGCAGAGATTTCCATGCCTGAGTACCGGGATGAATAAATGTTCCTTCATTTGAATTTCTGAGCAGGATGTTTTCCACAATGAGGGAAAATCTCCTTTCTGCTCCACTTTCTTGCAGAAGTTCAAGTGGATGTTAAGGATGGGAAGTTAAAAGCCTTAAAGGTGAATTTTCAAAAGTTGTGAGCCAGGATAAAAAGGGAAAGCAGGACCTGAGGGAATCTGAGGGAGCTTTAGGCCAGATATTAGGAAAAGATTGAAACAACTTTAGACTTAAGATCCAGTCCATGAAAATTATTAAATACTAATCCCACTCCAGAGATTAGCCTGGGACATCAGCAGGAGAGGTCCCAGAATTCCTAAAAAAAGAGTTCACCGTGATTTTCTCTGTCCCAGCTGCTCTGCTGATTCACAGATAACTCAGCACTCATAATTTTTGCCTTTTCCCAACCTCAATGCTGCAGTGGAGCTGCAGGAGAAGAGAGAAACCATGCAGGAGATGTTTCCGGAATAATGGAAATATTAAAAAAAAAAAAAGACTGATGTTGGAAAACAGCTGCTCCAGGTGTTTTTTGATAGCTCAGCCAAGCAGGCTGAGGTGTCCCACCTTTTAAAATCAAAGTCTTTTTGATTTGGTTTGGTTTGATTTGGTTTTGCTCCTTTTACATTGGATAAGCTCCAGAGATTTGGAGCATATCTCCATGGAGTGAAGCCAGGACTTTGCTCTCCATGGGGTTTTTGCACATTAACAAAAAAAAATCATGGAATTGTGGGATAGGTTGGGTTGGAAAAGGATCTGTCTGAGGCCCGTGAGGAGTCAGGATGGAAGATTTTGGGAGATGAACGAAGTGAGCAAGGTGAGAAGAGCATTCCAAGGGTGATTGAAGGAATCACCTGGTAAAGAATCTCCTCGAAGTGGTTGGCTCCTGAAAAAACAGGAAGTTTTTTCCATGGAGAAGGGATTTGAGGGGCACAGACAGTCTCCAAATCCAGATGGGATCAGACGTTGGACAATCAGCACATGCAGAGATGTCCCAGCAGAGGTGGAGGCTGAGGAGCAATCCTGTTCTCCTTCCAAGGGCTCAGGGTGACAGTGGCTGGAAGACTGTAGTGCCAGACGGCTTCCTGATGGCCTAAATGGGAATAAACTCCAATTCCAAAGAAGTTTGGGACACCAGGAGCAGGGAGACTCCGAAACAGCTTCCCAGTTACACCAGTGAGAGGAGACTGAAGCACTTCTGGAATTCAGGAGGAGCAGATTATTGATGGATCACCGCTGGGGACTCCAAGGGATGTTTTATGGTCCTCAAAGTGTTCCTTGAATCCCTCTGCCCTTCCCAGACCTCTCCACGGACCTGCACCCATGTGAGACACCACAATCTGCAGGAGAGGGTTAAAGAACTTGACCTTTTGTGGGTTCCAGCCACAGAAGCAGCCCCAGCCAGGTGAAAATGAACACTGTGGGTTCCCAGGAAAAAATGTGTCAGTCCCACTCCCAAAGGATCCACCAAAACCCTTGGAATGCTGTCCCTCTCCTTGTTCTGGCCAGTGGGGAGTTGAGAATCCTTCCCTGCCTCCTCTCCTGCTCCTGCTGGAAGGCAAAGAAGTTGCATTTCTTTCTAGAGGTGCAGCAAATTCCTCCAAATTCTGGACTCATTTTCCTTTGGTTTTAAGGAGCCCTTGAGGAAGGCAAGTCAATTTTTCCATTTGACAATAGGAAAAGCAGGATTTGCTCTAATTCCCACCTAATCCAGGCTCTGCACAATCATTAATGTTATCAGCAAAAGCCTTGATTTAATGTAACTCATGAAAAGCAGCTTAGTTATCGATATAATGTTATTTTCCCAGGAGATGAAAGCTTCCCGTGCTTCAGGAATTTTGCCGTGGAAAGGCAAATGTGGAATGGATGATCCAATATCCTACAGCAAATGGAGGAGCAAACAAAGCCTAAATATTTCAAAAGCAGGGAGATAAGGATGCCAAATCCACCCTAATGTGCTGTGCACACATCTCCCATCTCTGATCCGTGCTTTTTAAGCCTGGAAAAGGAGCTCGGAATTCTTTCATTTCCCAGCTGAAGAGAGAGGTTTGTGAAAGCTGATTGGAGCATGAAGCGCTGAATGGGAATCTCTGAGGGGTTGTGTCTGGAAATTCCTGTTTATGGATGGAGCTTGGAGCAACCTGGGATAGTGGGAGGTGTCCCTGGCGAGATCAGGGAGTGGAACTGGATGATCCTTAAGGTCCCTTCCAACCCAAACCATTCCATGATTCCACGCTCAACCAAAGCCTCCAATTCCTCTTTTTTATGTTTTCCAATAGAATTAAAGAAGCCTGGGATATTTTTCCCAGGGGAATCTGATGCAGGGTCTCTGCCTCACCTGGAGCACTTGAGGAAGTTGTGGATCTGAGGTCCCTGTTCCCACCTCATTTCCCGGTTTTCCAAGGAACTTATTGCCATGGCCGGATGGGACTTGAGAAGACAGGAGGATTTTACCTTGGAGCTGTAACAAATCCAAATCTGATTAATTCCCTGAAAACAAAATCATGGATCAACGAGCTGGAGTCTGCCTCCACTTTGTCCCTCAGGTGGGAGGTTCCTGAAGAAATGGACCACAGAAATTTGGAATTTTTTATCATGGAAATGGCTTTCCAACCCTGGCACAGCTGCCTGGGGCGGTGGTGGAGTCCCCATCCTGGAGGGATTTAAAATGGATGTTGCCCTTGGGGACATGGGGCAGTGGTGGCCCTGGAAGGGCTGGGAATGGTTGGACTCGATTTTGGAGGATTTTCCAGCCTAAATAATTCCAGGATTCTGTGTTGCAGCTGCTTGTTGGAACAGGAGTCAGTGACTGGAGCAACAGGAGCAGCAGCTCCCAGCTGAGCTCCTAGGAAAACCTTTAAATAGGAGCTGATTTTATGAATAAGTTTCATTCCAATCAATATCAAAATTCATATTTCCTGAAGAATATTGGAAAAGCTTCTAAGGGAAAAAAAACTCTGTTACACAAGATTTTTGGGAAGTGCAATTTTGACATTTTCCTTCCAATTAGTGACAAAAATACCTTTGGAAACTCCCAAATATTTACAGTTCCCACCTCGCACTCCGATTCCCTGAATCTTTGGAAGGCAGCACATCCCACTTTGGAATAAGAGCCCAAATAATTTATTTTTAATTAGTGCTTGTAAACAACACCAAACATTTTCCTCTGCTTCTCTGAGTATAAATTGATTGTTAAGGTTGGCAGCTGGACAAGACACTTTAATCTTGGATATTTCCTTAAAAATGCTCTCAAGGATTTGAATAAAAATAATTTCTAAGAAAATTTTTCTGCTCCTTATGTTATTTGAAAAAAAAAAAAGATCAAAAGAAAGAAATTCTCCCTCTGTTTGCTTTTTTAAGGGTTTTTTTAATATAGAGGGATTTTATTTTTGATGTTGGATTATTTTTGTCTGGCCAACATCCTTAGTCAAAAGTAATTTAGACATCCCTGCCTTTCATTCCCAGTTGGAAAATTGAGTGTTGAGATGTATGAAACCTCCTCAGAGGTGTGCAGGGATTTACCTGGGAGCAAACAGAGCTGGGAATTGCCAAATTTTCCTTCCTGGGAGCTGTTGCCCCCCTCTGATAAAAGTCAATTTATTGATGGCAGAGCAATCCCCTGAGAGGGCGCAGTGGTGACCACTCCCATCCCGCTGTATTTGCAGGGAATGCCCTGAGCAAGGCAGGAATGATGGATCTGACTCCATGCTCTCAGAAGGCTCATTTATTACCTTATATTAATTATTTTAAAGAATATTATTATCTATAATAAATTTTGTTTTATTTCTATTATATTAAAGAAGATAGATATTATTAAATGTATATATTTTGTTTTAAAAAATATATTATACCATATCATATTAATGATATATCATATTATAGTATATTAATTAAATATAATATAATATAATATAATATAATATAATATAATATAATATAATATAATATAATATAATATAATATAATATAATATAATATAA
>JANIJU010003064.1:60990899-61012405 GCA_025504685.1 Leucosticte australis
TATATTATATTATATTATATTATATTATATTATATTATATTATATTAATCATACTAAAGAATACAGCAAGGATACAGACAGAAGGCTAAAAAGATAACAATGAAAACTCCTGACTCTCTCCAGAGCCCTGACACAGCCTGGCCCTGGTTGGCCAAAGAGTGAAAACAGCTCCCAGCAGAATGCAATGGAACAATCCCCTGTGGGTGAACAATCCCCAAACACATTCCACACCAGCACAGCACAGGAGAAGCCAATGAGATGGGAATTGTTTTCCTTTTCTCTGAGGCCTCTCAGCTTCCCAGGAGAAAAGTCCTGGGCGAAGGGATTTTTCCAGAGAATGTGACTGCCATTCCCATCTCATTCCCTGAGTTCCTTAGGCTTGGGATCAAGCAGATAAAATGTATTTAATATCTCTGTCAGAGTCAGCTGAGCTCCCGCTCCCCCATTTTCTGCTTAAATCATCCTTGGATCTGTTTTTTTGGGTTTTTTTCAGTGGGATTTAGCTCACAGCTGCTTCAGAAATTTGGGCATTGAACCAGCTTTGGGAAGGGGGGATCAGGAGCAGAGCAAACCCCCTGGGATGGGCTCCTACGAGGTTTGAAATTCTGGATCATTAAAAACCCAGCTTGGTTTTGTTAATGAGAGCTCTGAACTGCTCCCATCTCTTTATTCCCGCTGTTTTTAATCCAGAGGTGGTGTGGTGCTCTCCAGAAGCTGATTTATCTTGGAATTACTGGAATTATTTAACACCAAGCAATTCTGGAGGACCAAACTTGATTTCCAGGGATCCAGGGAAGGTTTCAACTCCCAGCTCCAATTCCTCAAATTAATGAAGCCACGAGGAGCCCCTGGAAGAGTCATGAAGGAATTCATCCCTGCCAAGAACAGAAAAGGATCATAGGAGAGAATCATGGAATCATTAAGTTTGGAAAACACCTCGAGGATCATCAGGCTGGATGGATGGGGGTTGCTGAGTTCACAGGGAAGTTTCCAATGGATTAACAGAAAACCACTGGAAAAAAGACAGGAATAATAATTGCTCTCTTCCCGAGAAGGCTCTAACCAGGATAATCAGGTTTTTTGTCACAGAAAGGAAGATTTGAGCTGGGTTTGGGAAAATGTTTTTGGTGTGGAGGGTCAGGAAGTGACTCAGGGAGTGGTGGAAGAGATGGTGGAGGTCAGAGCATGGCAGGGGGGGATCTGGCAGAAAGGGGGGATCTCTGATCCTTTCTGGAATGATAGGGGAGGATTTGGATCAGGGAATCAGAGAATCCAGGAATGGCAGGGTTGGAAGGGGCCTTCAAACCCATTTTATTCCAAGCCCTGGGCACCTCCCACCATCCCAGGCTGCTCCAAGCCTCAGCCAGCCTGGCCTTGGACACTTCCTGGGATCCAGGGACAGCCACAGCTTCTCTGGGAAAACCATTCCAGCCCCTCCCCACCCTCTCAGCCAAAAATTCCTTCCAAATATCCCATCTAAATCTTCCCTATTTTGTTTAAAACCACTCCCCCTTGTTCTATCTCAACTCTTCCTTCCCAGTTTGTGATACAAATCCCCACAGCCAGGGGACACCGGGCTCTTTCCTGATTCTTTTGGAGATTTCCCTTAAATCTTGAGCTTGGAAATGTGATTTGGGATTGCAGGGACTTTTGGAATATCTGCCCAAGCTGAAAACCAAACACTCTCCCTTTGATCAAAATAATTCCATTATTTCCATTTCTGACTCCAAAACCTCCACCAGGTTTCCAGAAGGAGCTGAAAAGTCTGGACACCCTGCAAGGCCCCTTTTAAATCCCACAGGAATTCCCAACCCTTGGGACTCCCATTCCAAATCGTTTTCCTTTGACAAGGAGCTGGTAAAATCCAGATTGGTGCTTCCAAGTCCTCTCCTATCACTTCTCTTGTGCTCCAAGCTGGAATCCAGACCTGGAATTCCCATCCCAGGGATTTGGGGGGGGTTGGAAAAACGTTGTCACTCTGCTCATCCATTGGCATCCCCCAGCTCATCCTGATGGAAGAGCTCATCCTCGTGTTCATTTAATTCCTGCAAACTTTGCCTTCTTTGGTCCCATCCCTGCATCCCCAGGGGTTCATTCCCAAACTTCCCAAACTGTGACCTCCTGGTGGGATTTCTCACTCTGGAGCTGGGATAAGCCAGGTAAAACCTGGATTTCAGCAGGGGATCCTGGGAAGGAGAAGGAATTTCTGCCCACCTCTGCTCATCTCAGCTCACAGGAACGAAGGAGATGCCCCAGGGGAAATTTAGATGAAGAAACTCCTCCAAAAATTCCTGGTTTTCCCTGGAAATTTTGAAGGAATTCTCAATAATTAGCTGAGGATATCAACATTCCCATTTTTGAGAAAGGGAATTCCCACCTCAAGCATCTCTCTTAGGAAGATGCCTCTGTGGTGAGGTCACTGATTCTTTAAACTATTTAAAAATTATTTTAAAATTATATTGTGATTATTTTCATAAATTATATAATTTAAAATTATTTTATATAATTTTTATTGTTTTATTTTTATGTTTTAATAATTTGTTAATTTTAATATTATTTGTATTATTATTTTATTATGATTTGTTATTTTTATTGTTATTCTCTTTCTTTTATTGTTTTAAAACCATTTAAAATTATTAAAAAATATTTTTAAATTACTTTTAATGATGATTGTGCAGCAGAGCTTCCCAGAAAGGATTTCTCACCGCGCTTTTTCCCTGGTTTTATCTATTTTAGGCGGCTCCCAAAATCTTGACTTTAATGCTGTGTACAACCCACATTTGCATGTATTTATTTTCTTCATTAATCACCTCACAAAAATCCACAATTAAATCCTGCAGACGGCAATATGGAAATGGTTTATTTGATTTTGTGTGTAATAAAAAATTCATAATAATATAATTACTTGAATTTGAGAAGCACTACAGATGTCATTGTACGTTCCTAGTTTCAGTTTTAACAAGGCAGGCTTTAAATTAAACTCCAGCTCCACACCGAGATTATTTCAATTAAAGAAACCTCTTGTGATCAAAAATTCTTTGCTTTAAAGTCGTGCTGCATAAATATTTCATCCCGTATTTAATAACAACTTTTTCAGAGTGGAGAAACAAACACAGAGCTCTGAGATCTGTGGATTTAAACAGCTGCTGACAGAGTTTTGAGGAATATTTGAGCTGGGAATTAATTCAGCTTGGGGCAAAATGCAGAAATAATGTTGGGAGGGAGGGAGCTGGACGGAAACAAGAAGTGGAAAATGTTATTTTTGAGCCGTCAGTTCGTAATTTGCTGTCACAAAACTCTCCTGGGGACCTCACTGAACCAACAATTAAAGTGGGATTTCAAACAAAACCAATTCCAGGCACTCCAATGGAAAATAAACATTAATTGGAGCAGGTTTTTTTTTATTTCTATCCCAAATAAAGAGCCCTTTGGGAGGAACAGGGAGGAATCCATTGGGAATTTAGCACGGAATGTTGGGACAAAGGGACAGCTGGACAAAAGGACACCTCCCACTGTCCCAGGCTGCTCCAAGCCCCAGTGTCCAACCTGGCTTGGGCACTGCCAGGGATCCAGGGGCAGCCCCAGCTGCTCTGGGAATTCCATGTGGGAATATTCCCGTGAGCTTCATTCCAAATCATTCCCCCTCTCCATTCCTCATGCGCTTCCTCACAACAATTTCCAGACTCACATGTGTCACATTTAGGATTTATCACCTCTAAATTCCCCATATGAAGTAATAAATCCCAATTTTCCAAGCAGATTTATAAAAGGCAGAACTCCTGCTCATCCAGCACCTTCCATTCCCTAATTTCCAGTTTCCTCCACAGTTTTCCTGTTGTTCCTTTTATTCCACGTGCTGCTTTTTATTACAGCTCCCACATCCCGCTGTGGGGAGAACGACATCTATTCATAATTCACAAATTTTCAAAGTTTAAAAAAAATTGGGCCATAAAATCAATTTTAATGAGCATTTTAAAAGAATTTTTAAGGCACTCCTGAGGTGAGAAAGTTGGGAATGGGAATTGGCAGATGTGAAACGCCACAGAGACATTTGCTCCAAATATTTTATGGATAAACCACCAGCTTTCCCAAATATTTTGTGATGGGATTCTATAACCTGGATCATCATGTGGGGATGGGTTTAGCAGCAGAAAGAAAAAAGGGAATCTGAGATGGAACAGCTTGAGGAGTAAAATTCCTGCTGCTCCATGCATGGAAAAAAACCATTGGAAGCAGGAAAATATAAAATGAGAGTTGAGAGACAGAATTTGCAGGAAAAGCCATTTTTAGTCTTGGTTTAGTCTGGAACTTCCTGAAACATCTTGTTCCTGCTTTTCTCTCGTCACATTTTAAGGAATGGTTTTTTGGGGAATTCATTAAGCAGAAGATTCCATGTGGGATTTCACTTGGATCCATCACTGTCTGACGCCCTCCTGGTTTTTGACTAAATGAGGCCATTTTGGGTTTAGAAATACTTTAAACTGCTTTGGATTTTGTTCATTTTGCCACGATTTGGAATTCTACCAAGGAACATCAGAATTAAAGACCAGATCTCTAATAAATGATGGATAATGGAAGGAAAGGAAAAGGGTTTTTATCACTTTAATCAGGAAAAAATTATTTGGTGCCTCTCCGTGAGAATCCCAAATCTCAATTCCTGTTGGAACTGAATGCCAGAGATTTGGCTCCATGGAAATTATGGAAAGAAAATGGAAAGAATTATGGAAAGAAAATTTTTTCATTTTGAAAATCCCAGGTTTTAAAGTCAGGATGGTCTTCCAAAAGTCTGATCCCTCAGGTGCTTCACGTGGCTATCCAGTGGGATATTCCTCAGGAGAGCCAGGAATGGGAATTCCTCGGGACTCCAATTAACAGCTCCAATTAATTCATTTTAAAAATTTATTGATGATTCTGTACAGAAAAACTGATCCCGAGGAACTGACCCCAAAGAGAGGGGTGGGATGGGTTTGTTCCCATCATCATTTGGGAACAGAGATGGAAAATCCATGGGCTGGGCGAGCTGTTCCTGGATTTTTAGGTGGCCACTGACCAGGGGTGACCACAGGCACACAAAAAGATGGAAATTTGGCTGTTTTCCTGTTAAATCCAGCTCTGGCTTCATGGAGCACCACATGGAGCACAGGACTGCTGAACTCATCCATTTTCACGTGGTTTTAATGCCAAGTTTTCTCCTAAATCCACATTTTTAACAAGAGGAATCAGAAGACACGAAGGGTTAGGTGTGAGCCAAGCTCACCGTCCTGGGATAAGCACTTGGGGAACTTCTCCGTACCTAGAGCCCAAAATCCTGCAGGAACCTCCTCAAGAATTGTCCTGTCCAGTCTGGTGGTGGCAAACAAGCTCCTCAGTTTGTCCCACTGGCACAGGATTATTGCCAAAATATGCTTTAGGATTCATTTAATTACACATCTGATAATTAATAGGCAGCAATTCGTTATTCTGAACTGCTCTGGATCCAATCCCATTTTTATGTTCCCACAAAATCCATCCCAGTGAGCAGGAAAGGGGTAGAATTCCAGATTTCCAGAGTTCTCCTCCCATGGCATCTCAGCCTCAAAGCACGAGGAGAGCAAATTCCCACAAAGTTTTCTGGAAGTTTTGAGTTGTTATTTTGGCAGGAAAATTTCGTGCTCAACCCCCAGAGAAGAGATTATTCCATGAACCCTCCAGCAGA
Organism: Leucosticte australis; assembly: GCA_025504685.1. Taxonomy (NCBI): domain Eukaryota; kingdom Metazoa; phylum Chordata; class Aves; order Passeriformes; family Fringillidae; genus Leucosticte; species Leucosticte australis. The sequence goes on from JANIJU010003064.1 coordinate 60,996,595, forward strand.
GCAGGGAGCCCTAAAAAGTTCTTGGGAGAATAATTTGTTCTTTAATATAAAAAACTGGAGAAAGTGCCCAGGCAACAAGAAAGGAATTAAAATAACTCACCCAACACCCAGTCACATGCAGAAAAAAAATCCCTAAAAATAAAAATCCTGGAAGCAGAGCTGTTGTATTGACAGGGAATCATTCCACAGCCCCTAATCCAGCATCTGTTATCTCCAAAAACCTGCTGCACTGAATTCCCCGGGAACTGTGGCTGGAAAAAATTCTGCTAATAATTGATTCCCCAAATTAACTGCTAATCCAAGAATCCTGATTATGATTAGGCTGGTAATCAATTCATTTGATAGAAAGCTCCTTAAATTTTCCAAATTGCAGTTCAGCTCTTCCCTCTCTGTCTTTTCCACTTGTTTCATTAATAACTGTTTTTCCCAGCAGTGAAAAGCAGGATTTTCCTTTCTTAATTGCCTCTTGACCCTTCCTGGCTGTGCCTTCAGAGGTTCTTCATCAGGAGCAAATGAAAATGTTCTCGATGAATTAAAAATGTTGCTGGGCCCAGAGGAAACTTCCCAGCCTGGCTGTGGAAGTTCTATTTGCCCAGGAGAGAATAAAAGCTCCAATTTACCCTTTGGAGTTTTAATTACCCAGGTCTGCTGAGGAAAATCTGGAATTTTCCTGGGATACTGGGCCGGCCTTCAGTTCATACAGGTGAGGGAAGGACCTCCTTGGTGAAGTCCAGAATTCCAGAATTCCTGGTCCCAGCAGCAGCCAGGGGAATTCTGTAGCCCATGAGGGAGCTTTGCTGCCACTGGAGCAGCCCAGATCCCTGAGGAGCTGGAGGGTCTTTGGGAAGTGGTCCCAGCTCTGCCCTGCTCAGGTGAGACCCCACCTGCAGAGCTCCATCCAGCTCTGGGGTCCAACAGCAGGAGGAGCCTGAAAGATTCCAGAGGAATCCATGGAGCTGCTCCCAGGGCTGCAGCTGCTCTGGGAGCCTGAAAGATTCCAGAGGAATCCATGGAGCTGCTCCCAGGGTTGGAGCTGCTCTGGAGCCAGGCTGGGAGAGCTGGGAATGTTCCCCTGGAGAGGAGAAGGCTCCAGGCAGAGCTCAGAGCCCCTGGCAAGGCCTGAAGGGGCTCCAGGAGAGCTGGAGAGGGACTGGGGACAAGGGATGGAGGGACAGGAGCCAGGGAATGGCTCCCAGTGCCAGAGGGCAGGGATGGATGGGAGATTGGGAATTGGGAATTCCTGGCTGGGCTGGAATTGCCAGAGCAGCTGGGGCTGCCCCTGGATCCCTGGCAGTGCCCAAGGCCAGGCTGGGCACTGGGACACCCTGGGACAGTGGGAGGTGTCCCTGCCATGGAATGGGGTGGAATGGGATGGGATTTAAGGTCCTTCCAACCCAAACCATTCCAGATTCCGTGAAAGAGGAACAACCCTGGTTTGAAACCCCGTTCCTCTCAGGCAAATTCCCACCCATCCCTTTTTGTCACCTCCTTTGTTTCCATCTTACAGCCAAATTCCAGAGGTGCTGCTGCAAAGTGCTCGCCCTGTGCAGCACTCAGGGAAAGATTGGATTCCCAATTAATGCTGGGATTGAAAAGCCACTCATTGATCGAGCTTCGTTAGGGAGATAACGAGGAGATATTTTTCATTCAGAGGCCTCTAATGAAGAATGGCTTTCCCATTCATTAAATTCCTGAATTTGAACAGAGCTGTGTTTACAGGAATTTCACACAAATCCCGGGTGATGGTGCCACACTCAGATCTCCATGAGCTCCTTTGGGTCCTGGAGCAGCAGGACATCAAAAGTGAAACATTCCAAGGCCAAAAATCCTCCTTGTCCTTCCCAGATGTCCCATTATGGAGCGGTGGGATGGGATTGGAGCGGCTCTGCTGCCATCCTGCTGGTTCTGCTCTAAACTGAGTTCTGGGAAATGCCAAAATTAGTCTTTCCTGCCATATTCCAGCTTGGAGAAAGGAAGGAGACTGTCTGTCAAGCTGCTGCATCAGTGAATGATGGGGAAAGGTAAATTCAAAGTAGATGAAAAATTATTAACAATTATTAAAAATTATTAACAACAGGTTTGGAAATGATCTACAAACTCCCAAGGTTGTGAGGTCCAAATGTATCCATGGCCACCATCCCTCTGGATAAAAGGATCACAGGGTGAGAGATGTCCTGATCAGAGAATTCCAGGATGGTTTGGGGTGGAAAGGGACCTTAAACCCCATCCCATTCATACCCAACACCTCCCACTGTCCCAGGCTGCTCCAAGCCCCAGTGTCCAACCTGGCCTTGGACACTCCCAGGGATCCAGGGGCAGCCCCAGCTGCTCTGGGAATTCCAGCCCTGCCCCTCCCCACCCTCCCAGCCAGGAATTCCTTCCCAATTCCCATCCAAAGGAATGGTTTCCGCTGGTGTCATCAATCCCCACTGGCTAGATTGGGATGGGGGTGGGAATCAGCTGCAATTTCTCTCTGTTTTCTCTTTATTTCTTTTTAAAAACCCTGCAGAAACCCCAAAAATTCCATGCTCACTTTCCTCTTTCTTCTCCCCTGAAAAAGATGTCCGAAGATGTACGTTAATAATCCCCTGGGACGAGGGCTGCACTTCCTGGAGGAACCACAGACTGATGGTTTTCATTTTCTGGGATTTTGGACACTAAGTCAGAATCAGCTCCTCAAGCAGAAAGGAATTTGCTTTTCAATCCCAGATTTTGGACCATGTGGACCAAAGAACTTTCTCCTGGGAGGAAATCCAAGGGGATGCATCCAGGTCCTGAATTCCATGAGGATCAGCCATACTTCTGCTGGAATCACTGGAGCCAGTCAAGGCAGGACTGGAGAGCGAGAGGAAAATCCAGCAAGTCTTAAGGAAATGATCCAAATCCTTCATATTTCCGAAGTATTTTAATTGATGGAGAAACAGTTTTATGGGAAAAGGGATAATTCCTGTTCTTTCTGTTCTTGCTTTTTGTTTCCGGTCCCTAAAGGGAAGGGAGGGGTTGACTCATCTCTGGTTGCTCCGGGATGAACATTCCCTGCCCTGGAAAATCCTTTGGTTTCTCCCTCCTTGTGATTCCCAACCCCCTCCCAGCCTCTTTTAGAATATTTCAGGCAATTTCTGGAATACTGGCATTTAAAAATTAAATTAAATTAAATTTTAATTAAAATTTTAATTTTTTTAAAGCAAAACATTCCAAGGAAATTGTGATTCCCCAAATAAAACCCATCACTTCCCCCCCCCAAAAAAAAGCTCTTGTTCCCTTTTTTTTTATCCTTCTTGCAGCCTTCCCTGGGATAATTTCTGATCATGTGGATCGAGGTTGGGATCCAACTCATTCCTATTTTTCTTGCAGTCCTTTGCAGGGAATTAAATAATTTATTACTCTGATTTTTTCCCCTCTCCTATCCAGGCCTGTGACTATTCCAGAGCTTTTATTCCCATCTCAATTAACCTTAATTTTATTCCTTTCCTTGGGCAAAAATTCCTTACTCTCCTTACATGTCCCTTCTGATACTCTTTGCTCTTCTAATAATTACTTAATAAACTTTTTTCTTTAATTTTTATGAGATGCCCCAAAAAACCCCCAAAGAAGCTGCTTGACTTTATTAATTAAACCCTAAAGAAACCCTATAAAACTCTAATAATATTTTTATGTGCAGCATTTAATTCCTATCGATTTTCCAGGAGGTTGTGGCAGGAAGAGAAAGGAACTTCCATGTTTTTTTAATCAGAATTTTATTTTCCTGCCGTGACGGTGGCCCGGGAATACAAAATATTCCAGAGGAATCGTTTTGCTGACTTGTGGAGAAAGTGGAAAAGGCATGAAAAATGCAAATCAAATTAAGATGGAGGCAAAGAGAAATAAAAAAAAAACCAGGATAAAAAATGGTGCTGCCCAAAAATATCTGTGGGAGCCTGGATCATTATTTCCAGGCAGGAATGAGATAAGATATTGGTTTTTTATTTGGATTTAATATAAGGCCTGAATGTAGTAAGACAAAAAAAAACCCAAACATAAATCCAAGAGGAGCCGGTTGAGGAATTAATCAAGGATTTTGTAATTTAGGGAATGATGCCATGGGGCGGTTGCAGGATCACTAAAATGTTGTATTTCAGTAATTTTGCCTTTTATGTACTGGAATAATCTTAATTCCATCAGCACTGATTTATATCCAGGAGGAGAGGAGCGGGAGAGTGGGAGATGGAATAAGAGAGGAACCTCAGGAGCTGTGGATTTGGGGATGGAATTATTGCAGGACATCATTCCCATGAGCTATCCCTAAACCTGGATCCGTGAGGACACGGGTGATGGACTCCCCTTGATGGAAAGCTCTGGATGTTCCCTTGGAAGAGCCATGAGAATTCCCACCAGCTGGGGTGATTTATGGAGGAACAAACACGTGGAATGATTTTCCCTGGAATGCATTTAGGGGAGAGCAGCATCAGTCAGAGCAAATCCATGGAGCTGCACCGACAGCCGGGAAACTCGATGTGGAAATCCGGGAGCTTTTTCCGGCTTTTAGATCAGATTTCCAAGTGTGGGAAGGGGGACACGGCTGGGATCTCCAGGTTGGGAATCTTGCTTGTGATGCCTCAGGTTCGGCTTTTCTGTTTTTCACATTCTGTGCTGCTTTAGTGTGAGGGTCTGGGCTCCATATTATGGGATGGTGAGCTCTGTGCACAGAGCAGGGAGACAAAACAATTCCTGCTCCAGCTGGCACCAAGGACAAATGAGCCCAATCTCAGGCCAGGAGCACAAAGCCCGTGGGCTGGAGAGAGAAAAACAAGCAGGGTGGGAGTGCCTGGGCTAAAGCTGGGATGGGACACTGAACTGCAAGGTGCAAATGGAGCAGAACTGATCCCAGGGAGAGACCCCGTGCCCGGCCGGGCATTTTGGGGCCATTTTGGTTCATCTTGGGGGCAGCCCTGGCTGGGCTCTGGTGCTGCCCAAGGTGGGTCCATGGAGGAGATCCTTGGAATCAATCCCTGCTTTATTCTGGGACTCCATCCAGCCTCTGCTCTGGGGCAGCCTTGATAAGGCATAACTTGGAAAAGCTGCAGGATTTCTTTGGAATTTTTTTTGCTTGATTATTTCTAAGAGTTTATTGTGTTCCTATTTCTTATTCCCACATTTTGAGTATTTGCTGGAATGGTTGTTAATAACATCATAATATTACTCAACTCCCTCTTGATTTATTTCCGTGTGTGTGTGTATAAATATATATATATGTGTATATATATATATATATATATAGATAGATAGATAGATAGATAGATAGATAGATAGGTATATATATATATGTGTGTGTGTATATATATATATATGTGTGTGTGTGTATATATATATATATATATATATATATACATGCCATCTATATAATCATGCCATCTATATTAAATATATATTTGAATACAAATACAGGATCTGAGAGTTCTCTTCCAACATTTCTGTGCTCCATCCCTGGAAATGTCCAAGGCCAGGTTGGATGGGCTTGGAGCAACCTGGGATAGTGGAAGGTGTCATAAATATAAACAAAATTCTGTGTTTCTACACAACTCTATACATGGATATAAACTTATTTATCTGTATCATGGAATTGTGGAATGGTTTGGGTTGGAAGGACCTTAAATCCCACCCAGTGCCACCCCTGCCATGGCAGGGACACCTCCCACTGTCCCAGGCTGCTCCAAGTCCGAATGTCCAACCCGGCCTTGGTTGGACAACACTTCCAGGGATGAAGCAGCCACAGCTTCTCTGCCATCATCAGCCTCAGTTTCTTTCTTGGAACAATTCCCATTTTCCCGATGGGAAGGAGCATCCAGAGGCTGTCACCAGCTGGGTGTGACCTGAGTGTTGTTCCTTGGACACGGCTGGGGAGGAACCCGGGGTGATGTGACCCTGGGGGTGCCAGCCCGGAGGAGCTGAGCTGAAGGTCCCAGCCCCTCTGGAATGACACAGACACCTCAAGTTTACACCAGAATTCCCCTTTTCCTGTGGATTTAACCCTCAGGAATGAAACAGAGACACGGGGCCTGCTCCAAGGCCGAAGAGCAGAGCAGAGATTTTTCCCATTATTCAGCAGAAACATTTCAATAAAACAAGAGAGCTTTGCCTCTGAGGCCTGGAGGCAATCCCACACTGGGAGAAAGTGTTAAATACACTCAATTTAGGCTTTATATTGTCATCAGGAGCGTGATTTTAAGACCCACAGGCCTGGGAAGTGCATCCTTAAGGAATATCAGTGCTACATGCAGGCACAGCAAGGGGGGATTTTAGAGGCTTTTAGACTTTTTAGCTTTTTACTTTTAGATAAAAGTAAAATAAAATTTGGGAAACCTTCACATCACTCACAGAAGAATTTCACTTTGGATGCAGTGAATCCCCTTTGTCCCTCTGTCCCATGTGGGCCTTCACCAGTTTCTGTTCCATTCCTGGCAGGATGGAGCCACAATTCCCCCTTAAATCCCCTCCCTTTCCCCCTGAACACCCTGACTTGAACAGGTATCTCAGGCTCCAAGAAGGAGCCGACGTAAAACCGATAAAGAAAAAATTAAAAACACTTGAAAATGCTATTTTGAGGTTTCTGGGACTTGAATAAATGAGCTTATTAACTCAATTATGCACGACATTTGGAATATTTTATCCTTTCAGCCCATCCCTCCCTCTTTGCTGGAACAGAAATGCTGGAATTCTCCTCTCTGCCTTTCCCAGGAATTTTGAGAAACTTCCAGATGTGATGTCCAGGCTGCATGAAGTGAAGGTTCTCATTCTTTCCTTCAAGATGCCCTCACAATTTAGTATTTTACTGATGATTTACCATGTATTTTATTCATTTTTTATATTTATAAACTTTTTTTTTCATGATCTGGTCCTGGAAAGAACCCAGGACTGATTTTAGTTTGTTTTAGTGGTGAACACAGGTGGGATCTGCCAAAAGATTATTGTCAATTATGGGAAATTTCAAGGTTCTTCATGGTTCATTTTCAAAAGTTTTCACCTTTGGAGTTCACCTGATCTTGGATTAAAATGTGCCCCCTCAAGGACAATTTCCTGAAGCTTTTTGTTTTCACTCTCAAGCACAAAATGTGGGATTTATCTGCTCAAAAGCTGATATCCACACAGAAATATATTTATTTTACATATATAAATCTATCTTACATTACCATGGAGATTCCCATTGGATCAAGAGAATGAGAAATCCCATCCCAAATTCTTCTCATCCCAAGGGATGCGTGGAAGTAGAAAAACATTTTAAACATTTTAAACATTTTAAACATTTTAAACATTTTAAACACTTTAAACATTTTAAACATGTTCTCTTGCTGATTCAAGAGAGACTTGAGGCCAATGAATTGACCCTTCAAGGTCGGTCTGACTCTGGGTTCAAACATTTATTTGCAATAAACTGACTCAGAAAATGAAAGAAAAAATGATTCACAAAGAGTTAATTAACAACCTCGTTAAAACCACCCCTCATCAGCTCTTGGCCAAACCCCACAGGAGGTGGGGCTGGAGCTCTAGGAAGCCACGAGGTGGCTCCAGGGGAAGCTGATTTTGGGGATTTGGAAGGTGGATGTTGTTTCTTCTCTGGAATTTTTTGACCCCTCTGGGATTTTTTTTTTTTACTGGCTAAATTTAGTGTAAATGTGGTGAGATTCCACCTCTAGGAATTTCTGAGGTAGAAAAGAGCTGATTTCCAGTTTTCGGGAGGTCTTTTTCCTCCCCCAGATGTCACACTATGGTGGGGTTGGGTGACTTTTGCTCTATTTTCAAATAAAACAAAAAATACTTAGGCAAATAAAACTTATTTGAAAAAAATAGGAATATGCTGGTTAATCCATCCTGGAAAAGCTGCTGGATGCATCAGTGAAAATGAAAGTGGGAAAGTGAAAATAAGACCCAAATTAGGAAATAATTCATTTTTGGGAGGATGCTTTAATTACTGAAAGCAGAGGCAAGAGCTTTAAGAGACATATAAATGGATTTTTTAGTTAAATTATTGTACAGTCAATGAAAGACCAGGACAAAATGTTAATTAAAGGGGCAATGTGTTTGTTCGAAGCAAAAACAACGCAAGATGGGACAAAAGTCACATGTCTGGGAGATAATCCAAATTCTCAAGCATCCTGAGCTAAATTCAATTCTCACTTTTTGTTTATTTCGTTATTATTTCATCCTGGAGACCTTGGATAGACGTTTTCAATTATCTTCACCTGTGAGGCAATCCTTATTTAAAACCTGAAATTTCAGGTTTTGTTGGGAGACAATAAAAAAAAAAAAAAAATCCATAAACTGATTCAAAAGTGAGTGTGGAGAATCGCTAAAACTGCAAAGAAACTTTTGCATCTGAAAGCCACAAAAGAATGGATTGACATTCAGATTTTATCTCCCAAGAGCTACTTCAATGGCCAGCCCAAGTGGGAAAAATAAGGATAATTTGGGATGTTGGAAGGCTCTGATGATGAGCACTAAAAACTGATCTCAGAGAAGAGTGGAAAGGTGCTGGAAAAGGGGAACTGATGGTGGGAGAGCTTTACTTTGGAAAGTCTGGATTTGGAGCTGCAGAAATTATGGAAAATCTGGTGCAGGTTTTGTCTGAGCTCCTGTGTCCAGTTCTGGGCTCCTCACCTTCCAGAAGGACATGGAAGGGGCTGGAGAAGGTCCAGGGAAGGGGCTGGAGAAGGTCCAGGGAAGGGGCTGGAGCACCAGGAGCAGCTGAGGGAGCTCAGCCTGGAGAAAAGGAAGCTCAGGGGGGACCTTCTGGAAGGAAACGGCCTCAGGCTGGGCCAGGGCAGCTCAGGGTGGGCCCAGCAGGAATTTCCCCATGGAAAGGGGGCTCAGGCCTTGGCACTGCCCAGGGAGGGTTGCAGTGCCCATCCCTGCAGGTGTCCCCTGGAGGTGGCACTCAGAGCTCTGGGCTGGGGACAGGGTGGGCACTGGGCACAGCTGGGACTCTGATCTTGAAGCTCTTTTCCAACCTCAGGGATTCTGTGAGGTTTAGATTGGATCTTTGGGAACATTTCTTCCCTAAAAGGGTTCCCCAGCCCTGGCACAGGTACAGGGTGGAGTCCCCATGCCTGGAGGGATTTCAAATCCCTGTGGATGTGGCACCTGGGGACATGGGGCAGTGGTGGCCCTGGCAGGGCTGGGGAGTGGTTGGATGAACTTTGAGGTCTTTTCCAACCTTCATGATTCCATGAATATCTGTCCTCTGGAGTGCCCATCCCTGGAGGTGTCCCAGGAATTCCTGGAGGTGGCACTGAGAGCTCTGGGCTGAGGACAAGGTGGGCATTGGGCACAGCTGGGACTCTGATCTTGGAGGACTTTTGCAACCTCACCAGTTCCATGGTTCTAAAAGATGTGAGGCCACTTCGGAGCAGTGACATTTTCTCTTGGATCAGCAGGAATTTCCTTTTCACAGCTCATGGATCTGCCTTGCAAATACCCAAAATCAAATCCTTTGGGAGCAGCTCTCCAAAATTCTCGTCACCTGGAAGAGCTCACAGGTGACTGGATGGCTCCATCCAGTGATCTTTGCCGGTCATTAACTGGGGTCAAGGGTCTCCTCCTCCCCTCAGGAAAACTCAGGTGCTACAGATTCAGGGATATCAAGGGAAAACAAAGTTTTCCTCCACTGGATCTGTGGAGAATTTGATTCCAGGCCATTTCCAGCTCCCAGGAAAATGAGCCTGTGGTGGCACTGCAGGATCCAGGGAAGCAGCACAGGCAGATGTTGGGCTGAGAACGGTCAAAAGAGAGGGGTGGGACAGAGAATTCCATTTGGATTCCATTTTGTGGAAAGTTTTAAAAAATGCAGGAATTCTGCCGACTGCGGTGGAAGGTTTGGGTTGGATCTCAGGGAAGGTTCTTCCCCCAGAGGGTGCTGGCATTGCCCAGGCTCCCCAGGGAATGGGCACAGTCCTGAGGCTTCCAGAGTTCCAGGAGCCTTTGGACAACACCCCCAGGAATGCCCAGGGTGGGATTGTTGGGGTGTCTGGGCAGGGACAGGAATTGGGGTGGAAATTCCCTGGATGATCCCTTCCCACTCAGGATATTCCATGATTCCATGACTCTCAAGAACTGCAAAGAATAAGGAGAAACCCAACCCCTCACAGTGTGTCAAAGCTCAGCTTCCAGGCAGGACTGAGCTGTTGTGTCCTCGAATCCCAATTCTTTGTGTTCCTTAATCTTTCCTGGATGTTCTTGGAGCTGAGGCAGCCTGGGTTGTAAATCCCTGGAATTTAGGATCTGTGACTCTAAGTCCATTTCACTTGTCAGATTTAAGGTCTGTTTTGGGAAACAGTCCGAGATTTACTTTTGTAGGAGGCCTCCTTTGCAAAGTCCTCTGGGAAAATGCAAATGGATCCATGCAAAAAACTTGGGAGAGGTGCAGCAGCAGCCTTGGAACCCAGGGAATGCCACATCTACCTGTCCATATACTGAAGCCTATTTTTGACAGGAGTTTTGTGGGATAGGGTGGAGGAACAGGTCAGACAAAGGCAGAAGTGATTCCAAAGGGACCTCCTGGAGATTTCTGCAGGATTTTGGAGTTTCTGGGCTCTCTCCTGTGGTTTTGCTCATTTTACATTCCCACTTTTTCACCTGTCCCTTAAAATCTGGAAGATCAGTGTTCCTGAAGCTGATTTATTTATAATCAAGGACCCCATTCAAGCTTCTTTTCTGGACTTGGTCTTGTCCTGGCAGTTGCTTTGGTCACGGAGTTTTCTTTGGGCCAGAAACTCCATCAAGGGACGTCTGTGCCAAGGACTGGAGCTCTCCTGCTGGAACAGGTCCTGTGAGGAGGCTGAAGGAGCTGGGAAAGGTCTGGAGCATCAGGAGACCCTGAGGGAGCTGGAAAGGGGCTGGAGCCCCAGGAGAGGCTGAGGGAGCTGGGAAGGGGCTGGAGAATTCCTGAGGGAGCTGGGAAGGGGCTGGAGAATTCCTGAGGAGCTGGGAAGGGGCTGAGCCTGGAGCAGAGGAGGCTCAGGGGGCCCTTGTGGCTCTGCACAGCTCCTGCCAGGAGGGGACAGCCGGGGGGGTCGGGCTCTGCTCCAGGGAACAGGGACAGGAGCAGAGGGAACGGCCTCAGGCTGGGCCAGGGCAGCTCAGGGTGGGCCCAGCAGGAATTTCCCCATGGAAAGGGGGCTCAGGCCTTGGCACTGCCCAGGGAGGGTTGCAGTGCCCATCCCTGAAGGTGTCACCTGGAGGTGGCACTGAGAGCTCTGGGCTGGGGACAGGGTGGGCACTGGGCACAGCTGGGACTTGGTGACCTTGAAGGGCTTTTCCAGCCTCAGAAATCCTGGGATTCTGTCTCCAAATCCCAAAGCACAGCCCAGCAAACACAGAAATATTTGTAGGACCGGATTTTCAGCCGATAAATGCATCGGAAAGTACAACAACTGCTGGAACTGATCCTGGCAGAATCTCAGTGGAAGTTTCAAGGAATAAGCACAATATTAATTCCACACTTTGCCTTCAGCACAAAGCTCGGGATGAGAAGCTGTGAACAAGAAAAAGCAGCACAGTCCTGACACTGTCTGAGTTACAAAGGAATGCTAAAAATATTCCCAGACGTTGTTATCATCCCAGATATTATTAAAGACTGCGAGGCCTAAAGGAAATTACAACACCCAGGAGATTAAAGGAGATTTATCCCAGCTGCCTGCGCTGTCTCGTCCTCCACACTCATGGAGCTGTGGAATGTTTATTTGAGGGATAAGAAATAAACAAAGGAAGTGGTGAAACACTGGCACAGGTGCCCAGAGAAGCTTTGGATGCCCCTGGATCCCTGGCAGTGCCCAAGGCCAGGTTGGACACTGGGGCTTGGAGCAGCCTGGGACAGTGGGAGGTGTCCCTGCCATGGCAGGGGTGGCACTGGATGGGATTTAAGGTCCTTTCTAACCCGAACCATTTTGGGATTTTCCAATTCTTTGCTGTGCAAAGGTGGGAAAGGAGGAATGGATCTGAGATTCCTCCTGAAAATTCACCAGGCTCATCCCAGTCGTGCAGATCCCATTAGCACAAAACAGGGAATTGCTGGACACCAGGAGCTGCTGCTCAAATGTAGGGAATAACTGATCCTAAAAGCCCAAAAACCAATGGATTTAAAGGATTTACTCCCCAGACATGTCAAACCCTGAGCTGGGAATGAACAGCAATCCAAACTCCAACAGGTTCATCATGAAATTGTTCTCTTGACCCGGGAAGTCAAGATCAACTTCCAGGAAAACCTGTGGGGCCTCATTTTGATCCTAAATCCTATTTAACTCTGGTGTTAATTACCATGGAAAGCCAAAGGCTTCTGTTCATGTTTAAAGGGTTTCAAAGCCTTTTCATGCTTCACCTTGAAGGAGCTGCCACTCACCAGCAACACATCAAAGCCTAATTTGCTCTGCTCCAGCACAAAGTCCTCACTCCTTGCTTGGCAAAGCTCCTTGGGTTAATTACTGGCTCCCAGGAAAAGGACAAATTAAAAGTAATTAGCCACTGGCTAGATAATGGAAGAATTTCCTGTTGCATCACAATTTGCATCTAATTAATGACATGGCCTCCCTTTCCTTTAAATGGATTTGGACATGTTTGGGGAAGAAACAAGGCAGGGGTTTTGTAACTAAGCCCAAATTTGCATTTTCCTTGGAGCAATCCAAAGTAGGAATTATTTCAGCTGTGCATGCCTGGAAAAGGAGGGATCAGCTCTCTCTCTCTTGTGCAGCTGAGGCACCAAAGCTGCTGCCACCTCCAAAACTCTCTGTTTCTCCTGCTCTTCTTTTTTCTCCATCAAAAAAACCATCTTTTCCCAGTTTTATTCCATGCTTTTCTCTGCTTTGAGCACCGTTTGGCCTTTCCTGTTCATTTGAGATGTAACTGAAGAAATAATGGGATCACTGAGGTTGGAAAAGCCCTTTGGGATCATTGAGTCCACCCTGTGCCTGATTCCCACCTCAACCTGTGTCTGGATCCCGCATCCAGGAATTCCTTGGACACCTCCAGGGACTGGGACTCCAAACCTCCTTGGGCAGCCCCTGCCAAGGCCTGAGCACCCTTTCCATGAAAAAATTCCTCCTGATATCCAACCATCAGATGAAAAATCCCTTTGGGATCATCAAGAGGATTCTTGACTTGAAATTCCCATTTCTCGTGGCCTCATAAGTCCAAAAAAAAAAAAATTAATAAAATCTGTACAGCCCTGGGGGAAAAAAAAAATCACGTTTCTCATAGTGAGGTTTTAAATATCTCAAGGCAAAACTTTTCCAAATAAAAACATTTCTAATGGAGAAGGAAAGCCTGTAGAAAGTTGCCTTTCTCAGCATTTTAAAAACCTGTTGGGAGGTGATAAAAATCACAAGGAATTTTCCAAGTGCTTGATAAGGGGAAAGGAAAACAGAAGTTCAATGGACCTTTTCTCTTTAAATGTGATTTATTTATCCCCAAACTTGGGCCCACTTCTCCACACTCAAGGTTAAAGGACACAGGGAATACCTCTGGCATGGGAATTTCGAATCTGGGAGGTGACAAATGGCCTGGAGGAAAAGGCTTGGGAAATTTGTCCTAGAAAAACAGGGAATAAAGGCTTTAATTGTCCTTTGAGTGTGGATGTGGCATTTGGGGACATGGGATAATGGTGGGCTTGGAAGTGCTGGGCAATGTTTGGATTTCACAGTCTTGGAGGGTTTTTCCGTCTGGAATAATTCTGGGATTCTAGGATTCTAAAAGAAATGATAAAAGAAAAATGTTTTTCCATGCAAAGCAGTGATTTCCCTGTGGAATTCTTCATTCTGGGGGCTCAAGACCTGGAATTAACCGGCTGGGATGAGTATTGGGAATATCTGGAGTGGCTGCAATTAGTCATAGGAAAAAATACCATGGAAGAGATGAAAATTCATGTTTTCCACTGCAAGTAATCCCCAGATCTAAAGGTAAAATCTCCTTTGTGGGGTGGATTAATCCTGAGCCGTTCATTCCCGGCCCTGCCTTTCCTTGGAGACATCCATTACAAATTCCTGTGTAGAAATAAATGGGAATTTTGAGACTCATTCAAGGAATTGGAAATTTTGAGGCTTCAAAAGTGCATTTGAACAGGAGAAATCCCTGTGAAGTCACTCTTGGAATGTGTGAGTTACAGGGAACATTTCCTTTTTATTCTCTTTTACGGCCGGGGTGAATCTGTCCCGGATATTTATGAATAATTCTATTTTTTTTCCTTTAGTTAAGGATTATAAAACAAAAAGTTTGCAGTTTTGTGCTCCATGTGAAGGCTACAGCTCACAAACTCAAATCATAACCACATTTAGGATTTTATGGCCAGGCTGGAAGTTTATTTTTGGGTAATCTGTGCATTTTTTCCACTTTCAGTCCTACAGGAGGGCAATTTCCAAGGAAAATAAACCCCCCTTAACCCGATTTCCCTTCCATACCCTCTGGCTTATTTGATTCAATATTTAATTTTTCTTATCAGTTGAGAATCACAAATTTCACTTCAGCTATGTCCTGTTTTTTTATGTATTATATGAAATTCGTTTTCTGTAGGCTGGAAAATAATAATAAAAATTGATTTTTTTTTCAGTATTCCTGCGAACAATTTAATTTTAGAAAAAACATTATTTAGGGAAGGCGAGGACAGGATTTATTTTTAATTATCATCCAAAAAAAGATGGATTCAAAGCTTCAAATCCTTCATTTCTTTTAACTGTCCTTTTCCTTCAGTCCTTTGTGTTTTTTTAACAAAATGGGAAGGGAATAAAGGAAAGAGGAGAGGAGGGGAAAATGGAGCTATTCCATAAAATTACAGAATCCCAGAATGCTTTGGATTGGGAAGGATCCTAAACCCCATCCAGTTCCATGGGCGGGGACACCTCCCACTCTCCCAGGTTGCTCCAAGCCCCATCCAGCCTGGCCTTGGACACTTCCAAGGATTTGCAGGAGGAGGATGAGGCACTTCCAGTCCCATTCCTGCCTGGAAGGGCCCTTGACCACCCTCTGCTCCCCACAATCAGATTTTTTTCCCCTAAAATCTCTTTCCCCAATCAGATTTTTTTCCCTAAAATCTCCTTCCCCAAATCCCTGCGGTGAGGAATGGCCGTGTGCAATTCCCTTATCTTTCCGAGGAGAAATCTTCCCAGATTTATCCTGTAATTTCCCCAGCGCTGTTTTGAACATTTCCAGCTTTTTGTTAATAATTTCCCTTCCCTTCTCGCTCCCAATTAACCTTTCTGACTCCCTTTAATCCCGTTCACGGCGCTTTCCGCCATTTCCATTTTTCCTCAGACTAATGGAGTTTCTTCATCCCTTTCCTTTTGATTCCCCATTTAATGATGTTGTTATTGCAGCTGTAAAACCGGCTGGTTATTGATAACTCCTGCTCATTACTAAATTAAACTCAGCCTTATCAGCACTCAAGGCTCAGCCTTGATGTGGAAATCAACCCCTCAGTGTTTTCCACTCATTCCCAAGGTTTGATTTCCCGGGTATCTGATGGTAAATCGCTCCTCTCAGTGCTTCAAGAAGAAAATTCCACTGTGGCTTTGTCCAGGGTTTATTAAAAATATGCACAAGAGATTAAGCTGTCACTCTGGGAGAGGTTCGAGTGCTCTGAAGGAAAACTGCTCTGAAATTTTAAACAAACGGGAGAAATGTTTCACAAAAACCTTCAAAAACACTGGAAAACACAGAATATTTTAGTGTTTGTGACGCAAACATCCTTCAAATAAATTCATGTTGCCTTTTGTGTCACAAAGTGAGAAATTTTTATTTTGTTTATTTTATTATTTTATTTTATTTTATTTTATTTTATTTTATTTTATTTTATTTT
>JANIJU010003064.1:61024941-61043775 GCA_025504685.1 Leucosticte australis
GATGGATGGATGGATGGATGGATGGATGGATGGATGGATGGATGGATATAAATGGGAAATCACTGCTGCAGTTCAAACGCTCCAAAGCTGCTCCAAAGGTGCCAGGATCAGATTTAGAAAATGGGATGAGAACTTCAGGAATGTTTAAATTTGATTTCCTGTATTTTTTGAAGTTTTTTATGCAGGAAAATGGGAAGTGGACTTGGCAGCATTGAAAATATTCCATCCCCAGGGAAAAACTTAATTTTACTCCCATGACTAAGTTGGGCTCAAATGGGGTTTTACAAAACTGAGCCTTCAGAACGTGCTGAGGGATTTCTTTTTCCAAGGATTTCTCACCGTGTGGTGCTGTGACACCACCCCAGGGATCTCCTGAGATCCTACCCAGCTGAAATGTTCCCTGCTTTGGAAAAAGCAAAACTGCACCCACATTCCTTCCCTTGGGAAAAATCCCTGGGCATTAAAGAAGAAAGATATCCATGAGGCTCTGGGCTAAATTAATATCCAGAAACATGGAATTATAGAATCACGGAATGGTTTGGGATGGAAGGACTTTAAAGCCCATCTCATCCCACCAGGTTGCTCCAAACCCTGGCCTTGGACAATTCCAGGGATGAGGCAGCCACAGCTTGTCACCCCAATGAGATGAAATAAAACCAGGATCTAATAAAATCCCGGATAGAAAATCCATGTAAATCAGGAATTAACAGATTTGTCATCTAATTCCTGCCATGATAAAAATTTGGAATGTCTTTTTAGCTCGGATCCTCAGGACTCACCTGGGAGGATTTTTGCTCCAGCTGGGATACAGGTAACATTATTCCAGGGCAGGAGGCATTGCTTTTATGGGATACTCTGGAGCCCTTGCAGCTCCTGGAATTTTATCAAGAATCAAATCAAATTAATTTGTGAGCCACTAATGTGATGCAAGATGAGCCAAAAATTCTCTGTTGTGGCAAACTCCCATTGTCTTTCCTGACAGTTCCTCAGTTTTTATTTATAATCTCCATGAATGAGCAGGAAAAGCAAAGCTCCTGCTGGGAAATGCTGGTGGAAATGGAAGTGAAAGCTTCTTGAAATCCTATTATCTTTTATTTTAATCTGATCACTGTGAAAAACCTCATTCACTATGAAATCAGCTCTTTTCTTCATTAAATAAAATTAAAAGCCTTTGGGAACTGCTTTTAGCTCCTCAATCCAATAGCATGGGTGGACAGAGGAATTATTGGAAAGCAAAAGTCTTTGGGAAATCACCGGCTAATCATGTCACTGCTCCCTGCAGGTCACAGCTGCTACTTCTGGGGACAAAAGCAATCCCTCAATCTCCATTAGGATGATCCCGGGAGGATGGCACTGCTGGGAGGTGCTTCTGCAGGGGACAGCATGGGAGAGGTGGAGAATCTCCAACCTGGCGGCTGGGAAAGGATTTTTGTGGTTGGGGTTGAGGCTCTGGAATCGCTCTGTTTGTCCAGGGAGATTTGTTGGGAATGAAGCTCCACCTCCTGTACCCCAACCAAAATCTCGCCCAGTAAAATCTTCCTAGAACATGTGAACAGCCAGAAAAGCAGCTCATGTTGGTGGCTTCTCATCCCAACCCACCAGTGCCAGGGGATTCCTGGGCTGGATCTGGGAAGAACCCCCAGGATCAGACGGATACTGTCATGGAATTGTTGTCATTGGGAAACAGCTCCCAGATCAAGTCCAACCATCATCCACCACCACCATGAGGTTCACCACTGAACCACTTCCTCAGGTACCGCATCCAAATGGTTTTGGACACTTCCAGGGATGGGGAATCCTCGTGGGATCCCTGGACATCACTTCCAATGCTGGACAACCTTTTCCATGAAGAAATATTTTTGGGTGATGGCTCTGACCAGCACCCTGGGGGAGAAATTTCTTCAGTGGCTGCTATGAACTGACTGTTCTGTTCTGCATCCAAAGCCAAACATCTCTGCAGAGAAGTCTGGGATAGGTTTGAGTGCTGGGATGGTTTCGGTTACATCCCTTCGTGAGCTATTCCAAAATCTTCTTTAAAAAAAGAAAAAAAAGAGTAATCATTTAAAAAACCCAAATAAAAATAATGACATTCCTTTTTTTCTCCCAGTGCAGCTCTGCTGGTGTTTATTTATAGCCATCAGATTCCTGAATGAAAGAGCAGCTCAGGAAGAGGAATGGTTTTGCCCTTTCCTGGATCCTTTGGACATTGTGCCCAAGCTAATGAGGAATTTGCTTTTTTTTCAGGCCCTGAATGCCTTTAGTGTCTGTGAAAAGCCCCTGACAGCAGCTCCGTGCAGACATTTCCATTTATCCACCTCCTTTCAGGGCGCAGATGCCAAAACTGGACCCGCTCTCACAGTGATGCTCCAGACAGAGGGAATATTGTTCCCTGCATTCCCGTTCCCCCATGAACTCCATGTTGTGCCCCTCTTCTTCCTCCCCTCCTTGCACAGCATTATTTGGTTCCTTATGGCCACTGAAGGAAAATAGGGGAAAATATCACTTCCATTTAAAGATGGATAATTTAAAAGTCCCCTTTACCTTCCTGGTCTTTGCATTTCACTGCTTTAAAATGTTGTTAATTAAGGGACAGCTTTTCCAGGGAACCCCCTTTTAGGGGGGTCTTCTCGCTGTCTCGTGTAGTTCCCAAAAATGGGATGGTTTCCTTTATCCAACCAGATCTTCCCAACAGGAAGGGGAAAAACCACAATCTGTGAGCTTTAATGTTAAAATAGAATCATGGAATGGTTTGGGTTGGAAGGGGTTTTAAGGATCATCCAGTGCCACCCCTGCCATGGCAGGGACACCTCCCACTGTCCCAGGCTGCTCCAGCCCCAATGTCCAACCTGGCCTTGGGCACTGCCAGGGATCACAGGGCCACGGCTGCTCTGGGAATTCCATCCCAGCCCCTCCCCACCCTCACTGCAAAATAAATTATTTCTTAAATCTCTCTGATGTTGGAGAACAAGAGAAAAAAAATAAAGGCATTAAAAAAATCGCATGCCAAGATTTAACGGTGGAAAATGGGCATTAAGATCATGGAGCCATGGAATATCCTGAGTGGTAACGACACACAGGGATCATCCAGCCCAGCTCAGGCACCCCCAGCAATCCCACCCTGGGCATCTCTGGGAGCATTGTCCAAACATTCCAGGAGCCCGTTCCCTGGGAAGTTGTTCCAGTGCCCAGCTCCCTCTGGGGGAAGAACCTTTCCCTGATATCCAACCCAAACCTCTCCTGGCAGTTTTCATTGTAGTGCTACTAAAAACAAATTTTAATGTTCATATTTCTTTCCCAAAAAAAAAAAAAAGGATTGTTCCTGCCTCTCCTGCACAGCTCTCCAGGAACACACAGCTCTGCCTTCCACATATTTCAAAATATTCATTATTTTTGCCCTTTCCAGCGTCGCCTCATAAAAATAAATTACAGGAATGAAAATGGGGAAGGCGATGGTTTAATTTCTCAAAAGCAAAATAATGATTCAAGCTTATGGAAATTGGGTTGTCCAATTGGAAATAGGGAATATGCAAATGGCTGGGGGTGGGGAGGAGGTTTGGCATTGCCAGGGGAGATTTTCCCCCCCCAGCTCAGCCCTGGTGGGGAGTGTCCATGGCCTTCGTGGCCATCATTCTGCTGGAAGGTTCCCTGCCCATGGCAGGGGTGGAATCAGGCGGGTTTTAAGGTCACTTCCAACCCAATCCATTCCATGATCCCACGACTCCACAATTCCATGATTTCCTGACTGAGCCGCCATGGATGCAGGGTGAGATTCCATCATTGGTTTTCCCTCAGTGGGAAATTAGGCACTTCCAGCATTTATTCCCTGCTGGTTCCAGGTAGAAAATCCAGGCACATTTTAGGAATTTCCACTGATAACATTAGCTTCTTCCACAAGAAAAAAAGTTTAAGAAAAAGCTTTCCGTAAGAAAAAGCTTATTAGTTTTTTCATAAGAAAAAACCAATAGATAATTAAAAAAAAATTATCCAGGATTCATTTTCCTGGGATTCATTTCCTGATCACCCCAGTGGTTTTTAGATGTTTTACACAAGAATTTGTCCTCAGACCAACAAGTGGCTCCTCCTGCCTGGATTCCTTTCCCTTCAGGGGACTCTTTGCACGAGTGTGGCTTTAATTAATATTTTGCAACCTGCTGAGCTGCCGTTGCCTCTCACCAGTTTGAAATCCACTGGTTCCAAAAGAAAGGATGGAAAATCAATCACCACAGGACCTTTTTTTAAACAATTTCTCTAATTAAGAAACCTGCTGAGCAAAGCGACCAAGCACGTGGATAAGTCCATCTGTATTCAGGCAGATGCAGAAAGTTTGGAATGTGCTTCCCTCCAGAGGAATTGCCTGATGGATTGGGACCTCAAGGAAAACAGGAGACATCCGTGTGCTCTTCCTTTAATGATCCTGTATTTTATATTCCATAACCAGTTCTTTTGCAATGTGGATTTTTATCCCCTTGAAAGCATCACCATGGAATATTTCTTGGCACGTTTTTGTCAGACCTCGTTTTGAATGTTGAAGGGCCTGGGGAAGAAAAAGAAACACGCATTTCACTGAATCCCAGAATCTCTGGGGTTGGGAAAGAACTCCCAGGCTGAGCACAAGCTGTGCCCCATCCCCACCTTGTCCCCAGCCCAGAGCTCCGAGTGCCACCTCCAGGAATTCCTTGGACCTCCAGGGATGGGCCCTCCAAACCTCCCTGGGCAGTTCCAAATCCTGACCACCCTTCCCGTGGAGAAATTCCTGCTGATGTCCAACCTGAACCTCCCCTGGCACAGCTTGAGGTCATTTCCTCTTATTTCACACCCCTGGAGCTCTGAGAGCCCGGAGCTGAGCCCTCTGCTCCTGACAAGGGTGACAAAATCTCTTAAATGTTTCCCTCTAATCTGAGATTTCACATTTAGCAGGAAAGTGGGAATCTTGCAAGGGAGATTATCCCAGTGACAACACCATGTCCTCCACAGGAAAAGCAAAATTTTTTAACACCATTTTTATTATTAGGCAGCAAAATATGGAGAAGGACTTTGGCCAAGAGCATGGAGGGACAGGACACAGGGAATGGCTTCCCACTGCCAGGAAGCAGGGATGGATGGGAGATTGGGAACTGGGAATTCTTGGCTGGGCTGGAATTGCCAGAGCAGCTGGGGCTGCCCCTGGATCCCTGGCAGTGCCCAGGGCCAGGCTGGACACTGGGACACCCTGGGACAGTGGGAGGTGTCCCTGCCCATGGAACTGGATGGGATTTAAGGTCCTTCCACCCCAAACCATTCCATGATTCCTTGTTAAACCTTCTCAAGTGTGCAGAACTCACCAGAGCAGGAGCAGCCTGGCTTTCCTGTGGCAAGAACAAGTCAAATCCATGTTTTCAGTGGGAATTAGGTCAAGCAGCCACTTGGAAACAAATTCCTCATTTTCCAGTGTCTCTGTCAGCTGCTGGGCGACCTCCTGCCCTCACATCCCACCTGGAACTTGTCAAACCCCGTAAATCCCTGGAAAAGGCTCTGGTTTTGGCAGCTCCTCTCCACTGAACAAGCTGCTTTTGAAAGCTCCCACTGAGCCCTATTTATATCCCAAACCTGCTCTTGGGCTCCATGGATAATGCAGGGATTCCAAGGAATTCCAAGGTGAGCATTTAGGGTTGCCATCATTTGACGTCTCACAAAGTTTTTCTCCTCCAGTTCCATTTTTGTCGGGTTTAAAGAGGAAAAGGATCTTTATCATTTATAAAAGGGTGGAAAAATCCAGGCTTTTTCTTCCTGGAATGTCCATAACCAGATCCTTCTCTTTTCCCAATTAGGACACAACCGATGTCAATTAGTGCTTGTCCAGTGATTAAAATCTGTCTCCTCACCTCCCGTTTTCCACAAAAAGCAACAGGATGTGCCAAAAGGCTGTTGCAGAGTCAGATTGCTCCCAGCACTCCAGGAGATGGGAATTGCGCCAGGAGAACCTGTCAGCTTCGGAAACCAACCTGCAGGACCTGAGAAGACCCAGAGCCAAGACCCTGCCTTGGCTGAGGAATTCCAGCAGCAAAATATGGGATCAAAATTGCCCTCATCCCGCCCAGATGATCATTTGGAGAGCAGGATGAGCACGGTGGAGCTGGAAAAGGGAGAGGATAACTCCACATATGCTTTGGTTTGGAACATTTTCATCTGAGCTCATTATTTCACCAATAAATTGATGTTAAGTGTGAGGAGCTGACTCTGCTGAAGGGTTTCAGTCCTCAGAACTCCGAGGCTCCAACTGTGAATAACAAAACTCAAAGCCAATAATTTTTTGACCATAATTTTTTTAACAAGAATCATAATTTATGTTTTTGTATCTCGAATGCCAAGATGTTTTTTTTGGATTTTTTCCCAGTGACTTCAAATGAACCAGACATTCCCAGTCAGGATCTGCCTGGCATCCCATGGTTGTGTTGATTCTGTTTTTGCCCCAAAACAATGCCCTGCAGAGCTCAGTTTTATGGAGTGATATGAGGAATTTATCCAGGAAAAACATTCAGAATTCCAAAGTTTTCTGTGATTTTTGATTTCCCCAGTGACAGGACATACTGGGATTGTGCTTCCATAGGAAAGAATCCAATACTGGCCAAATTCACTGTAATACAGAAAAAGAGCCCAAAAATTCCATCAATGACCTTCTACTTGTTTTTTCCATGAAAATCCACACCTTGCAACCTGTTCTCCGATATTTACTTATCCAAACACCTTGTAGATGTTTCAGGCCACAGCGGGAGTCCTTTAGTGTAAAATTCAGACAGGAAAAAGAGGAAAAACCATAAATTTGTGGTGCAGATGGAATTTTTTCTAGTTCCTGTGAAGCCCTGATCCAACACAAAGGCACCTGCCTTCCATCTTTTATTTTATTTTCCAAAAATATGAGTAAAGCCAGGGGATGAGACATCCTGAGCTTGGCAGATGAGGATTGGATTTGTCACTTGGTTTTTGGCGGATTTAGGAGCTGATTGGGAAAGGGAGGGAAGGCTGGGATTGGTTATTCCCTCTCCTTGAATCCTCCCCAAAGTGGGACGGAGCAGATGGGACTGAGGTGCAAAAAACTCCTTAAACTCCAGACATCAAGAACACACAGAATATCCTAATTTTTTGCTCATTGGAGCAAATTTACTCCTGCTCCAATCACCCTGGAGTCACACATTCCTTCCCTTTTGCCCCTCCAGCTTTGCCATCCCTTCCTCCAGGGCTGAGATCTCCCAGATCCCACCTGGACACTCTCCGACAGAAGTAGCAGCGAACCTGAGAGGGATGAGGAGGGCAAGCCCCATGTTTGATAAATTAAACACCACCCAGTGCCTTTTGTGAGTAACGACTGGATTATTCCTCGCTGCATTCCGGAGAGGAGGATGCCTCTAATCCCGTTTTACCCTCTTTGGGTTTGGAATTCGTTTCCTGAGCTTTTAGGATAATGAAAAGGCATGGCTGTCATCTGGCACCATTCCTTTCCCACCCCCTTGAAGCCCCCCCAGCCTTGAGAAGCTGCTGAGCATCCCCCACAATGCTGAAAATCCTGAAAATCTGCACAGAGGAAGGTGCTGCTTGCAAGGATGAAGAGGGAATTCCTTCCACAGCCATCAGGCACATCCAGCTGGGATTTCCTTCAGTTTTGTGACCCTTTGTGGGTTGCATTTACAGTCAATTTTAAAACAACCCAAAACCAAAACAAACCACTGGAGTTTGGGAGTTTGGATGATTCTTTGCTCTTCTGTTGGATTTGGAATTCAGAGTTCTTTGCTCCTCTGTGTCCCTTTTGCTTGAGGAGGAAGAAGAGAAGTGTGTGAATGGGTTGGAAATCATGGAATTATTTAAAAACCCTCTAAGATCACAGAGTCCAACTGTTAACCCAGCACTGCCAGGGCCACCACTGCCTAACGTCCCCAAGTGCCACATTTCAAATCCACAGGGATTTGAAATCCCTCCAAGGATGGGCACTCCAACCCTCCCTGGGCAGCTGTGCCAGGGTTTGACCCCCCTTTCCATGGGGAAATTCCTGCTGGGCCCACCCTGAGCTGCCCTGGCCCAGCCTGAGGCCGTTCCCTCTGCTCCTGTCCCTGTTCCCTGGAGCAGAGCCCGACCCCCCCGGCTGTCCCCTCCTGGCAGGAGCTGTGCAGAGCCACAAGGGCCCCCTGAGCCTCCTCTGCTCCAGACCAAAAGGTTCATCCACAATCCCAAGGGATTTGGGGCTCTTGGGGTGCAATAAATCTCTGCCAGCCCTAAATGATTAAAATGAGCAGGTCCTCAGGAGTGCCTTGGTTGGAACTTCCCATTTTTACCCTGGAAGTCCCTTCCTACCATGGGCACCTTGGATTGGAGAGGAATTGGTGTCCCATGTCCTGGATGGGGAGGAAGCTCTTCCCAGGGATATCCCACATTGCATTTTTGGGCTTTTCCATTGCCCAAGTGCAGGATCAGCAGGAAGATCTGGACCTTCTCCTTATTCCAGAGCTCCAGGAGCATTTGGACAACGCTCCCAGGGATGCCCAGGGTGGGATTGTTGGGGTGTCTGTGCAGGGCCAGAATTGCACTGGCTGATCCTTGAGGGTCCCTTCCCATTCAGGATATTCCATGATTCTCTCCCTCTGCTCCCACCACCTGGGAGTGGGGACATCAGGAATCCCACCCTTCATTTTGATAGGATTGAAAGAGTTTTTTCCTCAGGTTTGTTTCATCCACAACTTCATCCTTCCCAGGCAAAGGAAACACGAGCAGGAAAAGGCACAAAGACCATTTTCCACAGCAGGTTTTGATGGAATTTCTCCATATTTACAGGTCAAAATCCACGGAGAGGATTACCCTGGAGGAGCAGGTGGGCTATTTCATTAAGAGAAGCTTTTTCCCTAATAAGAAAAAAGGGAAAATCTCTTTTTTTTTTTACATAAATCTGGGAGATTTACACAGGAGTTTGACAATTCCAATTCATTTATCTGTGTCTTAATCAATCCAAAAGACCCAAATTGAGGGAAACCCTCTGGGAACCCTCTCAAAGTGAGTTTTAACTCGAAATATTTTTGTTTGAAATATTTTCTCTGCTCCTCCTGTCTTTTATTGCCTTTGGATGGCCGCAGCTCCGGATTTTTGGGGGAAACATCTCCAGGGAATTTTTTTCCAGAAAGATCCAAGACCAGTCATTCAATCCATTATAAATAATGATAAAACCCCCACATTTTCAGGACTAATTACAGATTGTTAAATCAAGGCTTCCATATAACATAAAATAATTCACATGGCTGCTAATACGGCAAGGAATCTGCCAGATAAAGAACAAAATGGAAGGAGTGGGAATATTGAGGAAGGTTTAACGATGAATTAAGGAATTCTCGTGGTTCTTCCTGGGGATTTTAATTGGAAGTGGAGAACATTTAGTGCCCCTGTTTCTTGCCTCATTTAACTCTACCAGGGGTTGTCTGTTCCTTTGTTTTCTGGACGTGCTCCCTGTGGTTCAACCTATCCTGTTAATGATATTCCAAGAGTTTTATTACAGCTTTTCCCCTTCTCCCAGGACAAGAAAATCTCCTTTGTAGAGGTTTCCTAGGGAGCTGTGCAGAGCCACAATGTTCTCCCTAAGCCTCCTTTTCTCCAGGCTGAGCCCCTTTCCAGCTCCCTCAGGAATTCTCCAGACCCTTTCCAGCTCCCTCAGGAATTCTCCAGACCCTTTCCAGCTCCTTCAGGAATTCTCCAGACCCTTCCCAGCTCTGTTCCCTTCCCTGGATGAGCTCCAACCCCTCCATGTCCATCTCGTCATGTAGGGGCCTAAAATAAGTTAAAATTTTGCTCTTTCTCTGCTCAGAAGAAGCATCTAAAACCAGTTTTAAAGCAACACAGCTTAGAAAAAAATCTGTCCTGGGCACCAGCAAAGGAACAAGGGCTCTTCTTTTTTGCTCTTCTCATTTCTGAAGCTTCAGCCTGACTTGATTTATTCCCTCTACACCGTGGCTCTTCCTTTAGACAAAGAGACTCCTGTTTAAAGCAGTTTTTAAAAGATGTTTTCATCTCTCTTGTCTGGGCTGAATTGAAATCACAGCTGGTTTGTCCCTGACATCGCTAAACAAACAAATGCCTTCTCCTGGTGTTAAATATTAAAAGAGTATCAAGCACAGAACAGGTGATTAATGACTCGGATGCTTCCACCTGGCAAATTGAATTACTGGGAATATTGGACAGCACAAACTTCATCATAAATTGATTATTCCCTCCTAACTTAGAGTGGAAGGAAAACAATCCCAGAGGGCAGGGAATGAGCCAGTCAAGCGTGGCCTCAGACCTGAAACTTCCCTCGGAGCCTTTTGCTGACTTGCTTGGAAAGCTCTGAATATTTCAGGAGTGCCAAACCATGGAAATGGGAATGGGTGGTCCTTAGGGGTGTCCCAGTGCAGGCAGGTCCTGCAGGAGGCTGGATGGGCTCCTTTCCAAAATGGATCATGGAATCATGGAATTCTTAAGGTTGGAAAAGTTGTCAAAGATCAACCCAACATCAAACAGGAACATCAACATAAACCGTGCCCTCAAGTGCACATCCAGGTGTTTTTTGAACACTTCCAGGCAGCTGTGCCAGGGTTTGACAGCCTTTTCCATGAAAAAATTCCCAAATATCCAACCTAAACCTCCCCTGGCCCAGCCTGAGGCCGTTCCCTCTGCTCCTGTCCCTGTTCCCTGGAGCAGAGCCCGACCCCCCCGGCTGTCCCCTCCTGGCAGGAGCTGTGCAGAGCCACAAGGGCCCCCTGAGCCTCCTTTGCTCCAGGCTGAGCCCCTGCCCAGCTCCCTCAGGAATTCTCCAGCCCCTTCCCAGCTCCTTCAGGAATTCTCCAGCCCCTTTCCAGCTCCATTCCCTTCTCTGGACAAGCTCCAACCCCTCAATATCTTTGTACTCCCAAGGAATGAAGCCAGAAATCAAATTCCCTTTCATTTTGACTCTTCTACTCATTCCCTGGTCACCCACTAGTCCTCATTATTCACAGAAAAATCCCAGATTTTAATTGCTAACAAACCTCCATAAAGAGTTAAAGATGGAAAGTTATCTTTTCCAACATTTTTCTGTGTTTTCCTGGTGACACAACCCCAGCACAGCACCCCCAGCTCGCACTCACCTTTATTTTGCCATTTCCCAGCAGATCTGAGACATTTTGGGAGCAGCCAGAGTACCCCGTGCTAGACTCCAGGTGGGCACAAGCCCAGCCTGAGGTAAATTCAGTTTAGTCTGAGCTTTTGCTATCCCTAAGCCCTGAAATGACATTTCCAGAGGGAATTCCACCTTCCCCAAACACAGCTGATTTTCCAAAACCTCCAGAAAACATCGGGGTATTTTTCATTTCGAAACAGAATGAGTCAGAGAGACATTTCAGAGTGATTTTTAATTTGCTGCTCAGCGTCCTGCCCACACCTTGGATGGACCCTTCTCCTTGGGTGACTTTGGTCACCAGCTCCTAAAAGGCCTGGAGGGGTCAGCAGAAGGGGGAGGAGAGGTGAAGCCCCAGACGGGATTGAGCAAACCTTTAAATGTAAAAATTTATACAAAACCCGAGACTACTAAAATACTTTCCTTAAACTTTATTGCAACCTCACTCTTATTACATCATTAAGACGATTAAAAAACACCAACAACTCGCATCTTACCAGCCACAACCAAAGATTTCTTTGCTACAAAACATTTAGAAAACTTTCTAACTAAGAACATCTTGCTGAAGCTTACAAATAATTATTTTAACCAATCACTACACACATGAGTGCACCTACTTCAAACAATGCTTAGATACTTTCTATTAACAACACACAACACTCCATTATTAAAATTTAAATTTCTACTGTCTTACTAAACATATTTTTATGGTCTTAAAGTCTATCTTAACCAAACCTAAAACTCAAAATATTATTTCATATCCTTACTACACAATTATAACTTTTCTACTTTCAAACTTTACAAAGAACTCTAAATTCTTTACTCTTTTTAGGACCTACTTTCACAACTTTCTAAAAATCTTCTTCCCTTTACAATTTTCCCCACACCTGTCCACCCCTGGTGGTGGGATAATGGGAATGGGGCAGCACAGACATTAACTCAGGTGGAACAAGGGAGAAATGTTTGTAATTCCTTTCCAAATGTTGCTCCTGAGATTTCCTTCCCCAAGCTGCTGGTACTGTCTGGGGGGATCATTCCAAGAGTTTTTTCCCAGAAAAGGCATTTCTGGCTTTTTCCTTCCTTTGAAATAGGAAAAGATGGAGAGAAGTGGTGAATTCAAATCTACAGGTTTTGGTTTTTTTTTTTTTTTTTTAAGCAGATGAGTCATTTATAGAGATTGGTCAATAATTTCCAGGATTCTCATGGAATTAAAGAGTCATGGAATGGTTTGGGTTGAAAGGGACCTTAAATCCCACCCAGTTCCACCCAGGGACACCTCCCACTGTCCCAGGTGCTCCAAGCCCCAGTGTCCAACTGCTCTGGGAATTCTATTCCAGGGTTTCCCCACCCTCCCAACCGTGAATTCCCAATTCCCAATATCCAATTTAAACCTCTTGTCTGTTAATTTGAAGCCATTCCTTGTGTCCTGTCCCTCCATCCCTTGTCCCCAGTCCCTCTCCAGCTCTCCTGGAGCCCTTTCAGGCCCTGCCAGGGGCGCTGGGATTTCCCTGGATCCTTCCCTTCTCCAGGTGAACAACTTTCCTTTGAAACTTGAAATGGGTCTGGTTCCATCCAGGGAGATGCAAATTACAGAAGCCAAGATTTTCCCAGTTCTTCCGTGTCCTCACCTGTGGAACCATCCCTGACTCACCTCCTTTGGTCCCCAAGGAATTTTGTATCCAACCTTCCCATCCTACCCCTCCCAATCCCCTCTTTCCCATCAGAACGAGGCAAAGGAATTGATTTTTTCTCTCTTTTTATTTTCCAGCCCCACAGAGGCTTTACACATCCAAGTCCTAACGAGCCAGAGACTCAAATCCCTCAGGTTTCTGTGAGGAATGGCAGCACAAATGGCTGCGCTTCAGCTTAATTGGGCGCCTCGTTAAATATCTGAATATTAAAGCCCCTCAACAGCTCTGAGGTTGGTGGGGATGTGGTTATGGCACATGTCAGAAGCAGGTTGTTCCACAGATCCCAAAAAATGCGATTATAAAGTTGATAGGGATTTGTCCATTGTGTTTTTAGCTTTTTTTTTTCCTCCAGATTTTTATAAATGTTCAGATGTTGTGAGCTTTTTTTGTGTCCAAACTTTTGGGAAGTTTGAGAGGACCACCAGGAGCTCTCCTTGCTGGGATTTTTCCATTGTTGCACCCCCTGTTTCAGCTCTGCCAGATGTGATCCCTCATCTCTCCCTGAACATTGACCTTCCCTGAGTTTTCCAAAGCCAAACATGGAATTGCATCAAGTCCTGGGCTGTTCTGAGTGAAGAAATGTTTGGCTCAGGAGAGGAGAAGCATTTGGTTTCAGGGATATGCTTTGATTTTCCATGAGGGATTGGAGAAGCCTTGGCAGGAGGAGGAAAGGACGGAAAAATTAATGAGCATTTATTAGGCAGATAAAGATGGAATTTTCCCTTTTGTTTGCAGTGCTGCACAAATCTGCGTGAGCTGCTGGGATTATTAAGGGCTTGATGATTCATTTATCCAACAAACCAAACGGGTTTGATAATCCAGGTTTATTCTGGGATCAGCTTTATTGTTGGAATATTGACTCTGGCCGTGAAAGAAAACCAGCGTGAAACGCAATTAGAGTTTGTCCATTTTTATTAGGTTCTGATTAGGTTTTGATTTAGGGAGTGAAATGAGCTCTGCAGTTCCCTGCTCTCCCTTTGCTGTGCAGGGCCATGGACACCAGGTTTTGGAGAATCTTGGAATTCTGGGAAGGTTTGGGTTGGAAGGGATCTTAAATCCCACCCAGTGCCACCCCAGCCATGGCAGGGACACCTCCCACTGTCCCAGGGTGTCCCAGTGTCCAGCCTGGCCTTGGGCACTGCCAGGGATGCAGGGGCAGCCACAGCTGCTCTGGCAATTCCAGCCCAGCCAGGAATTCCCAATTCCCAATCTCCCATCTATCCCTGCCCTCTGGCACTGGGAGCCATTCCCTGGCTCCTGTCCCTCCATCCCTTGTCCCCAGTCCCTCCCCAGCTCTCCTGGAGCCCCTTTGGGCTCTGAGCTCTCCCAGGCTGAGGCAGATCCACCCCAACGCCCCATGAGGGGAAATCTTTGAGATTCCGTGGCCAGGGGAATGGAGAGCTTCAATAATTGGGATAAAATCCTTAATGGATCAAGTGGTGGAAGAAATGCAGCTCTGGGAGCAGCTGGAGCAGGAGGAAGGGTGGCAGAGGAGCCATCAGGAGGGTTGTGCTGGCTCAGCTGCTGCAGAAGCAGCACTTGGCACATTCTGGGGAGGGAGCAGAGCTGGGCTGCTGAGCAGAAGAGCAAACCTGCAGCAATCTGGGTGATTTAGAGCCCACACTGAACATTCCTGCTGCTCAAAAGCTCCTGCTTTGGTTTGGTTTCCCAAAGAAACTGGAGGTATTTAAAAAAGCAAATTTTTGAGGATTCAGATAGAACATCCCTTCTGGAATGAAGGTTTGATTCTGGTTTTAGACAGCTGGGCGTGACTGTTGACCCAGGTCTGCTCCAGCACAGAATTTGGGGCATTGTTTTTTTTCCTAAATGGGAAAAAAATTGCCATGAACTGAACCAGGATCTTCTTGGTGGTGCCCAGAAGTGGGACAAGAGGAATGAGCAGGGATTGATCCCAGGAATTCCTGGCCACAGGAGGCAGAGCTCCTGCCCTGGGCAGTGCCCAGCCCTGAGCAGAGCCCAGAGAGGGGCTGGAGTCTCCTCCCTGGGATATTCCAGAGCCACATGGACACAGTCCTGTGCCCTGGGCAGGGAGTGGCACCAGTGACCCTCTGTGGCCCCTCCCAGCCTGATCCATCCTGGGATTCTGGGATTAGCAAACCCCAAATTCCAAATGTCTGGAACCATCCACACTTCCTGCCCTGAGTCCTCACTGGTTTGGATCCTTTTAGCCTTCCATGGGCTCCTAGGAATTAGGGAAAGGAGGATAAAAGGCAGAAGTTCACCCGTGGTTAATATTTGCTCCTTTTTAACCAATTTCCAAACATTTCCCAGACTTTTGGGAAGTGGGCTGTGCCCTTTGCCTCCATCCAGAGCTGCTCCTGGACCCAGATCCCTGCTCCAGTGTCGGATCTGTGCACTAAGGAAAGATATTTTGGCCCAGGGCTGCAGGATGAGAGGGGAGCTCCCTCCAGCTCCCTCCCCAGCCCCAGGGGGATGGACAAAGCTGGGAAATGAGGCACAGAGGGTGGAAGTGAGCCTGGATGAGCCATCAGTCCCGGGTGGAGCTGGGATCACTGGCATTCCTGGCAGGATTGTGCCTGCAGCTGCCACCACTTCCCTGGCTTTTCATGGAACCTGCTGTTCTGAGCAGGAATTCTGAGGGATTTGCAAAGAACAGGAGGGAAAGCTCTTTTTTTTTTTTGGCATAAACTGATTCTCCACTGAATCATGGAATCATGGAATAACCTGAGCTGTGTCCTAGATTGCCAAGGGAATTGTATTCTATTTGCCATCTGCATGGCAGCTGTCTCCTGTCCATTGGGCAGTTTTCCTTATCTCTCCCACACCCACTCCTCCCTCAGGGAGACACCTGCTGATAAGAGGCCATGGAATGTCCCTGCATGGCTGATAAGAGCTGCAGCATCCCACTGGGAGATGGGAGCCCAGGGGGAGGAGCCAAGCATTCCTACCCGGATACAATCTGGAGATTCTGGAACACCAGCACGGCTTCTCCACTGGATTTCCCAGAGGAGCAGCAGCTGCCTCTGCCCCTGGAGCTTCAGAGGCAGAGTGCACCCTTCTCCAGGATCCCTGCTCCAGCAGAACCAGCCCTGGCACTGCAGGAGGGCTGAGCCCCAATTCCAGTGGCACTGCTGCCAGCCCCCTGACCCACAGGGTGCCAGGCTGGGCTCTGGCTCTGGCAGGGTTGGTTTAGTTCACTGCATTGTTCATTTTATCCTTTTATTTTCTTCCCTATTAAAGAACTGTTATTTCTGCTCCCATATTTGTTGCCTGAGAGCCCCTTAATTTAAAATTTATAGCAATTCAGAGGGAGGGGTTTTACATTTTCCATTTCAGGGGAGGCTCCTGCCCTCCTCAGCAGACACCTGGCTTTCCAAACCAAGACACCTGGATTTACAGAGATCATCAGCCTAACTCCTGACCCTGCATGGGACACCCCAAAATCCCCCCCTGCTCCTCCTCTGAGTTCGGGGATGGATTTAAGAACCCACATTTAAAGTCCCATCCTTTCCCCACCTCCTCCCTGCATCCTCCACTGGATCCTGGCTGGCACTTGATGCTCTCCAAGAGATTTTCCTGACTCTGCTCCTCAGCTCTGGGACCTGGAGAACATTTCCATGGACTCTGGAGCCAAACCTCACTTCTTTCCTTTTGGGAAGGGCACAGAGCTCCCTCCTGTCAAATAGGAAATGTCCTTTATGTTCCCAAAGCCCAGGAGCTTCACTGCCTTAAGGATTTAAGAAGGAACACCCCAAGGTTAGATGGGATAAACCCCTCCAACCTCCCTCTTCCCTGAGCCCCACTTCCATCTGGATCCAGTTACAAATCCTACCTGACGTTCCCCAATGGATTGTGCAGAAACGTGTGGTTGATTAAATAAATCCTGCTGGATTTCTCGCTTGGAAGAAATATTTACAAAGGCAAGGAAATCACAGGCAGAGGGAAGAAAGCAGAGGCTGCGGCTTGTCTTTGCTGGAGGCTGCTGGCAGTTTGTTTTTCAAATAGCAAATCCTGCCTTAGGCCTGACCAGAAAAAGCAATAAAAACTTCATTTTCGAGGGAGGAAAAGAGAAATAGGACTTTTAAAGCCTTTCACAGTTGTTGGGGTTTTTTTACTTCTTTTTCTGAATAATTTTTCCTTTAAAGAGAACAGAAAATATAAACTCTGCTGTGAATAAAGGCTGGGAGAGCTGGGAATGTTCACCTGGAGAGGAGAAGGCTCCAGGCAGAGCTCAGAGCCCCTGGCAGGGCCTGAAGGGGCTCCAGGAGAGCTGGAGAGGGACTGGGGACAAGGGATGGAGGGACAGGAGCCAGGGAATGGCTCCCAGTGCCAGGGATGGGTGGGAGATTGGGAATTGGGAATTCCTGGCTGGGCTGGAATTGCCAGAGCAGCTGTGGCTGCCTCTGGATCCCTGGCAGTGCCCAAGGCCAGGCTGGACCCTGGGGCTGGAGCAGCCTGGGACAGTGGGAGGTGTCCCTGCCCCTGGAATGGGATGGGATTTAAGATCCCTTCCAACCCAAACCATTCTGGGTTCCAACCCCGCTGATTTGGGTTTAGGGGAAGTTATTTCTAAAGCAGCAGCAGCAGCCAAAGCAGGAAAATGAAATTCCAAGACATTTCCAAGGAGCTGAGACCATGGATTTGCCACCTGCCCCCCTGAGCCGGTGGGAACAAATCTGACCTGGGTGCTGTGACAGCAACGCCAGCAGGAGTTGGAGATTTGATTCCTGCCCTGCAGCCAAATGAAATCCTTGGAAATGGTGGAAGTGGACACCGATTTTGCCTCGTGGGCCTCGTGTTTCCCACTCAGCCTCGAGTGAGCAGCACCAATCCCTTGTGCTGCTGCTTTTTGGGAATGTGTTGAACAGAACTGATGTTCAGAGCCCATTCCTTCGGGATGAGGTCCATGGCACCAAATGGCAATGCTCTGTTTGGAATTCCAAAGGCTCCATCTCGCAGGACAGGCGTTGTTCCAGGTGGAACCACCCTCTGTGACAACATCTCACGGAATTCCGCCCTCCCAGACGTCGTTCTGTGCTTTCCTCATAAATGTGCTTTCCCAAATAAATGATTTTTTTTGGATCTTAAGCCACTTCTTGGCCTCAGAGTTTTCATCTTTTATTGACTGAAGCTCTGTTAATGGCTCTGAGGACAGCAATAAATATTTGCAGTCTGGATTGCCCCAAATTTATTGCAGAAAGCGGAAACCTCAGGTCAGCAAACAAAGCTGGATTTGTGTGGTTTGCTTTTTTTTTTTTTTTTAATGTTAATCCTCCAAATTATTAATATGGGCAGGCTGTGGTTGTGGGGGCAGAAATTCCTTCTGTACAGTGGCATGTTTAAATATGTACAACATAATACAATTAAATTATTGTTATTTAAATGCAATTAATAATCCAGTGGAGTGTGCTCAGGTTATTCAAGTGGGTGCATTGACACCATGGGTTGAAAAATCTGTTTGAATACTCAAAGTCTGCGTTAAAAAAATCAGATTGAAATTAAAAAAATCTAAAATTAGATTTTTATATCTATTTATAGTAATAAGGAGTATTATGGAAGGGGTAATGCTTTTATTCATACTAAAAAGGAGCAGTATGGAAAAAGGGAGAGGACAATGTCATGGAATTCTGGAAGGAGATGGGTTGGAAGGACCTTGAATCCCATCCCATTGCATCCCATTGTATCCCATTGAATCCCATCCCATTGAATCTCATCCCATGGCATCCCATTGCATCCCATTGCATTCCATCCTATTGAATCCCATCTCATTGAATCCCATTGAATCCCATTGAATCCCATCCCATTGAATCCCATCCCACTGAATCCCATCCCATTGAATCCCATCCGTTGAATCCCATCCGATTGAATCCCATTGAATCCCATTGCATCCCATTGCATCCCATTGAATCCCATCCCATTGAATTCCATCCCATTGCATCCCATTGAATTCCATCCCATTGAATCCCATCTGTTGAATCCCATCCCATTGCATCCCATTGCATCCCATTGAATCCCATC
>JANIJU010003064.1:61048770-61060225 GCA_025504685.1 Leucosticte australis
TTTTATTTTTATTTTTATTTTTATTTTTATTTTTATTTTTATTTTTATTCTATTTTTATTTTTATTTTTATTTTTATTTTTATTTTTATTTTTATTTTTATTTTTATTCTATTTTTATTTTTATTTTTATTTTTATTTTTATTTTTGTTTTTATTTTTTATTTTTCCTTCCCAAGGAACTGAAATGCTGCATTTTCCCCGCACAAAACCCATGGAAGGAAGGCAAATCATCCTGGATTTCCTGGAAATAATGTGGTAAAAGTGAATTTTGGTCAATTTGCTCCTCCAGCT
Source organism: Leucosticte australis (assembly GCA_025504685.1). Lineage (NCBI taxonomy): Eukaryota > Metazoa > Chordata > Aves > Passeriformes > Fringillidae > Leucosticte > Leucosticte australis. The sequence goes on from JANIJU010003064.1 coordinate 61,049,061, forward strand.
GTGGGCAGTTCTGGGCAATCTCTGGTCGCTGCTGTTGTTTTAAAGGTGATTTACCAGCATGAAAAGTGATCGGTTGAGCCTGATCCTGCTGCTTATTTATTCCAGAGGATTATCAAATCCACATTATCCATTGTTTATCTTTAACTAGGCTGGAGCAAGGTTTGCTTCATTCATGTTCTCGTCCCATCCATTTTTCAAAGTGTCACCTTAATCTCCTGTAATTACTGAGCACTTCACACCTCCAGTTGGTTTTGAAACCCATTAAAAATCCAATTAATGCAAAACTGGGGAATTCCTGCCTTGCTGGAGCCCTTGGCTTGGGAGTGAAGTGCTTTGGCTTTGGCTCCGTGCTCTGCAAGGATCACTCACTTATGGAAAGCTCGTCAGCCCCAGAGCTGCTGCTAATTGGGTGCTTGGACTTCATGAGCTTCCCAAGAAAAATAATGCCCTTGCCTGTGAGTCAACCAAAAGAAAATGCCTAAGAAACTCTAACCAATGCATCAAGTCTAAACATCATTTCCTTAACTCACTCAAGGCCACTCTCAACACGGTTACTCAGTTTACCAGAGAAATGGCCAATTCCAGAAAATATCCCTTCAAAACTGCCAGTTTTGAAGGGATATTTTGAATTAATTTTGAATCCAGTAGATGCTTAGAGTGTTTAGACCAAATTTCTTCCTAAAGATCCTTCTGAACCTCAGGAATTAGAAATTCTTAGCTTGGTAAAAATGAAATTTTATATCGTATTTAGTCCTCCTGAGTCAAAACAAAATAAAATAACAAATGTCACCCCAAATCACGTTATATATAGAAATGTAACATAGCACAGTTTCACAGCAGTGATAGCCACGCCATCCAACCAAGCTCCATTGCAATTACCACAAAGAGTCTTTTCCATTTGTGAGGACAAAATTTAGCCCACCATCCCGTCCAATGTCAAAAGAAGTCCATACAACATTAAGAAACTTTCTTTACTAACACCCAACACAACAATAAAAAGAGAGCAAAGACACGGAAGGAAATATCTGTCAGTCAGTATAATTGGGTTGAATTTCCAGTTGAGCCAAGCCTGATCCAGTTTCAGTGTTGCTCCTGTTTGTCTGCTCCTGGCTCTGGTCACAATCCCAAGAAAGATCCTCAGTGTCCCAAAGCTCTGATCTGGATCTTGCTGCTCACAGAACACTCTGACCACAATAAAATTCATCTTCCCACTTCAAATTCCACCACTTCCTTCTCCAGAGTTCCCTGATTCTTTCTCACACATCCCCAAATATCTTCCTCACAGCACCTGCAGAGTTTACTGCCCCACCCGTGGCTTTGGTGTCCATAACTTGGCACCTGTCTACAATTATTTTCCATGATTTTGTTGTCCATGACCTGTGTCCTCTCCACAATTATTTTCCATGATTTTGTTGTCCATGATCTGGTTCCTCTCCACAATTCTTTCCCATGGTTTTGTTGTCCATGATCTGGTTCCTCTCCACAATTCTTTCCCATGGCTTTGGTGCCCGGGGTCTGGTTCCTCTCCACAATTATCTCCCATGGTTTTGTTGTCCATGACCTGTTTCCTCTCCACAATTCTTTTCCATGATTTTGTTGTCCATGACCTGTTTCCTCTCCACAATTCTTTTTCATGATTTTGTTGTCCATGATCTGGTTCCTCTCCACAATTATCTCCCATGGTTTTGTTGTCCATGACCTGTTTCCTCTCCACAATTCTTTTCCATGATTTTGTTGTCCATGACCTGTTTCCTCTCCACAATTATTTTCCATGATTTTGTTGTCCATGACCTGTTTCCTCTCCACAATTATCTCCCATGATTTTGTTGTCCATGGTCTGGTTCCTCTCCACAATTATTTCCCTACATCTCTGCCTTATCCAGGAGCAGCAAGCTCAGCTTTCCACCCTTGACTGTTCTTGGCCAGCACCACAAAACTCAAAAATCCCGTTGTTCCCACCTCTCTAGAGAGGTTTTCCCTCCTCTGGCCAAAATTCTGGCTTGTAGCCAACTTATTTCCATGGGATCATGATCAGCAGGGATCAAAATAAAAGGATGGCCCCTCCTAAAATTTGGGAACAGCCCCCCAAGTCCTCCTCACCAGCAGAAGGAGAATCATGGAACCATTTGGGTTGGAAGGGACCTCAAAGCTCACCCAGTGCCACCCCTGCCATGGGCAGGGACACCTTCCACTGTCCCAAGTTGCTCCAAGTCCTGTCCAACCTGGCTTTGGACATTCCCAGGTCTTTTCCAGCCTTGATGATGCTAAGATTCCATGATTCCAGCATCACTTCCATGTGAAGACATGGTTGTGGGAAACCAGACCTTGACACTGTTGGCACAATCCTGGGAATTTGGACGGAGTGAGGCTGGATTGATGAAGCCACTCTATCACAGCAGGACAGGGGAAAGAGAAAAAAAGGAGGAAAAAGCTCATTTTGGAGTTCTTGGAGTTGTCCTGTGCAGGGCCAGGACTTGGACTCGATGATCCTTGAGAATCCCTTCCATCTCAGGATATTCCATATTTAGGGAGAAGGTGATTTCCTGGGACACATCACTGATTCCAGGCACTGCTGGGCTCTGGAAGGGACTCAGTGCTGAGACAACAACCTGAAAATCCTTTTAAATTATTATTTTTCCTGATTAAACTGATTCTCACAGAGGGTAGACACAAAATGTTGGGGAAAAAAGTCTATTTCAGCTGATTTCCAGATGAAGAGTTGCTCAGCTACCGTGGTGTTGTGTCCCAAAGGTCCCAGAGAATTAAACAGATTGCATTCCAAAACATTTCCCCTGGAAAAGGCATCGAAGTTGGCATTGTCAGCACTGTTGTATCCTTTAGTGTGGGGCTCCAGATCCTATCCAGGTGTCCTGGAAAGTAAAAAAAGAGATTTAAAATAAAATTTGATTTGAGCCCTTATTGCCAAAAAATTGGTATTGAGGGTTTGGAAGGACTGGGAAGAGATGTCTGAGCTGATCCAGGAATTTTAACTGGTGTCAAGTGATCAGTCCATGCCAAGGAATGGAGATCTGGGACAGGTGGGATGGAAAAAGGTAAAAATTCAGGGAAGGCAGGCAGAGCTTCAGTTTTATTCCATTAATTTTTTCCAGTTGTCTCCCAAATGACAAGGAGAACCATGGTTGGAGCCACTCTGCTCTGGAGCCAGGCTGGGAGAGCTGGGAATGTTCCCCTGGAGAGGAGAAGGCTCCAGGCAGAGCTCAGAGGCCCTGGCAGGGCCTGAAGGGGCTCCAGGAGAGCTGGAGAGGGACTGGGGACAAGGGATGGAGGGACAGGAGCCAGGGAATGGCTCCCAGTGCCAGAGGGCAGGGATGGGTGGGAGATTGGGAATTGGGAATTCCTGGCTGGGCTGGAATTGCCAGAGCAGCTGGGGCTGCCCCTGGATCCCTGGCAGTGCCCAAGGCCAGGCTGGACACTGGGGCTTGGAGCAGCCTGGGACAGTGGGAAGCATCCCTGCCATGGAAAAGGGGTGGAATGGGATGAGCTTTTCCATCCCAAACCATTATGAGATTCCATGGAATCCTCCTCAGGGCCTGCCAGCAAAGGCTTCTCTTTAGGGCTCTGTGAAAGCCCCTCTGGGAAGAGGCTCAGAAGGTGAAAATTCCCTTGTCCTCGTTGGAGTTTGAACTGGAGCACATCCATAGGAAAGCCAAGTCCTTCATGCTCTGCCTGTGGGGTGGTGCTTCCCACATGGAGAGGGAAATTGGAGCAATCTGTTCCCAAAGTACAAACCTTAACCCAGTAAAGGGAAATAAAACCCCACACAAAGAAATTGCTGCTGTTACAGTTGTTTTATCGGCAGGAATGAAATATCCCACTCCAGCTATTCTGTTGTTTGTTTTAAGGATAACTTGGTCCTTTAGGGAAGGAATTGGGAATAAATTGAGCAGATTTATCCGATGTCAGAGAAATATAAATCTTCCCTACTTAAGCAGAGTGAGCATTTGCTGCTTTTCCTGCAGCCAGCCTGGAAAGTGTCCTGGAGGGCATCACTCACAAATTGGACTTCAATAAATCAAACCCAAACTGCTCCTTCCATGGGAAAACTGTCCAGCATCCATGGCCAGGAAGAACCAGATTTTGGGATGCTTGCAGGGTGAGGAGCCCTGAGTTGTGGTGGAGCACTCAGGTATCCCATGGACCTGTTGGCAAGAAGGACACACAGACACTGCTGGAGTGACTTGGGTTGGGACAGACCTTAAATCCCATCTCATTCCACGCCCTGCCATGGAAAACCTTCCAGTATCCCAGTGTGTGGAAAATCCCTCAGGGAAAAGCCAGTGTCCATCAAGGAGAGAGAGGAGTCCTGGAACTTCATTCCAATAAATGAGAGGGTCCCCTGGGATTTTCCCTCTCGAGGTTTTGGAAGTGCAGCCTCCTTTTATCTCACACTCCTGCACGTTCCCTCTTCCTTTCCCATTGCTGAGGTACCAGGAAGGTGCAGCCTTCCCCAATCCCCTGCCCCACATCCCCCCTTGAACCTGGCATTTCCCCAAAGTTCAGAAACTCCTCCTTGTGTGGCCCCATTTGGCCAAACTGTCCAGGCTCTGGGACAAACCTGGCTGGAAGTTCATCCCAAAGTTCAGAAACTCCAATTTGGCTGCTTCAGGAGCTGACCTGTCCAAGCTTTGTGAAAAACCTGGGCTGAAAATTAATCCCAAAGCTCAGAAACTCCAATTTGGCTGCTTCAGGAGCTGAGCGGTCCAGGCTCTGGGACAAATCTGGGCTGGAAGTTCATCCCAAAGTTCAGAAACTCCCATTTGGCTGTTTCAGGAGTTGCTGGGACAATCCTGGGCTGGAAGTGAATCCCAAAGATCAGAAACTCCCATCTGGCTGTGTCAGGAGCTGAACTGTCCAGGCTCTGGGACAAACCCACGGATGGAAGTGGGGACAGACATCAAGCCCCATCTCAAAGCTGTTCCCACCCATCTCCTCACAGGAATTGTTCGTGAAGACACCAGCACCCATCTTCCCTATGGATCCCTGCTGGATTTGTGGGGTGCCCCGTGGCAGGAAGGAAGGAATGGTGAATCTGACTCCATGTCCTTAGAAGGCTGATTTATTATTTTATGATACTGTATTATATAAAACAATACTGTACTAAACTATACTAAAGAATACAGCAAGGATACAGACAGAAGGCTAAAAAGATAATAATGAAAACTCCTGACTCTCTCCAGAGCCCTGACACAGCTTGGCCCTGATTGGCCAATAAGTCAAAACAATTCACATGAAACCAATGAAACAATCACCTGTGGGTAAACAACCTCCAACCACATTCCAGAGCAGCAAAACACAGGAGAAGCAAATGAGATAATGTTGTTTTACTTTTTCTCTGAGGCTTCTCATCTTCCCAGGAGCAAAATCCTGGGTGAAGGAATTTTCCAGAAAATATGGCAGTGACAGTGATCTCCACCCCTCTGGGCTGAGAGTTAACAGGGTGAGGATCCCAGACATTAATTCACAGGGGGATGAACGAGCCTCCCCTCAGGGTTTGGATCTCACTCCTGCCAAAGCCAACAGAAAAACTGTGCCCACAACATCTCAGGTTCTGTCACCAGCTTCAGAAGGTGTTTCTCTGCTTCTCCACTCATCCTTTCTGTTTGACCTGAATTCTGAGGGTGGGAATTCATGGACCATGGGGGTCCCACTGAATTCTCAGAGCAGTCACAATCCCCTGAAGGACCCCCTGGTAAAATGAGCTCCCCTCTGTGAGTCCATGGCCAGCACAATCCCCTACTCAGAAATAATTTATTAATGATCCAATAATTGCTGAAGTGATCAGGAACACCTCTGACCACCCTGCTGTTAGAAAACCATACCAAATTTAAATTTTTTGGTAACTTTAGTCAGCCTTGTTTGCCTTTGCACCAGGGGAAAAGGAATTTTGAGTTTCTTTTCCAAGGACTGTTCCATCCCTCAAGGCGTGGTGAGCTGAACATCTCAGCAGAGTGGGAGCAGCACAGAAGATCCACAGAAGATGACGACCATCAACTCCCAACATCACCCCTGGCATGGCCAGAGACACCTGGTCCAGAAAAGATTGATAAGAATGAGAACCTGATTAACATCACAGGCAGAGGGAGCAATAACCAACAGGAAACCAAATACTGAGGACTGCAAAACTTGGGACCAATGAACACTGAAAAAAATTAATTTCTCTGGGGTTTGAGTGTATAAAATACATGAAAAATGGAGTAAAATGAGTGTGTGGTGGGATGATTTTCTCTGCACAACCCGGGCAGCGTGTGGATGAAATTATTTCTGTTGCACATCCTGGCCAGAATAAAGTAATGCCTTGATTCTCTAACCCTAAAAATGTTGGAAAATTTTCATTTTTCCCACAGTTTCGGTGACTCTTGGCTTCCCCATCCTCCAGGACTGGCAGAACAAGAGGTGTCTGCGTAGCCAGGGACTCCTGATGAATTTCTGCTCCATTAATTATTCCAGCCTCTCCCCCAGAGCTGTGCACTCTCCTTCTGGAGTCATAAACCCTGGAAAAAAAATCCCTTTCCCATGCTGGCTTTTCCACAACATCCCTCTCTCCTTTGTAGGCTTCCAGCTGAGCCAGAGGAAGTTGGTCTGTGCAGCAGACAGGGGAAGAAAAATAATGTCAATTTTATTTTATGAAGAAAATCAGCATTATGGAAAAAAATATCCGGCCTGCCTGAACCTCATCCTCAGGTGCCCTTTATTTTTCCATGAGCTGGGAGTAGTGATCCCTACAAAAAATTCCTCCTGCCCTTTGGGACTGCATTAAGTGGTGCCTGAACAAGTTGCAGCTGCTGCCTTATCAGGGAGATAAAGGTCTGGAGAGGCTGGATGGGAAAGAATTGGGAGAAACTTGGACTCTGCCTGTGCTGGAGGCCAAATTCCTTCAGTTTGTGCCTTTTCCTTGTCCTTGTGTGTCTTGGAAGTGAAATGCCACAGCAGGGAATTGGTATCCAAATAAAAATTCCAGGATTTACCACCAAGGATTGGGATCAGCAGGTCGTGGTCCCTCCTGTTGGGTCAGTGCCAGCCCCTCGTTGTGGGGCTCAACCCACCCAGATTTGGTCACTTTGTGTCCAAAGAATTCCAACATCAGCAGGATGGGCTGGGAACAGCCAGGTCTGCAGCCCTTGGCCCTGCAGGATTCCCAATCCCAAATCACAAAACTCTTGTGGAGCTACTTTGGGATTTATCTCTGTGTTTGAATGATCTCAGTGCTTTCACTCCCCTATCCAACAGGGAAAATTCCCAGTTTTCAGGCTGCAGGTGTCCCTGACAGGGGGAACATGGAATACCAGTTTGTCCCAGTTTGTCCCAGTCTCCAGCAGCATTGTAACCCTTCTGCAGGTGGGATAGACCGAGTCCTGCAAAGCAATATCCCAAAAAATGCCACTGAGCACCCTCCAGGTGACCTGGAGAGGAGGGACAGGAGATCAGGCACACAGTGCCACACTCACAGCCAGCCTCAATGCCATTCATTAATTAATTAAAAATAATCAGGGAGAATTTCCCCATGGAAAGGGGGCTCAGGCCTTGGCACTGCCCAGGGAGGGTTGCAGTGCCCATCCCTGCAGGTGTCCCCTGGAGGTGGCACTCAGAGCTCTGGGCTGGGGACAGGGTGGGCACTGGGCACAGCTGGGACTCTGATCTTGGAGCTCTTTTCCAACCTCAGGGATTCTGTGAGATTTAGATTGGATATCTGGGAACATTTCTTCCCTAAAAAGGTTCCCCAGCCCTGGCACAGGTACAGAGTGGAGTCCCCATGCCTGGAGGGATTTCAAATCCTTGTGGATGTGGCACCTGGGGACACGGGGCAGTGGTGGCCTTGGCAGGGCTGGGGAGTGGTTGGATGAACTTTGAGGTCTTTTCCAACCTCCATGATTCCATGAATATCTGTCCTCTGGAGTGCCCATCCCTGGAGGTGTCCAAGGAATTCCTGGAGGTGGCACTCAGAGCTCTGGGCTGGGGACAAGGTGGGCATTGGGCACAGCTGGGACTCTGACCTTGGAGCTCTTTTCCAACCTCAGAAATTCTGGGATTCTGTGTTAATGTCTTTATTTCCACTGATCCGACCCAATTTTGGTGTCTACAGTGAAAATTCACGGACACCAGGAGCACAAAAGCTGGAAAACTGCTGGTGGTGAGGCTGGGTGGGTCAGTCTGGAGAAGGTGTGAGTGTGTCCTGCACACCATTCCTAGGAACCTCCACGTGATTCCCAAGGAGAGGCCTCTTCCATCCAGGAATAATTCAGGATAATATTTAGCACCCAGACCTGGAAAAACTCAGCCTGGAAATGAGGCGGAATTTTTAAGCAGAGGTGGAATCCTCCACTTAGATTTTCCATGGTTCTGATGCCACTTGAAGGCCTGAAATCCAGTTTGGATCTGCTGGTGGGAGCTCTGGATTTAGCAGGAACTTGATGGGAATTCTTGGGAAGGGGCTCTGAGAGGGGAAGGAGAGAATCCATCCCATGGACCAGCTCAGCTCATGAGATGTTTTTTAATTTGTGACCTCTGATCCCCAAAATGGCCCATTTCTAACAGCTTTAAATCAGGGGAATTTTAAATAATACAGCAAATATTTTAAAATCAAGACCTGTGATGCATTTAAGGAATCTGAGCTTTGAAGGAAGCAAAACTTGAGGAATTTCCTTGGATTTCAGCAGTGGACAAAAAGTCAGAGCAACAATTTTCCTGAATATTTCAGGTCCTGAGGATTTTCCTTGGATTTCAGCAATACCCAAGATCAGAACAACAATTTTCCTGAATATTTCAGCTCCTGGTTAAATGCCTCAATATTGGCAAAATTCCTAAAGGTCTTGGCCAGGCTTCTGATCCTTTAACCTCCGACATTCCAGGTTATTTCCACAAACTCTGGTTTCCAAATAATGAACTTTATTATGAGATAAACACCTGGCTCCTGTTTTTATCCTTGCTCCTCTCCCTGCACCAACTGTAACGTTCCTTAAAATCCCAATTTTCCACTCACTGAAGTGTGGCAGCCACGTCCCATTAAAAGAGTTTTACCAGGAAAATTATCCATGCCTTTAAATAGGTCATGCATACACTTAGCATATGTTACATTATGCTCCACGTGCAGCCAGTCGAGCCGAGTAATTGAAAATTTCTGGAGTCACAAGCAAATAAAATCATTCCTCTGATCATTAATAAGCAGGAAGTGTGGGAAAAATGGGGGGAAAAAAAAGAAGCAGGGGGATGAAAGAAGAATTAAATTTGGTGGGAAGTTGCAGAAGGGTTGTGCCCAATGGTCATTCCAAGTGCTGATGGAACTGAGGTTTAAAAATAAAGGCGCTGTCGTTATCCCTGAGTGCACGGGGAAGGATTCCTTGGGATCTTCTGCTGCCTGCTTGGGTGGGATGGGGGCTCCAAACCTCCCTGGGCAGCTCCTTCCAATACCTGAGCACCCTTTCCATGGGGAAATTCCTGCTGTGCCCACCCTGAGGCTGTTCCCTCTCCTCCTGTCCCTGTTCCCTGGAGCAGAGCCCGACCCCAGTTCTAAAAAGGAGGAAGAGGGAATTTTTATATGGACAGCCAGCACCAGGACAAGGGGGAATGCTTTAAACTGCCAGAGGGCAGGGATGGATGGGAGATTGGGAATTGGGAATTCCTGGCTGGGCTGGAATTGCCAGAGCAGCTGGGGCTACCCCTGGATCCCTGGCAGTGCCCAAGGCCAGGCTGGGCACTGGGACACCCTGGGACAGTGGGAGGTGTCCCTGCCATGGCAGGGGTGGCACTGGGTGGGATTTAAGGTCCCTTCCATCCCAAACCATTCCATGACTCCATGATTCCATGGGCTGGAGTGACACTGAGGCAGTCTGGAGACACTTCCATGCAGTCCATCCCCATCCCAGCAGCTGAAACTCCACCTGGATTTTATGGGAGACTGGAAGCTGAACCAAAGCTGGATGAACTGCTCATGGATATCCCTCCCACGGGGCAGAGCCCAGAGCTGGGCCCACGCCTGTGCTGATCCCACAAATACCAGGAATTCCCCTGTGCTGTCCCACATGGATTCATTTCGAGTGACTTCTCCACCTGACTGACCCATGGCTGTTGGTTTGTGCTGCTGGGAGATTTAGAGGCATAAAATATTAACTTTATAAAGCAGGTTTGTGTCACCGTCACATTTCCTAAAAAATCCCTTTGCCCAGGATTTTGCTTCTGGGAAGCTGAGGAGCCTCAGAGAAAAAGGAAAACAATATTTATCTCATTTGCTTCTCCTGTGTTTTGCTGCTTTGGAATGTGGTTGGACATTGTTCATCCAACAGGTGAATTGTTTTGACTTAATGACCAATTATGGTCAGGTTGTGTCAGGACTCTGGAAGGAGCCATGAGTTTTTAATTAATATCTTTTTAGCCTTCTGTCTGTATCCTTTCTGTATTCTTTAGTACGGTTTAGTTTAGTATGATATGATATGATATGATATGATATGATATAATATAATATAATATAATATAATATAATATAATATAATATAATATAATATAATATAATATAATATAATATAATGTAATGTAATGTAATGTAATGTAATGTAATGTAATGTAATGTAATGTAATATAATATAATATAATATAATATAATTAATATAATATAATTAGTATAATATAATTAATATAATATAATATATGATATGATATGATAGAATAGAATATGATATAATACAATACAATATAATGTAATACAATACAATATAATATAATATAATACAATGCAATACAATATAATACAATATAATATAATACAATACAATATAATACAATGCGATACAATACAATACAATACAATATAATATAATACAATGCAACACAATATAATACAATACAATGCAATACAATATAATACAATATAATACAATACAATACAATATAACACAATACAATACAATACAATAATAAATTAACCTTCTAAGAACATGGAGTCAGGTTCATCATTCCTCCCAACAACAGGGGACTCAGAAAATACCCCAGCTCAGGGGTGATGAGACTGAAAACTCCGTTGCCTTTCCCCTTCAGGAATTGTTTGACACAGCCCCGTTCCCACCCCACTCCATCTTTATTCCAAAGGGTACCAGCAGAGCAGAAAATCATTCAGGATTTCACAGGAGCTTCCTTTCTGGAAGGTGCCTCTGAGT
>JANIJU010003064.1:61080277-61114843 GCA_025504685.1 Leucosticte australis
ATCCAGGAGTATTCCTGTAGGGAATGGGGTCTCCTGCATTAAATCCCCTTTTTCCTGTGGGAGAATCCCTTTGGGATGGGATAATCCCACTCTCCCTCACCTGGATGAGCTCAGGGAAAAAATATTTCCCATATTTTTTACAGATGAGGAGGATTTTTTTTTTTTTTTTTATTTTGAGAAAGGGGATTTTGGGATCCATCAGACACTGGATATTTGGGATGCTGCTGCTCCATCACCCTTCCCTGGATTCCTGACAAATCCCACCCCATCAGCTCCTGGACCTTTTCACAGCTCCTCTTTCCAGTTCTGAGCCCTGTCTGGATCCAGAGGAATGATTTCCTGCCTTTTCCAGAAATAATCTCCTCTCCCAAAACAGCTGGGAATGGAGGGCACTCGCTCGGCTCTTCCCAGACAGATTTGGAATTTCTGGGCTCTTCTGGGATGAGGAATTTTTTCCCAGGCTGTGGGATCAGGCTGTCCATGAGATTCCTCCTTCCATGGAACATTGAAGGACCACTTGAAAATTCCTCACAGGAATTTTTTTGTTGGCTCTCAGGGAAAGGTTCTTGCCCCAGAGGGTGCTGGGCTCTGAATATAGGGAATGTCACATTCCAGAGGCTCCCAGAATTACAGGAATATTTGGAAAATATTCCAGGAAATATTTGGAAAATATTCTCAGGGATGGGCAGGGTGGGATTGTTGGGGTGGCTGGGCAGGCTCTGGGTGATCCTGGGGTAATCAGGTGCTTCCAGAGGGATCCTGCAGGGATCTCTCCCCCTCCTTGGGAAGGTGTGAGGTTTTCCTTGGAATTTCTGGCATCAGGGAGATCCTTGTGAAGGATTTTCCCAGGGATTTTCAGCTGGGAGCCCTTGGGAAATGATGGGAGCTGGAATGTGCCAGCAGGAAATTGGGATGGTTTGTGTTCCAATCCAGCCTTTTGGGAAGGATGATCCAATCTGAGGAACAGATGAAATTCCCAAATCATGGAATGTTTATGATGTTTTTATCCAGCCTCTCCTGCCTTTCCATCCCTTTATCCCATAAATATCACCCCTTTTCCAAGAAAATTATTTGCAGTCTTTATCACAGTCCTTGATAGAAATGGAGCTGGATGCCTGAAAAATTCCTGGATTTCCGAAGGATTGAAAAAAAAAAAAAAAAAAAAGGGGATTTTGGCATCCCAGCTGTGCCATCCATGGCTTTTTGTGCTGGGAAAGGGAAAATGGGAGTGAGGAGCAGGAGCAAGGAGGGAAAGGGATGGGATGGGGGTTGTTCCTTCCCATATTCCCCCTGCATCCCACCCACTTCCATCGTGGATCCCATCCCAGATATTCCAGCAGCAGCTCCCAGCTTCTCCCTGATCTGAATCCTGGCAGAATTTGCACCTCTGGAATATGAGTTAGGAATTAAGGGAATATCCCAGGGGAGGGGCGGTTCAGGAATTGGGATCACCCTGGGATTGGAGGCTGTTTCCCCTGGAAGTGGAAACTCTCCTCCCTGGATATTGGATTCCTTTCCCATTTCCCTGATTTTTACATTGCTTCGATGGAGCAATCCGGAGATGAGGGAAATGTTACCCTGCAAGGCTCAAATCCACACGGGAATGCTGCCCCAGGAGTTCTTGGGAGAGGTTTGAAGCTGGAATTTTCTCTCCTCAGGCCCCATGTGATTCCCTTTTTTCTGAGCAGTCCCTGCTGTAGGATGAGGTGCAGAAAAATGGGAATGATCCCAACTTGGTGCAGCTGGAACTCCTCCTTAACCAACCAGAGCTGCTCCCACTCCAGTTTTTTTTAAACTCCTCCCACCTGGAGCTAATCCTGACCATTATTTAAAGCTGGGAGCTTGGTTTAATTCCCAAAAAACACCTTGGAATGAGCTGGCTGCTCCTGTTCTCCTGCTTCTCCCTGTGTAAGTTTTTGTTTTATTGAAATTCCTCATTTGCCTGAGAAGGGAGGGAAAGGTGGGGGGGAAATCCGGGCTTCTCCTGGATGTGAAATTCCGAATGAATTTGGGAGGGGATTTCTTTGTTGTGCTCCAGGTTTTTCTGTGGGATTTTGTGGGGCTGGAGGGGGGTTCTGCTCCCAGGGCTGCCTCTGGGTTATCCCACGTGGATTGAGGGAATTCCAGGGAGAAAAAAGAAGTTTGAAGGAATTTGGGGTCTCTGGGATGAAGCTGATTTAGGATTCCTAAGATTGAACCTAATGGGCAAAACTGTGGGGTTTGGGATCAATTGTGATTTCCAAGAGTTATCCCAGGTGGTCAGAGAGCTTGGGAAAATCCGAATTTTTCCTAGAAAAAGAAATTCAATTCCAAGTAAATGAAAAGGGGGATAGGGATGGGATTACCTCGTTGTGCTCCATTTTTTGGGGAAAAGGTCCTGGAGCAGCTTTTGTGGGGCTGGAGGGGGGTTCTGCTCCCAGGGCTGCCTCTGGGGCTGCTCTCCTGTGTGCTTTTCCAGGTTATCCCGTGTAGATTGAGTGAATTCCAGAAAATGTGGGAGAAAAAGGAGGTTTGAAGGAATTTGGGGTCTCTGGGATGAGGCTGATTTAGGATTTCTGATGTTGAACCTAATGGGCAAAAGTGTGGGGTTTGGGATCAATTGTGATTTCCAGGAGTTCTCCCAGGTGGTCAGAGAGCTTTGGGAAATCCGATGTTTTCCTTGAAAAAGAAATTCAATTCCAAGTAAATGAAAAGGGGGATAGGGATGGGATTTCCTCATTGTGCTCCATTTTTTGGGATAAAGGTTCTGGAGCTTTTATAGGGCTGGAAGGGGGTTCTGCTCCCAGGGCTGCCTCTGGGTTATCCCACGTGGATTGGTGGAATTCTAGACATAAAAAAGAAGTCTGAAGGAATTTGGGGTCTCTGGGGTGAGGCTGATTTAGGATTCCTGAGGTTGAACCTAATGGGTAAAAGTGTGGGGTTTGGGGTAAACTGTGATTTCCAAGAGTTATCCCAGGTGACCAGAAAAATCACCTGGAAAAATGGGAATGTGCTGGGAGTTCTTCTGCTTTGGGAATTTGGTGTTTTTATTTTCCTGCACAAGTTCTGTGATATAAAACAGAAGAGAACTTCCAAAGCTGAGGAGTTTCAAAGCTGTCACAACACTGAGGTGTTTTCCAGTTATTCCGAACTCAGGAATTCATGGAATATGTCAGCCTTTGGAATCCATCCCTTTTCTTGCTGGAACAAAAGTTGGGTGGGAGGAGAGGGAAGGATGGAGCCACGTCTTGGGTGGGTGAGGAAGGAGCTGCTCCCCAATCCAGCGGGAGAAATCCCGGCTTTTCCAGGAATTCCCGGTTTGTTAAACCCAGCTGTGCACGTGCCATGGGCAGGAAGGGAGCTGGAGCTCTTTGGAATGATTTATTTGGGATCAGCATGGCTGGGTTTGCTCCTTGGCCTTGTTCCTGATCTCAGCTGGGCTCTGTTAAAATTAAATTTGCTGTGTTTTGACACCAATTAATTGATTATCAGCTAATTAATGTCACCTGGCTGATGGAGCTGGAATGTTGGGATTGTCCTGAGCAGGGCCAGGGGCTGGATTTGATCCTTGTGGGATTTTTTGACCAGAGGTTCCTGATCCCAGTGGGGCTCTATCAGCCCTTGTATTGGGACACCAATTAATTGATCATTAGTTAATTAGATGCACCTGATTGTGGGTGCTGCTGATGCAGCTGGAATTCCTGGGATTTTCCTGAACTAAGCCAGGAGCTGGATTTGATTCTTGTGGGATCTGCTCCTGATCCCAGCTGGGCTCTAGCAAACCTAAATTTGTTGATTTGGGACACCAATTAATTGATCATTAGTTAATTAGTTGCACCTGGCTGTGGGTGCTGATGCAGCTGGAATTCTTGGGAATCTCCTGAGCAGAGCCAGGGGCTGGATTTGATCCTTGTGGGATTTTTGACCAGAGGTTCCTGATCCCTGCTGGGCTCTGTCAAACCTAAATTTGTTGGTTTGGGACACCAATTAATTGATTATCAGTTAATTAGTTGCACCTGGCTGTGGGTGCTGATGCAGCTGGAATTCCTGGGATTTTCCTGAGAAGGGCCAGGAGCTGGATTTGATCCTTGTGGGATCTGTTCCTGATCTTAGCTGGGCCTTGTCAAACCCAAATTTGTTGGTTTGGAACACCAATTAATTGATTATTGGTTAATTAATGTCACCTGGCTGTGGGTGCTGATGGAACTGGAATTTTTGGGATTCTCCTGAGCGGGGCTAGGAGTTGGATTTGATCCTTGTGGGATTTTTGGCCAGAGGATCCTGATCCCAGCTGGGCTCTATTACAAATAAATGTGTTGTATTGGGACACGAATAAATGGATCATTAATTAATTAATTGCACCTGGCTGTGGGTGCTGATGGATCTGGGATTTTTGGGATTGCCAGGAGCTGGATTTGATCCTCGTGGGTTCTTTGCACCTCGGGATATTCCATGAATGGTTTGTGCCACAGAAAATGGGACTGAAATGATGAATTAAGGAGTTTTTTCCAGATTTATGGGGTGGGGTTGACCCTGGGTTGGCATCCATGGATTCCTGGGAACATCCAGGCACTGCCAGCTCTTTTCCAAGGGCAGAATTCCACACACCAGCAGATCCCAGCAAGCTGTGCTCAGAAAACCTTTAATAAATAAAATATGGGGAGAAAAATCCCCCCCGGAATGGTTTGGGTTGGAAAGGACCTTAAATTCCATCCCATTCCCACAACCAGGGAAGCTTCTCCCTCTCCCAGGTTGCTCCAAGCTCCACGAGCACTAATTGGATCTCGTTAGTTTAATTAAACTCTTTTTGCCTCATAGCAAAGCTTAGCTTTACTTCAGGCACCAAAACCCCCGGAATTTCCCTGCTGGGATCCCAATCCCGAGAAAAAGAACATTTTTTGCCCACAGCTACTCCGTGCTCCAAAAAAAAATCCCTTAAAATTCAGGTTTTTTTAGAAGCACAGTGTCAATACCCTGGAACCAAACTCCCACCTGGGGAAATCCAGTGGGATTTCTCCTCTGGGTTTTCCCAGCTCCCCCAAGAGCCCTTTCCTGGATGTGCTGAGGGAAGGCAGCTCCTGAATATTTTTCAGGGTTTGTGGGAAATTGTAGGAATGATACAACACCAACCCAGGGTCAATCCCACCCCATAAATCTGGAAAAAAAAACCTTAATTCATCATTTCAGTCCCACTTTCTGCCGGCACAATCCATTCATGGAATATCCCGAGGTGCAAAGAACCCACGAGGATCAAATCCAGCTCCTGGCAATCCCAAAATTGCAGGAATGAAGGAAGATGAAGCTGTTTAAGGAATAAATGGGATCCTTCCTTTTCTGTGTTTCCTGGGAAAGCTGTGGAATTCTTCACTCTTGGGTGGGATTTTCCAGCTGATTTTTTGGGAGAACTGGAGGTTCCATGCGCTCTGCCTGAGCTGTTTGGGGATTTGTGGATGGGAAAACTGGGACAGGATGGGATAAACTGGTGAACCTTGGATAACCAATGACCTTTTCCTTATCCAGACTCTGCAGCTGGAGGTTTGGTCAGGAAAAATCAGGGGTGTGGGAGAATCCAGGTCTGGAAAAGGCCTGGAGTGCCAGGACACTGGGAATGTTTTTCCTGGATGGGATATTGGGAATTGGGAATTCCTGGCTGGGAGGGTGGGAGGAGCTGGGATGGAATTCCCAGAGCAGCTGGGGCTGCCCCTGGATCCCTGGCAGTGCCCAAGGCCAGACTGGATGGGATTGGAGCTGGGACAGTGGGAGGTGTCCCTGGGTTGGAATGGGATGAGCCTTTCTGGGCTTATTGGATGTCCTCAAAGTCCTGATCCAAAGGAATTCCAATGGAATTGGGATGTTTTCTCAGCCTGGGAAGTCCTCACTGGACTCACACTGGGAGGCTTGAGGGTGATTTGGTGATCCCTGAGCTGTGCTGATGGATTGGGAATGGTTGGGAATTTCCTCTGCTCCAGGTCCTCACATTGATCTTTTTTATTATTATGGAAGATGTTATCAGGATCCTTTTGAGAAAAGTGGGAATGAGGCGGTGTTCCAGATTGGCAAAATGGGAGAAAGTTTGAGAGGACTTTGGGATTCATTTCAGCTGGAATGGGAAGAGGAGTTGGGATTGGAGATTTGTGGAGCTGGGAATGGGAATCATTCTGTGGAGAGGGACTGGGGACAAGGGATGGAGGGACAGGAGCCAGGGAATGGCTCCCAGTGCCAGAGGGCAGGGATGGGTGGGAGATTGGGAATTGGGAATTCCTGGCTGGGCTGGAATTCCAGAGCAGATGGGGCTGCCTCTGGATCCCTGGCAGTGCCCAAGGCCAGGCTGGACACTGGGACACCCTGGGACAGTGGGAGTGCCGGGGCTGGAGTGGGATGTTGTGGATTTTCCTGCAGGAAGTTTGGTTGTCGCTCCCAAGCTTTGTAAAACACCTCCAACATTCCCAAAGGATTCAATCCCTGGAATTTCTCAGATCCTGGTGGCAAAAGGTTTCTGTTTGGAGTTCATTTGGGATCAGGCTCTGGAAGCTTGTATCCAGCTGGGATTTGGGCACTGCTCCAGGGAACAGGGACAGGAGCAGAGGGAACGGCCTCAGGCTGGGCCAGGGGAGCTCAGGGTGGGCCCAGCAGGAATCTCCCCATGGAAAGGGGGCTCAGGCCTTGGCACTGCCCAGGGACAGTTGGAATCCTCATTCCAGGAGGGATTTTTAAGATCCCTGAGGATGTGGCATTGGCAGTGCTGGGAATGGTTGGACTTGGTCTTGGAGAGCTTTTCCCACCTCAGTGTTTCCAAGTGGGAACCAAATCCTGGGTGGAATCCCAATCCCCTCATGGATTTCTCTCCAGGAAGATTTGGAGTTTCCAGCCCCTTCCTGAGAGTGGGAATTGCATTTTCCCTCTTCAGAAAATTCCTTCTTTAATTAACTCCTTGTTGTGAGGTTATTCCACATCCAAATGTTCCTAAAATCTCTCACAAACTGCACAAACCCAGGATTTTCATGGATCAGCTGGAATCAAGGATTTTTTAATGGATTTTCTGGATGTTCCAGAGGTGCCTCATCTTGGGTGGTCACAGCCAGGGAAACTCAGGATTCCTGGAGTGTTAAAAACCCCTCAAACTGTGGGAAGAGAAGGGTGATTCCTGAATTTAACAGGAGGATGTTAAATGGGAATATTTCTGGGGATATTTATGTTGGGAAGGGAATGGGAGAAATGGAGAATTCCAAGGAATAAAGACCTTTGGCAGGGAGTGAAAATTAAAGCTGTTTTCCTTTTTTCCCCCCCCTTGGATCCAGATTTCCTTGGCCTCCAAAGCCTTTAGGGTGGGTTTGTGCATCACCTGGCCCAGTGGGATCTCAGCTCCTGGCACAGATCCCAAGGATTTCTGGCCATGGAAATAATAATCATCATCCTAATTAGCATGTCCTGAGGAAGCTGCCATGCTTGGATTTGGTTTAAGGGGGGAAAAAAATCCCAACAAAAGGAGAACAATTATTAATTACTGTAAGAAGCATTAAAGGATCATTTGGATTTCATGGAAAATTCAGGAGATCTGATCCCAGGAGCTCTTTTTAGTGGGAATTCCATCAGCTCTGAGCTGCCCAACTCCAGGGGCATTTCCAGGAGGTGCTGGGAAATAATTCCCACTTTTATTTCAAGGAAAAATGCAGAGAAATTTGGAATTTAAAGAAAACATGGCAAGGTTTGTCAGCTTGGTGCCTCTTTAAATGGAGAGGGGAAAATGAGGACTGTGGAGAAATGATGTGGGAATCAGAGGATGATGCTGCCTAAATTTTCCTTGGAATTCTCCTCAGTGCATCCAAGAAATCCAAATAAACCCTCCCAAACTCGAGCAGAGGGAGAGGTGGGAATTTGGGACAGTCTGGGTGGTTGGTGCTGAGGATATTCCCTAATTATCTTATGGAAAAATGGAATTATTTTAGAATCCCAGAATTCTGGAATGGTTTGGATTGGGAGCTCAAGGCTCATCCCTGCCCTTTCCAGGGACATTCCACATCCCAGGTTGTTCCAACACTTCCAACGTTTCTTTTCCAGGGAAAAAAACATTTTTTTTCCCGTGATGTTGGAATTTGACAGAATCTTTTGCCTGTGGAAAAACCTTCCTGGGTTTTCCCTTCTCTGGGCACTCTGTGGGGTTTTGGGTGGGACTGGAAGAGTTTGGGGCTTTAGAGAGCCAAAAAGTGTCCAAAACTGGGACAGGGATAAGGAAAACATCCCAGGGGCACCCACACTTAATCCTGGAGGAATCCCAGGGCTCTAAAAGGATGAAAGAAAAGAACCCCAAACCCTAAACCAAAGCTGCTAGGGCTGTGGTGCTGTGGATTTCTTGGGATCTCTTCCCTGATCCCCGCAAGCTGAAATAGGTCGGGGACATGTCAGGAAATAATTCCCTTTGGAATTTGCTTTTGGGGTTTCATTTTAGGCTCAATCTGGAATTTCCTCTTGTCTCCTGGCTCTCAGGGCAGGGTTTTGTTCCCCCTCTGAGGGTTTTAGGGATATTATTGAGGAATTATGCTCTGCAGGCTGGCCTGGATTTAAATTTGGGTCCCATCCACAACCAAAGCACCCCCCAGACCCCTCGTCCCTGTGGGAAGCAGCTCTGCCTCAGCAAAAATGATGGGAAAATTAACCCACCATTATTTTTTAGGAAAAATAATTCCTCTAGGAATTAATCCATGTGACAATTAACAGGGACATTATAGGAGCTGAAATGAGGGATGGGGGACTCCAGGCAGCTCTTCCCAATGCATTTTATTCCATCCAAGGTGTCCCAGCAGCCCAGGGCCGTGGGTGACAGAGCTGTGCCCACAGCTCTCAGCTCCAGCTGCAGGCAGGCCTGCAGACCCTGAGTTTAGGTTCCAGTGCATTATTTACTTTTCTTTGCTGAGCATCTCCACACACAGAACCAATCTGTGCCTTAACTGTTACCTACAGCCCACCATAACCACTCTCATTCCCATATCCATGGCACTGCTCTCCAGTCACTCACAGTCAGTGCATTGCAGTTTCAGCCAGAAGTTGTTTTTCAGTTTTCTTGCAGTGGGAAATTCTGAGACCTTTTTTCTCCTTGCCACATTTGCTGCCTTGTTTGCCTGTGCTCTCTTTGTGCTTGGTAAAAACATCTTCTTGTTTGGGGTGGGTTTATCCTTTGCCCTGAGCCATAAAACCCCTTCTAACTAACCCACCCTTTGCCTCCTTGGTTACCCAGTCAGGCTGGCTCAGCAATTCTTTTCTTCTGGATCAAAACTTGCTTCCATCTCTATTCCTTCTTCAGGTTCTACATTCAAAAACCTTTCTGCCAGGCACACATAGCTGTGAGACTTTCCTGTCAAACTTCCATCCTTCCCAACAGACATTAAACAACCACTGCCAGAAGTTCTGTTTCCCCACCAAGCAGCTCTTCCAAAGCTCCTCCTCCCAAAAATCCCAGCCCAGCAGAAGCTCTGATGCCATTTTCCAGCATCCTGCCTTCCCTGGTTTTCAATCATTCCCATAAATTTGAGTGGGGTGGTTCCTTTTCTCCCAGCACATGGAATAACCAGAGGTATTTGGATAATCCTGAGGGGGAGATGATTTTTTTAGGAGTTGGAAGGGACCTTAAATCCCATCCTGGATGGGCAGGGACACCCCCCACTGTCCCAGGCTTCTCCAAGACTTGTAAACTTCCAGGGATCCAGGGGCAGCCCCAGCTGCTCTGGCAATTCCAGCCCAGCCAGGAATTCCCAAAATTTTAATCTCCCACCCATCTATCTCCTTTTTCAACTAAAAGCCATTCCCTGGGTCCTGTCCCTCCATCCCTTGTCCCCAGTCCCTCTCCAGCTCTCCTGGAGCCCCTTCTGGCCCTGCCAGGGGCTCTGAGCTCTCCCTGGATTCTCCTCTTCTCCAGGTGAACATTCCTTGCTCTTGGACTCCTAGGGAGTTGTTCCAGCAGTTTAAAAAAAAATCCTTTATACCCACCAAAATTCCTTATTTATTTTTTATAAATAGTAAAAAAAAAAAAAAATTAAAAAAATAGAGTTTATCCATTAAAAATACGTCATTCCCATATCCAAGGGCGTCAGACCAAAATAAACAGGAGAAGGTTTATCCAACTTTTTTTGCCCCTCCTTTGGATCTGGCCATGAGGGCTGAGTTCAACTTTGGTTTTATTTTATTTTATTTAATTTATCCTGAATAATTCATTCCTGTGGAAACAGCTTTTGGGTAAAACACATCTGAGAAAAGGGGGAAAAAGCTTGGAGAAGTGTAAGGTTTGCCCTATTAAAATGTTGTTGTCATTTTGATATTTTCATTTGGGGTTTTGCATATTTAATGAAGTGATCAAAACAAAGAACAGCAAGATAAATATTTTGGGTTGAGTAAAAACACCCCGAATGTTGATATTTCAACAAAATCCGAAACCCAGCCGTAAAAACAAAATCACTTTGCTTCATCTTGGCTTAAATCGTTTTTTCCCCCTCTCATTTTGGCGAGTGAACAACAATAAAAAAAAATAAATCAGTGTTTGCCCAGAACTGGGTCAAAAAGAGATTAAATGAAATTATTTCTGGGCCATCCAGTGGCAGCAGGAAGAGCTGGAAGTTCTCCTCCTGCAGAGCTCCAATTGTTTAATTCCTTTTCCGTGGATCTGGGATTGGGGGGGGTGGGAGAGGAAGGGGAGATTCATTGGAATTGACAGAGAAACTTCTTCCTGGAAAGGTGGGCACTGCCCAGGGAGGGTTGGAGTGCCCATCCCTGCAGGTGTCACCTGGAGGTGACACTCAGAGCTCTGGGCTGGGGACAAGGTGGGCACTGGGCACAGCTGGGTGTGCAAACAGAACCTCCAACGCCCCCCCCCAAATTCCCCATGTTGCTCATTCCCAAATTTCCAAAACACAAATCCAATCCAAGCCCTGAGATGTTCCGGGAGAGGGAGCTGAGAAAATGAGGTTCAACCCCAAGCGAGCGCCCAACCTCTGCTCATCCCTCCAAATCCAGGGTGGAATGGCTCTAACCCACAGTTTTAATGGAATTTTCCCCTGGAGACCCCACGAAGAGCCACTTTTCCCTCTCCCGATTGCCACCAGCGGGGCCAGGGGTGCTGATGTTGCAGAAATGCTTCATTAACCACTGAAAGTTTAATTGCTCCTTAAGTGCCGGCTGCATTCCCAGATTTCCCTGCAGCCTGGATGGTCCGTGAGCTGTTCCCACCAAAATGCACTGGGGGCACTTGGAGTCATTTGGCCCAAATTCCAGAGTGGCCCATCCAGTGCTGCATTCCCAAAATTCTGCTGCAGCTCTGAGTTCTCTGGCCCAAATTCCAGACTGGCCCATTCGGTGCTGAATTCCCAAATTTTTTTGCTGGAGCTGCAAATTTCCATGCCCAAATTCCAGACTGGCCCATTCAGTGCTGAATTCCCAAATTTTTTTGCTGGAGCTGTGAATTTCCATGCCCAAATTCCAGACTGGCCCATTCGGTGCTGCATTCCCAAATTTTTTTGCTGGAGCTCCAAGTTCCCTGGCAGCCAAATTGCTCCTCCTTGGCAGAGGGATGAGAACCTGGGAGATTTAAAAGTGCAAATTTGAATTGTTGGAATATTCCAGGGAACCAACTCATGGGGAGATGATGAAGGAATTTGGGGAATTCAAACTGGGATTGGAGTTTTTAGCTCTGGGTGCTGGTGGGATGAGGGTGTGCTCTGAGGGTGTGGGGCTGCTCCATCTGAAATCCCAATTTTTCTTGGCTAAAGCAGCTGGGAATGGAGCCCAGATTGATTTATTCCAGTGGCAAAAGGAGTTCATGATCCAGGTTTTTATTTTTGTTGTGGATTTAATTTGGTGGAGTGATAATCAATCCTGATTCCAAGGATTTGTGCCCTTGGAGGTGACCTGGTGTGAGTGAGCAAATAATCCTGGGAATGTCAATGAAGTCAGCTTTGATCCTGAGTTGGTGCAGTGTTCCCTAACACCTGGATATCATGGAAAAATGGAATAAACTTCAGGATTTGAAGAGGTTTCTCACATGGAGCTAGGCTGGGAGAGCTGGGAATGTTTCCCTGGAGAGGAGAAGGCTCCAGGCAGAGCTCAGAGCCCCTGGCAGGGCCTGGAGGGGCTCCAGGAGAGCTGGAGAGGGACTGGGGACAAGGGATGGAGGGACAGGAGCCAGGGAATGGCTCCCAGTGCCAGAGGGCAGGGATGGATGGGAGATTGGGAATTGGGAATTCCTGGCTGGGCTGGAATTGCCAGAGCAGCTGGGGCTGCCCCTGGATCCCTGGCAGTGCCCAAGGCCAGGCTGGACACTGGGACACCCTGGGACAGTGGGAGGTGTCCCTGCCCGTGGAAAATGGCTGGAATGGGATAGAATTTAAAATCCCTTCCATTCTGTGTTTGGGTTTATTCCCTTTTCCCCAATTTTTAACCCTTTCTTCCCTAAGGCTGTAGTATCACAGGAATGAAATTCCCCCAGGAGTTTTTGGGTGGAGTTAAGGTCACTGCAAGTGGCTCCTGTGGGATTTGTGCTTCCCAAGGATTCGAGCCTTGGGCTGGGAATGATAGAGAGAGCAGGAATAGGGAGAGTCCCAGGGTGGGATGTGGAGGTCACCTCTTGGCAGAGGAATTTGGGATTTCCTGGAATTCTCTTTCCTGTTGCTTTTAATTAGGGATTAAGCACTTGGGGAAGTTCCCAAAAACACAACCAGTGTCTGTCCAGTCCTTGGGGATCCGTTTCCAGCTCACTCCAACAGCAAAACCTCATGGAAAAGTCCCCAAGGCTGGGTTTTGCCTCTGGAATTTTGTCCAAAGCAGCAGGGATATGAGAAAGCTGGGAATGGCTGCAGAAGGTGGGAAAACCATCCTTTGTCCAGCAAAGGGGAATGGCAGGAATTATTTCAGCACCTTCTGCAGCTGTACAACAAAAGGAACCCTTCCCACAAAAAAAAAAAAAGGATTGGGATTGAGGAAGGAAAAATGGGGAAGTTGTCCCTGTGTGTGATGCTGGAATCAGGGATTTGTGCTGCTGGGTCTTTTTATTCCAGCTCCACACATGCTCCCTCCAAAATCAGCTGAGTATTCCAGTCCCTGCTATTTTTAGGGAAAAGGTTTTATTTTGGATCCAGTTGATCAAAGGAAAGGAGGAAAATTTTCCAAGAAACTCTGGAAAGCGGGAGAGCGGCTCTGCCAGGAATCGGCCTCGAGGGACACTGGGAGAGGCTCTGACTGGAAACCAGGAATTGGTTTTTTCCCAGAAAGACTTGGAAAAGCTTGGAATGGGCTGCCCAGACAGTAGTGGAGTTGTTATCCATGGACATATTCCCAAAAAATTGTGGATATGGCACTTAAGGACATGGTTGGACTCTGATCCTGAAGGTTTTTCCCAATTTAAGTAATTTTAGGATTCCTATAGAAACCTGACCACTGTTGATATTCCTGGGAATTCCTGGGAATTCAGGCCTATTGAGCACTGCCAAATGGTCCCAAAACCCCATAAAATCCATGGAATGTGATTTTTATACCCCTCTACTCCCAAAATTTTAGGCTTGGAATTGTCATTGTCACTGGGGCTTGGAAGAAGGGGGAATCCCAATTAGTGCTGATGGGGATTATTTTAATTATATTTAATTCCCTGGATCCTCTGACATTCCAGAAGTCATGATTGGATAAAATGCAGGAAAGTGATTTAATTGCTGGGATTTTTGTGGGATTGAGGGGGGAAAAAAAAATCCCATTAAAAAATCAGAATTCCATAGCTGCAGCTTTTCCCTGAGCTGGTGTTACATTTTCATTTCCACCTTGGAGTGGTTTTTCCTGATCCTTGGGAATTGTATCCCATCCCTGCCCTCTGGCACTGGGAGCCATTCCCTGGCTCCTGTCCCTCCATCCCTTGTCCCCAGTCCCTCTCCAGCTCTCCTGGAGCTCCTTCAGGCCCTGCCAGGGGCTCTGAGCTCTGCCTGGAGCCTTCTCCTCTCCAGGGGAACATTCCCAGCTCTCCCAGCCTGCCTCCAGCCCTGGAATCATCAGTGATCCCATTTTCCTAAAAGCTTTAACTAAAAAGATTTATTTTATTTTTTTCATGGACACTCCTTGCCTCAACCCCTTATTTCCCACACCAGGAATTCCAGGCTCTGCTTCTCCTCATTCCCAGATTTTCCCTGTTTCGCTGTTATTTTGGGATGCTCTCCTGGCATTGTCCCTGCCCTTCCCCAGCAGGGACACCACGTCCTCCTTCCCCTTTGGGCTGAAATTTCATGGAATGGGATCCGAGCCGGGCTGGAGCTCCCTGTGGAGCTTCAAGCCCATCCAGAGAGGGAGGTGGAACATTCCAGTCAATCCCTTTGAATTGATTGAATTCCTCCCTGAAATCCTGAGCTGCTTTAAAAAAAAACAACCCTGAAACAAGAAACCTTTTTTATGGATTTTTCCACTCTCCCTTTTCCTAATGGGAACGTTTTGACTTTGCCACTCGGACACGAGTTTTTCCTTCAGAAATTCCTATTTAGGATCTAAAACTCCAAAAGAAAATCCAAGAAATTTGCAACCAAATCCTCATTTTATCCAATTTATTTTCCTTCTGTCCCCTCTGGAAAAATTATTTTCTGCCTGAGGATCTGTATTCCAGCTGATCCCTGCTCCTCCTTCCTGGTGGGAATCCTGTCACGATTTTGGGGACAATCCACTGAATTTTGAGTCTGAAGGAATTCCTGTGGTTCCCAGATTTGTTATCCATGAGAATGGAAAGGCTCCTCCCAATTCCCAGTTTGGAGCCAGAGCGGTGCCAGCTGCAATTGGGGTCGGGATTATTTTAGTGATGGAAAATTTTCCTGAAGGCTGGAGAGAGGAGAAAATGCTCCCTGTGCTTTTTTTCTTCCCTCTCAGCTTTTCCAACAGAGAAAAATCTGGAATTTTCCCCTTTTTTTTGGCCTTTTTTTTTCTTTTCTCGTGGAATGAAGGAAAATCAGTTTCATGGATATGGATCCCCAAGGGTGGGAGGAAGGAGAGGATAAATTGTGGATTGAGGTGGATTCATGTGGGAAAGGGCTGGAAAAAATCTCTGTTGAGGGAGCTGGTGGCAGTGGAATTAACAGCTATGGATAATGGAGCTGAAATATCAGGGAAAAATAGGGAATTTGGAATGTTTGGGATGAGGCTTGGGAAGCCTTTCCTTCCTCCAAGTGGAGAAAGGAGCTCCAGCTCTCCTGGATGAACTCTGGAGCTGGGACAGCATCACTGGGGCAGCTTTTGAGGGAAAAACCAGGAAAAGAAACATCCTTCTTTTTTTGGAGGGTTGGATCCATCTTTTTTTGGGCCTGGATCTTTCTGGTTTTTTTGGAGGCTTGTATCCTGTTTTTTTCAGGATTGGTCACAGAATTCCAGAATGGTTTGGGTTGGATGGAACCTCGAGCATCATCTCATTCCATGGCAGGGACACTTCCCATTATCCCAGGGTGCTCCAAGCCCTGTCCAACCTGACCTTGGACATTCCAGGGAGGGGGACTCCACCCTTTCCATGGAGAAATTCCTCCCATTTTGGGGCAGGGCTGGGAAAATGAAGCACCAGAGCAATTCCCAGCAGGAATAATCCAATCCCATGATCCCCGTTCCTATCAGTCCTGGAATCAAGTTCCTACATCAGGAATGTTTCTCATTTAGGGAGCTGCTAATGAGTTTAATTAAGCTCAGCTCAAATTAGGGATTAGAAATTTACGCCTCTGACCCGGGGAAGGTGTGAGAGAGAAGAGCAGCTCTGGATGAGGGAATTGCTGGAATTGGGGAATTTTGATCCCTCCCTTTCTCAGCCTGGATGTTTGGGAAACGTGGATTTGGGGTTCAACTGGGTCAATTCATCCAATAACTCGTTTTTCCCATCCCTGCTCCAGGCTTGGAGGATTGTCTGGAATGTTCCTCCAGGGAGGTTTTCTGTGCTGCCTGCCTGAAGCTTGGCCTCCCACTGCATTCCATGGAAACGTCCCCATGCTTCGAATTGCTGGGAAGTTCTCCTGATGTTCCTCAGCTCATCCCTCTGAGCCTGGGGCCTCTGGAAAGGCAGGGAATTCCTCAGGAAAAGCAGATTTTGGTAGAACTTTTCCATCCAAGGTGCTGGTGAAGCTCTGAGGTCCCCACGTGCGTCCCCCGCTCGCTGTTCCCTGGGGGTTTGGGGCAGGACTCACCCCAGGAGAACCGGAATTACCCGAGGCCATAAATCCCTGGATGTTTCTGGAATCATTCCTTCGGGAATGTCCCACTTGCAGCTCCAGCTTTTCACAGGCAGCATGGTCTGGGTGACCCCCAGGCTCATATGTCACCTCCCTGTTCCCTCCCCTCAGTGCCTGGCACCATCTTCAGCCCTGTTCTGCCTTGTTGAGCTTGGATTATTGGCTCTTAGACCTGGGCTTAAGTGCAAACTCGTTAGGCTGGATCTTGTAGGTCTTGGGCCCGTCTTGGGCCCGTCTTCGGCCCGTCTTCGGCCCATTTTATCTGGATCTCTGGGATGAATGAGCAGAGGAGAAATCTGGGGTTCTATTCCTAGAAATGCAAAAAAAAAAAAAAAATTGGAATTTAAACTAAGGCTCAAACCCACTCCAAAACTGAGGCTCCAACTTCCTCCTCCCCATCCGGAGAAGGGATTAAAAACCACCCCAGATTTCTGCATCGGGAAAATGGAGATGAGTTCATTATTTTTAGCCCGTGGAGCTTTTCAAGTTAATCTGGGGCTGACACAGTTTCTATTTTCACACAATTCTGATCCGAAGGCGCCGGCGGTGACGCGCTCCAGGAGTCGCCAAGGTCGGGAGTTAATGATGACCTCTAATAACCCAGAAGTGCTTATTTTAATTAATTATTATCAAATTATTATTAGCATTTATTGGTTCTATAGGATTCATATTCAACAATAAAGGGATATTAACTTAATCAATATTGAGCTAATAATATGATCTATAGGTTCTATAGGGCTGATGTAACATTTAATTATAAATACTAAATTAATATTATTTAATCAATATGAAACTATTAATATAGTTTACATGTACTATAAAATTAATATTAGAAGTATTAATAAAGCAATATTATAATCAATATCAAATTATTAATAGAATTTATAGGTTTAATAGACATTGTATTATATTTAATTATAAATTAATATTAATTTAATCAATATCAAATTATAAATGGAATTTATGAATTCTATATAATTATACATATTTATTTATATTTACTATACAGATTTAATTATAAATATTAAAATAATATTTAGTCAATAACAAACTATATATAATGTATAGGTTCTGTAGAATAGGTATTTAATAGTAAATATGAAAGTCTATTAATTTAATAGAAAATTATTAATATATTTTATAGATTATTTAAAATTTATTAATACATTTTATAGTTTCTAGATGATTGATATTATCTGTAATAATATTAAAGTAAGATTAATTTAATAAATAACAAATAATAAATATTAAAGTAATATTTAATCAGTGTAATAGCGACATAATTTATAGGTTCTATAGGATTGAAATTAGATTTAATTATAAATATTAAAGTGATGTTTATTAAATTAATTAATATGAAATCATGGCTGGCTTTAACCAAACAAATATTAATTAGGCACTGAGACAGAGCTCCCTGACCTCCCCAGTCCCCTCCAGAAAACGGGATTGATTGGAAAAGCACTGGAGGAGATGAGCAGGAATTTGATGGAAAGCCTGGAATGTTGTGTTTCCACTAGAAATTGTTTTTTCTCCTGGATGAATTATCTCAAAACCTCTGGATTTATCCCTTTGGACCAGATGAGGTTGGGGAAAAAAGGAGTTTCCTGGAAATTGTTTTAGGAATTGGAGTCAGGATGCTGGAGGATGGGACAAAAATGGGCTTAAATATCTTAAAATTGCTTTAAAAATGGAATTTTCTGTCATTTTTAGTGTATGAGGCCCAGATTCCCAGAGAAGCTGTGGCTGCTCCACCCCAGGAATGTCCAAGGCTGGGCTGGATGGGGGTTGGAGCATCCTGGGACAGTGGGAAGTGTGAAAGGAGGTGTGGAATGGGACGGGATTTAAGAATCCCTTCCACCCCAAATCCTTCTGGGATTTATCACTAAGGCTGCGTTTTTAATGCATTTATCAATTCTTGATTAATTTGGGATTGGGTGAATCCTGGCCCAGGCTGTGGGATCAGAGCTGGGAGGGTTTTGGAAGTCTTCTCCTGAAGAAACCTCACAAAATCTCACCATAATTTATTCCGGTCAGCTCGGATCAGGAATTTCCTGGAACAGAGGGGGAAAGCCAGGTGACCCAAGGAGAAAGGCACGTGGAATTCTGCCAGCTCCCCAAGCTCCCGGTTTTATTCCCTCTTCATTAATTCCAGGCCTGAGCTGTGTCCTCTTTTCTCTCTGCTCCTTCTTGTTGCATCCCTTTTGCACTGAGTGATGATTCCAGCAGTGAAATTCCCTTTTCCAGGAAAATCAGCACAATTCCAGGTCACTCCAAGCCTCATCCAACCTGGCCTTGGGCACTGCCAGGGATCCAGGGGCAGCCCCAGCTGCTCTGGCAATTCCAGCCCAGCCAGGAATTCCCAATTCCCAATCTCCCATCCATCCCTGCCCTCTGGCCCTGGGAGTCATTCCCTGGCTCCTGTCCCTCTGTCCTTGTCCCCAGTCGCTCTCCAGCTCTCCTGGAGCCCCTTCAGGCCCTGCCAGGGGCTCTGAGCTCTCCCTGGAGCCTTCCCTTCTCCCAGCCTGGCTCGAGCCCTGGAGCAGCTCCATGGATTCCTCTGGAATTGCTCCAACATCTCCACATCCTTCCTCTACCAGGGACATCCCAGCTGCTCCTTGTAGGATTTACTCCCTATAATCCATAGAACCATGGAATGATTTGGATTGGAGGGGCCTTAAATCCCATCCCACGCCCTGCCACGGACAAGGATCCCTCCTCTATCCCGAGTTCCTCCAGTCCCCACTCTGTGCCCATCCCACGTGTCCCTAATTACTCATTCCAGCTCCTTCTCTCCTTTACCTTTAATTACTGTTTCCACCAAGGCTTCAAGCGCCTGGACCTAAAGAATAATTACCGAGCGCTCCCGAACGAACCCCCCTGCACTGAAACGCCTGAAAGCTGCAATCAATCCTCTCCCACCTGCAGGAGCATCCAGGCTTTAATTAGCAGCTTGGGAAGGCCATTCCAAATCCATTTGTTCCTCCTCTCCCCCTCTCCCTGTCGCTCGTTTTTCATTCGCGGGGTTTTTCCTCGGCCGCCGTTGATGAGCTGAGGGATGTTTGGAGAAGCTGGAAAAGCAGGATGGGGAGTGTGGAGCCAGCCAGGCACCAAGAGGGCTCCTCCACCTTCAGCTGATGAGAAGGAGAAAATCAAAAATAAATCCCCCAAGCCCTGCTGGTTTCGTTCCTTCCTCCATTCCCGCAGGATTTGGTGCTTTCCCTGGATTTCCTCATTTATAACGGTGCCCGTCCCTGGTTTGGCAAGGAGATTTTCCTATCCCAGGGCATCACAGATTCCTTCCCCTGCATTCCCTGGGTCACTTTTTCCAGCCTGGCTGGTGCATTTTTAGGAAAACTGGTCAATCCAGGTGTGCAGATTCCAGCAGGGGTTGGATTTGTTTGAAGGAAGGTGTCCGAGCCCCTGCATGAGCTTTGTTCATGGAAAGGTGCAATCATCTCTCTCCAGGAACCACTTCCCAAAATATCAATGCCATTGATCTCCTTTCAGCTTTAATTATCCACATTTCCCTCCAGGAGAGCACATGGAAGGGTTTTCCTGTTTGTTGCAGACAAGGATTCAGCCCAAATCCTTCCCCTGCTGGAAAATCTATGGAAGTAACACCCTGATGCTCTTGGAAGCATTTCTGGGAAGGGCATGGATTGATGGGATGAGGGGAAATGGCTTCAAACTGACCAAAATTCAGTTTAATTTGATACTGGGAGAAATTCCTGGCTGGGCTGGAATTCCAGAGCAGCTGGGGCTGCCCCTGGATCCCTGGCAATGCCCAAGGCCAGGCTGGACATTGGGGCTGGGAGCAGCCTGGGACAGTGGGAGGTGTCCCTGCCCATGGAAAAGGGTGGGATGGGATGGGATTTAAGGTCCTTTCCCACCCAAACCTTTCTGGAATTCTAGGATTGGTCTTTGGGCCAAAGCTGAGTAGAACTCTGGGAATTCCCAGGGCACATGGAGTCATCTTTGTGGGAATCTGCTGGAATCTTTTGTCTTCAGCACAGAAAGGGAGAAATATGGAGTTTTTCCATTTTCCTGTTTTTTTGGTAAAACACGGGGAGGTCGTTTTAACAAAGTTAGGTTTTAATTAAGGATAATTATATTTATTTATTTCCAATAAGAAAATGTGGATAATTCCTGGTTTACTGGAATTCCTATGGACAAAATCACTGCTGTCAATGGCTTGGGTTTTCCTTATCCAGTGGCATTAACAGAGAGGGATAAAGTCCTTCCCATCCCACTCTGGTTAATGGGATGATCCTTGAGGGAATGGTCACAACCTTGTGTCCTTGGGTTTCCTGGTGCTCTGATGAAGCAAAATTTATTTCCATGGTTATTCCCACATTTAAGTAACCTGTGATTGCCAGGTTGTTGTAAATACTCAGGAATATTTTGTTTTTCAAGGTTTGTCCTTATTTAATTTATTAATTTTCATGTGTGAAACAATTTGACCGTGGAAATAATTTGTGTAGTTTTTTTCTGGAATTTTTCTTCTTTATTTTTCATGGAAAAAAAAAATTGATAACTTCAATTTAACCTGGAAAACTCCCTAATTAGAGTGGCACGGCTGGTTTCTTGTTTTCACATTTATTTTAAGGTATAAAAGATGCTTTTCTGAGGGTGGGAAAAAAAAATCCCAGAAGA
Organism: Leucosticte australis; assembly: GCA_025504685.1. Classification (NCBI taxonomy): domain Eukaryota; kingdom Metazoa; phylum Chordata; class Aves; order Passeriformes; family Fringillidae; genus Leucosticte; species Leucosticte australis. Next base: position 61,101,121 of record JANIJU010003064.1, read on the forward strand.
AAAGCTGGAATCCTGAAGGGAAAAAAAAATCCAATATAAAGCAGCCACTGAAGTAGGTCAGGTTTTAAATCCAGCAATTTGTCTGAGCCTCTGGAAAACAGGAGCTGTCAGATGTCCAGGTCCTCTGTCTGCCTCCAGGATTTCTGTCTGGCTCTGCTGAACCCAAGAGAGAAATTCCCATTCCTGGATTGACCTTGGAATGCTCACGTCCTTCACCTCAGTCTCCGTGTGCAGCATCCAGATCCGAATTTGCTGAGCAGTTCTGAGTATTCCCAAATCCAGCAGGACTTCCCAGAGATCCAGAGCTTGGCTCAGGTCAGCTGAGCTGGCAGACACCTGCATCCGTGGTTTTGTAGGAGCTCTGTTGTTGCTTCCAAAGTCATTCCAGAGGATGGGAAGAAAAGGGATGGGTGGGAAAAGCTCATCCCATGCACAGCTTATGGCATCCTGAAATCCCAGAGATCCAGCTGTGCTTCCCAGTTACTTGGAGCTCAGAATCCACGAGGTTCAAAATCCATCTTCTGGAAAGGGCTTGAATTTCTGCTGTAGGGTGGATTTACTCCTCTTCGTAGCTTTCCCACCACCTCCTCCATCCCTACCTGGAATTAGTCCCCAAATTAGTCTTGTTCCCCTGAAAATCAGATTTTAAAGTCAGGAGGAAGTGGGATGAGTTTAACTCACAGAATCCAGGATTACTGGGATTGGGAAGAACCTTAAAATCATCTCATTCCAAGCACCATGCCATGGGCAAGGACACCTTTTCCCTGTGGGATATTTTCCCTAAAATAATTTCTCCCATTGCTTCCTGCCATGCCTTTCCTGTACTTCCAGCACTTTCCAGGCTGCTGCTTCTCTCAGACACCACTCCAAGCTCTCCCAAGGCTCCTGCTTTATTTGCAGGAGGGGTCATTCCAGCCTCAGTCTCCTGGAGCTTTTGGAGGAGCTCTAATAAAGCCTCGAGGGTGGTGGTCTCATTTTTCCATCTTGTTTTCCTTCTTGGAGTGGTGTTTAAGGGAATTTTGGGATCTCTGCGGTGCCCACAGAGATGAAAATGAGTGGAAAGGTCAACACCAATCTTCTCATTCCCCCTCCTGCCTGGAGAGAGCTGTCTCCCATGGGAAAGGCTGTGGGCTCTAATTTGTTGCTTTGGGAAAATGCTGGGAGGCTGGTTAGGAAAAGAAAAGGGAAAATTTGATTTTGGAAATGCTGGGAACTTGGGAAAGGAAGGAGAGAAGGAATTTCACTGTGGCAGGGCTTGGCTGGGCATGGCACTGAGGAGGCCCAAAGGTTTTGGGGATTTTGGAGAGGTTTATAAGGAATTGTTGATGTTGGAAAAGCTCCAAGGTCACCTTGTCCCCAGCCCAGAGCTCTCAGTGCCACCTCCAGGTGCCACCTGCAGGGATGGGCACTCTAACTCTCCCTGGGCAGTGCCAAGGCCTGAGCCCCCTTTCCATGGGGAAATTCCTGCTGGCCCACCCTGAGCTGCCCTGGCCCAGCCTGAGGCCGTTCCCTCTGCTCCTGTCCCTGTTCCCTGGAGCAGAGCCCGACCCCCCCGGCTGTCCCCTCCTGGCAGGAGCTGTGCAGAGCCACAAGGGCCCCCTGAGCCTCCTTTGCTCCAGGCTCAGCCCCTTCCCAGCTCCTCAGGAATTCTCCAACCCCTTCCCAGCTCCCTCAGGAATTCTCCAGCCCTTTCCCAGCTCCTTTTCTTTCCCTGGACACACTCCAGCCCCTCCAGGTCCTTCCTGTCATGAGGTGTCCCCAACTGGACCCAGCCCTCAAGGTCCTTCACAAGGGACAATCAGGACAATCCCAGCTCTGTCCCTGCTCCCACACAATTCCTGCTCCATCCCAGGTGCCTTTGGCCTTCTTGGCCACCTGGGCTCATAGGTCTCGTGTATCTCCTTTCCCAAAGGATTTTGGAGGGGCTGGGCAGGGATGAGGGAGTGTGGAATGCAGTTTGCAGCTCCTGGGATGCCTCTGGAGGCCCTGAGGTCTCTGTAAAAGCTGAAAACAGAATTTTTTGCCCAGTTTGACTTTGTCTCATGCACGGAACACGTGCAACCCTCCCTCCTCCTGCGCTGTGCTTGGCTTGCTCTCCTGAGGAAGGTGAAAATGAGGGAATTGGCTCCCAGAGAAGCCTTGATGGGAGGCAGTGGGAGCAACTTCCATGGATTCTGTGCCTCCAGTCCTCTGGCTCCTCCTTCTGCCGCTCCCTTATTGAAATTTTAAATAAGGTTTGAACATTCCGAGGTGAGCTCAGATGTGCTGGTAGGATTGCAGGAAAGGCCTGGGATGAACATTCCCATTTCCTCTGGAGATTCCTGGGTGGGTTTAGTCCTGTAGCCATCAGCTGCTCCTGTGAAAGGCTCATGGAAGAGCAGGAACTTTTCTCCACCTCAGCCAGGCTCTGGCGCTCCTCTTTCCCCAGTTTGTTTCCGTGCTGATTTGTGTCGCTGTCATATTTTCTGGAAAAATCCCTTTGCCAAGATTTCTTCTCCTGGGAAGCTGAGAAGCCTCAGAGAAAAAGGAAAACAATATTATCTCATTTTTCTCTCCTGTGTTTGCTGCTTTGGAATGTGGTTGGAGATTGTTTAATCCAACAGGTGATTGTTTGATTGGTTTCATGTGAATTGTTTTAACTTAATGACCAATCACTTAACGACCAATGGGACACTGGAAGCAGCCACGAGTTTTCATTATCATTCTTTGTAACCTTCTGTCTCTATCCTTTCTCTATTCTTTAGTATAGTTTTGATATAATATAATATATAAAATAATATATAATAGAATATAATATTTAATATATAATATATAATATAATATATGAGCCTTCTAAGAACATGGAGTCAGATTCATCAATTCCTCCTTTGTCCTGGGGACCCAGCAACTACCACAGATGTGAACCATTCCCTGGAAAACCCAGAATTCCAGCACCCTGGGGGCTGGGCTTTATTCCCAATCCAGGTTCGGTGGGATGTCACCACCATCCAAAATCCCAGACCCGAGCTGGGAATGCTGAGCAAGAACCATAAATTTTCATTTTTAACCTGCCTGAAAACCCCCAACTGCTCAGGAACCTCGGGGTGATGATCCCAGGGATGAATTCTCCCCATTCCTTCACCATTCCAGAACTTCTTAGGCCAAGAGTCACTCCCTGCCTCATTTTTAGAGCTGATTTATCTTTGAGGGCATCAAAAAGTTCCAAATGAGCTCAAATTGTCATTTTCTGGCTTTGAGGCTGCTTTGCTGGTCCTGAGAGGGCTTTAAGGTGGGAAGAGAATAAAGAACAGCCAAACCCCTCAGCCACACGTGGCAGGTGTTCAGCAGAAGTGAAAATTAAGTCTGAACTTGGCTGCAGGAGCCCCTTGTGTGACAAAAGTGACCTCAGTGAGAGCTGTTTGGGTGACAGACACGAAAAGGTCACCATAAAAATAGAGATGATTGTGTTGTTCTGCTGCTGGGGGAAAAAAAAATCATTCCTGAGAAAGTCAAGGAAAATATCAGCTGGAAATGTTGGGTTTGTTGGTTTTCTCTGAGGCTTCCCAGAGCTTTGAATGGAAGCAGGAGTTGGGTTGTGTCACACAGGAAGTTCTGCTCGAGGTCGGGAGCCTGGAGGTTGGCAAGATGTGGATTTTGGGGTGGGAAGATCCTTTTTAGCTGGGATGACAGGAATGGGGGAGGTTTCTGGGACCTCAGCTCTTAATGGGCTTCCCACCTCAAAGCCCAGGTGGTCCAGAGTTTGTGGAGTTTCATCCCTGGGGATCCTGTGTCCAGCTCTGGGATCAGCAGGACAGGAGGGACCTGGAGCTCCTGGGTCTGCTCCAGAGGAGGGATGTGAGGATGAGGAAGGGCTGGAGCATCTCTGTGCCCAGGAGAGGCTGAGGGAGCTGGGGCTGCTCAGCCTGGAGAGGGGCCTCAGCCCTGGGTGTCCCTGTGTGTCCCTGGGTGTCCCTGTCTGTCCCTGGGTGTCCCTGTCTGTCTGTCCCTGTCTGTCCCTGTGTGCAGAGGTCAGAGCAGCCCCAGGCTCTGCTCCAGGCCCAGCAATGGCCCCAGAGCCACGGGCAGGGATTGATCCCAGGAATTGCCAGGCACAGGAGGCAGAGCTCCTGCCCTGGGCAGTGCCCAGCCCTGAGCAGAGCCCAGAGAGGGGCTGGAGTCTCCTCCCTGGGATATTCCAGAGCCACATGGACACAATCCTGTGCCCTGGCCAGATCCCCCAGGAGAACTCATCCCCCAAAGCCCAGCTCCTTCCCTGCTGACCTGAGCAGGATGTGGGATTCTGGTTCTCCCTGGGAACTCAGCACGGTGGGAGCTGCTCTGAGCACCAGTGAGAGAATTCCTGCCTGGGAGGGGCTGGGCTGGAATTCCAGAGCAGCTGTGGCTGCCCCTGGATCCCTGGCAGTGCCCAAGGCCAGGCTGGACACTGGGGCTTGGAGAATCCTGGGACAGTGGGAGGTGTGGGAAGGGATGGGACGGGATTCAGGTCCCACCAACCCAAACCAGTCCCTGACCCTTTGATGGTTCCGTGATTGCACCCAAACCCTTCAGGAGAGACATCGACTGATCGACATCTCCTCTTTATCCCAAGACTGGGAAGGGAATTCCAAGACCCCACCAAGGCTCTTGAGGAACATTTGAAGGAGCTGGGGCTATGCAGCCTGGAGAAGAGGAGGCTCAGAGGTGCCCTCATTGCTCTCCACACCTTCCTGCAGGGAGGTTGCAGACAGGCAGGGTCAGTCTCTGACAGAGCCAGAGGACACAGCCTCCAGCTACAGCAGGGAAGGGACAGGTTGGGTATTAGGAAAAAGTTTTTCACAGAAAGAATAATAAAGTTCTGGGATGCTCTTCCCAGGGAGGTGGTGGAATCACCATCTCTGGGTGTGTTTAAAGAAGCCTGGCCATGGCACTGGGTGCTATGGTCTGGGTGAGGTGTTGGGGCACAGGTTGGGCTCGATGATCTCAGAGGTCTCTTCCAGCCTCATCGTTCTGTGAATGTTCCAGGACTCAAACAAAGCTCTCTGGACAAAGTGCCAGCAGTGCCTCTCATCTCCAAGAATTCCTTTTATTCAAAATCTGACTCTGCTTGGAGCAGGACCTTGGTCCAGGTGATCTCCAGAGGTGCCTCCAGCCTCGACCATTCTCTGGATCAAGGGATGAATCCACACTTGAGAGGAAAGTCCCCTATGTTTCCATCCACCTTCTTGGCCTTCTATCCCCCAAATCCCCCTCCTGCCACCCAAACTGGGAAGCACTTGGATGAGGTTTTGGAATGTGTCCCAGGGAGGGGGTCTGTTGGAATTGCTGCCACAAAGATCTCAGCAGAAAGAAACAAAGCCCAAAGCTGAGCCAAAGGCGGTGCCAGAGCTGCAGGAACACAAAACCCGAGTGGTGAAAAAAAAAAGGGAAAAATCAAAATCTTGGATAGCGGTGCAAAATTAAATTAGGAGGCGGAAATTAGCAATTAATAGGGGATGAAAACATGGATTCTGTGTGCCAGAAAGTAACAAAATATTTTTTCAAAGCTGTTGTGTGAATTCCAGCCCCTTGGAAAGTACGGAGCTCTTGGGTTTTCGGGCAACTGATTGTTTGATTTTCTGTGTGAAAAACAGAATTAAAGCTGCAGCTTTCACATTTATCACCATTTTAAAGACACTGAAAGTGCTTGGATGGGGTTACAAAGAAAAGTTATGGATGGCCCTGGAAGTGTCCAAGGCCAGGCTGGATGAGCTGGGAGCAGCCTGGGACAGTGGGAGGTGTCCCTGCCCATGGCTGAGGTGGAAGGGGATGGGATTTAAGGTCCCTTCCAACCCAAACCATTCCATGATTTTGTACAGGATTAACCAGTTAAAGGCAGCTGGATGGAAGAGTCTTGGATGTGGGAGAAGAAATGGAGAACATTGTCCTCAATTTTCCTGTAGCTCCATCTCCTTTTGGTGCTCCTTTCCCTCTCCTTTCCTCAGCAAAACAGCCCAAACAGGTTTTGGATTTCAGGGAATTTTTCTCCATGGTAGTTTCTGGTTTGAGGTGGGTTGTGAGCTTGGAATTTTCCTTTTTGGCAAAGCTGGCTTTCCTTTGGAGATATGGAAGTTTGGAAGTGATTCCAAGAGTTGTCTCAGTGTGTGTGAAATTATTTGGGAATGTTCAGCCTGGAGAATTTTTGAGGTGGCCTCGTTTTGACCTTCCAGAACCTGGAGGAGCTGCGGGGAAGGTGGAGAAAGACTTTGGACAAGGGATGGAGGGACAGGACACAGGGAATGGCTCCAAACTGACAGAAAGGAGGTTTAGATGGAATATTGGGAATTGGGAATTCCTGGCTGGGAGGGTGGGGAGGGACTGGAGCAGAATTCCCAGAGCAGCTGTGGCTGCCCCTGGATCCCTGGAAGTGCCCAAGGCCAGGTTGGACACTGGGGCTTGGAGCAGCCTGGGACAGGGGGAGGTGTCCCGGAGCAGCACCTCTGGACATCCTGCGAGGACCTCACGTCCTTTGTCATCGTGGGCCACTTGGTTGTCCCTAAAATCTTGGGATTTGTCAACTCCCAGCTTGGTTTTGAAGGAAATCTGGGAATGGCTGTTATCCCGGGATATTTTCTAGGGAGATCCACAATGGATCCCTTGGTCACCCCCAAGCAGGAGAAGGGGCAGACTTTGGGATCACCAGCCAGGAACAGTTTGAGCCCATCCCTTCACTCCAAAGCCAAATTATTTATATTTATAAATATAAATATATATTTATTTATAGTTTAAATAAATATCATTGTCTTTTATTAGATCACCAAATATCCCCAATATAAATCAACTTCCAGCCACATCCACGTGGAAAACTTCCCAGGGAATTGTGTGAAAGCTCCATCAGAGCAGGCAGCCCTGCACCCCAGCAATTTTATCCCTTCCTAAGCAGGAAAATCAGGAATATTTTGGGAATTTGGGCTATAAATAGATGTTATGTAAGGTCAGGATGACGTTCCCATCTCCATTCACCTTTTGGCTTTGCTCAGCAGCTGCTCTGGTGCATCTGTGGTGCTGCTGGGCTTTGGAGATGTCCCTGGGAATTTAAGTCAGGCCTAAACCTCCTAAAAAAATTCCTAATGGCCAAACAGTGGAAGGAATGTGGGAAAAAAATTTAATCTGGTTTAAGTAATCCAAAATAATTCCTGAAATATGGGAGAGCTCCATGGGATCTGGTGGTTCTTGGCAGCTGTCAGCAAATCTCTATTTTATTCCTTAATTATTCTCTCACTTCTTTCCTTCTTATCCATGAAAAATTCCTGTTTTTATAGGAAATTCTGGATTTATTTTGGTTTTTAAGGAGCCTTTTGTGGTCAGGACTGCCCAAAATCAGGCTGCTAATGAGCCACCCTAATGAATCCCTTCCAGCTCCAGATATTCCATGGATTTATGACCTAAAGATGTGGATGTGATGGATAAAAATCCAGCTCTGGAGCTCTCCAGAGGGAATATTGCAGCCTGGGATTGGAAGAAAGCTGGAAAAGCCTTTGGAGATCCAGCTCAGCTTTGATGGCCTTTCCCAATCCATTTTCCATCTTCCTGGGTGGTTCTTCTCAGGATCATGAGGAATTTCATTCCTATGAAATCTTTTCCCGTTTTTGGGGGTGTTTGTGACCCTTAGGAATCCTCTGGGGAGAAGTGAGGAAAAGATCTTGTAATTCCTGAATATTGATGTGGATTTCAGTATTTAAAGGGGCTTAAAAAATGGGATTGGCTTTCTCCAGGTACATGGAGTGATAGGAAAAGGATTCCCATTGAAGAGGGTGGGGTTAGGTGGGATTTTGGGAAGGAATTCCTGGCTGGGAGGGTGGGGAGGCCCTGGAATAGAATTCCTAGAGAAGGGCCAGGAAAGGACCTGTTTCCTCTGGAATTCTCCTCAGGTCAGAGCCAGGGAAGAACCTGTTTTCCTCTGGAATTCTCAGATCCAGGAAAGGACCTGTTTTCCTCTGGAATTCTCCTCAGGTCAGAGCCAGGGAAGAACCTGTTTTCCTCTGGAATTCTCAGAGCCAGGAAAAGATTTGCTTTCCTCAGGAATTCTCCTCAAGTCAGAGGTGGGAAAGGACCTGTTTTCCTCTGGAATTCTCCTCAGGTCAGAGGTGGGAAAGAACCTGTTTTCCTCTGGAATTCTCAGAGCCAGGAAAAGACTTATTTTTCTCTGGAATTCTCAGCTTGGAGCCAGGAAAAGACCTGTTTTTCTCTGGAATTCTCAGAGCCAGGAAAAGGCCCGTTTTTCTCTGGAATTCTCCTCATCCAAAGGGAAATAACAACTTGTGAGCTCAGTGCCCTGCAGCCCCTTTGGGATGTCAGGGTTCATAAGTGTCCCTGGATCCGTACCTGCGGAGCTGAGCTAAAAATAGGGAATGTCCTGTGCTGCCTCTTGGGCTCGGAGCCAGCTGGAAAACAGGCTGGGAATTTTCCTCCTTGGAAAAAAACCTCCTGTTTTGTTTTTTTTTTTTTTTTTGTTTTTTTTTTTTTTTTTGTTTTGTTTTTTTTGTTTTGTTTTGTTTTGTTTTGTTTTGTTTTATCCAGGGCTGAGCAGCTCTGCTTGTGTTTAGGGAAAGCTGGAAAGGAAAATCATGGATATTGATGGGAGGGAAGTTTTTATGTTTGGAGAAATATGGGGTAAAGGAGAGGGAGGGGAATGTGAGGAAGTTCAGGAATATTGGGGGGAGTGTCAGGAAAGAAGCCTTGGAGTGTTATCCATGAGGAATAAATGGGGAGCTGATCATGGAATGGGTTGGGCTGGAAGGGACCTTAAATCCCATCTCATTCCACCTGGAAAACCTTTCATTATCCCAGACTGCTCCAAGCCCTGTCCATGGACACTTCCAGGGATGGGGCAGCCACTTTTATCCATATTTGCATCAATTTTTCATGGATGTATTCAGCTTCTGTCCCTCCAAGCTCTTTTCCACTTGCTGAATTCCCAGGCAACCCAATTCCCGGTGACCCTTGGCTTTGTTTCCTGGGTTTTCCTCTCATTGTTTATGGAATTCCCATGGATGGGAATGTTGCTCAGGGGATCATTCTGTGAGATTTAGAGGGAGGAAAGATTCCCTCATCCTTTCTTTTTAGCCAGGGAGTTTTCCAAGAGCATTTCTTGATGCTGTCCAAGAGAAGAGAAAAATAAAATATATTAAGATAATCCGTAGATTAGGATAAATCCTAATTAAGTGCCTAATTAATAGCAAGGGGCAGGGAAACCTTGGAATGTGGTGGCTGCCAAGGCTGGATCAGGAGCACCACAAAAAAACCCTGGGAATTTGCTCAGGGCGCTCACCATCTCCTATTTATCAGGAAAATCTCTGGAATTCTGGATAATGCCAGGTGAGGGATGCTCCAGGGATGTCTCACTCCCTTGGAGTGCTGATGGATTAGGAGAAACCTCTGGCAATTAATTGTTGAGGGATGTGGGGTGTTTAATTAGCACGGAATTACATAATTTATGATTTCAGTGTGCGCTTAATCGTGCACGTCCTGTTGGTCCAGTGGCTCTGGTGGGCCCAGAGGATTTAGGGAATAGAGATATCCCAGATTTGATTGGAAAAGGTGATGAATTCCAGCAGAATTTCGTGGTTTTCCCTCTCCTGTGCAGGAATCTGAACCTCAATATTTACCAAGCTGTGAAAAAAAAACCTCTTTTCCCTCTCCAAGTCTTTGGGATCATCCCAAACACCAGCTGCTAATTTTCCATGATTCCAAAGCTCCTGGAAAAGACCATTAATAGCTCAACTCTCCCAATGTTTTGTTCCGTCACAATTGCTGATTGGAAAAGATGGGTTTTTTAGGGTTTATTGGGAGAAAATTCCTTTTCTGGGGCTGATCATTTAATCCAGAGCTTAAATTTTCCCCAGTTCTGGCAGGCCCATTATTTCACCTCAGGTATTCCCAATCCAAAGTCCTCCCTCCATTGTCCTGGACTCCAAATCCTGGGAGGATTTCATGTAATTATGGGAAAAATGTAGGGATGGGAACAAAATAAAAATGCCTGCAGTTCTTTTTGGGAGGTGCTGAGGAGTTTGTTCTTCTCAGGAGGAATTTCTTAATGGATTGGTCAGGGATTGGAAAGGGTGGATCCCCATCCTTGTTGGTGTCCAAGGAATGATTGGATGTGGTTGGGTAAAAGGGGGGAATTGAGCATAGCTTGGGCTTGGTGGTCGTGGAGAGCTTTTCCAACCTCAGTAATCCTGGAATTCTCTCCTTAAAGGACATGAGGAAGTTCCTTGGTCTGGCTCCAGGATCATGGAATTTTCAGGCATGGGCAACCTGGACTTTAGGGGGTTTGTATAGGCTGGGAATGATGGGAAGTGCCAAGGGAATCATGGAATTGTTGAGGTTGGAAAACCCCGCTGAGATCATCGAGTCCAACCGTTCCGAGCAGTGCCAAGGCCACCCCTGCCCCGTGTCCCCAAGTGCCACCTCCACATGGATTTAAATCCCTCCAGGAATGGGGGTTCCACCCCTGCCCATTCCAAAATGGATCATGGATCTCATGGAAGAATTAAAACAGAGCCCGGCTTGGCTTTTGAGGAGAAAACTCCTCAAAGGAGCAGCAGGAATGACAAAAGCTGCTGGATTTTCCTGCTGTGTTATTTTTGCTGGAGAATCCAGAGATTTATTAAAAATAAGGGGGGGGAAAAAAAAGCCAAACCAACCCCATTTATAGGAACTGAATGGAATTTTTCTCCCTGGGGAATGACAAGTTTTCGAGCCCAAATGTTCTGTTCCTGTGTTATCTTTTCAAGTACCTTGGAGCCACCACAGAATGTCACCGGCCCTCGAGGGAAAATCAGGAATGACATGGAACAGAGCTGGTAGGAACAACAGACAAGCGATAATCTTATAAATCCTGATAAAGCTGTTTTTCCCCTGGAAACTCCAGGGTGTTTTTGTCTGTAGAGTTCAACCTCAGGAATATTAAAAAGAAATTTGATATTAAAGTAATTTAAATAATAACAGGAAGGTGCCCACGGGGTGTTTTTTCCCCTTGGGATAAATGGCTGCAATCATTATTTTATTTTTTTAAGGACATGAGGAATTTCAGAAAATAGGGATATGGAATTTTATATCAGGGCCTGATTTTAAAGGTATCAATCCAAGTCATTCTCTGGAGCAACGTAAAGGGGTCAATATTTAGGTTTTGTTAGGTCTAATCTGGCTTAGAGCGCTCAGTGGGAATGGGGGTGGGTTTAAAATCCCATTTTCTGATGGTGCAGAACCATTCAAATTCCCGAATTTCTTGGCTGTGAGGGATTCTATAAATACCCGGGGATTATTTATCCATAAAAAAGCCTGAGCTCAGATCTGTGCACAAATACAGGAATATTTCTGGGTTTGAACCGCCGAGGTTTTTTTCCAGTCTCCAAAGAGGGTGGAGAAGGTTTGGAACAGTTTTTCAGTGGGAATGGAGTTGCTTCCAAGCTATCCAAGGTCAAACCTACTGCTCCAAGTGCTGGTGGAAAATGGGGATCAGCTTTTATTCCTCAGAGAGGGATCTGCTCTCCTGGGTTTCCTGCCTGGAAGGGAAGTGACCCCTCCTGCAGAGCAGCTTCCAGCTCTGGATCCAACATCCAGGAGCATCTGGAGCTGCTGGAGTGATCCAGAGGAATCCACAGAGCTGCTCGGGAGCCAGGCTGGGAGAGCTGGGAATGCAGGAGAAGGCTCCAGGCAGAGCTCAGAGCCCCTGGCAGGGCCTGGAGGGGCTCCAGGAGAGCTGGAGAGGGACTGGGGACAAGGGATGGAGGGACAGGAGCCAGGGAATGGCTGTCAGTGCCAGAGGGCAGGGATGGGTGGGAGATTGGGAATTGGGAATTCCTGGCTGGGCTGGAATTGCCAGAGCAGCTGGGGCTGCCCCTGGATCCCTGGCAGTGCCCAAGGCCAGGCTGGGCACTGGGACACCCTGGGACAGTGGGAGGTGTCCCTGCCATGGCAGGGCTGGGATGATCCCTAAAGCCCCTTCCAACTCAAAGCATCCCAGAATTCCATGATCCTGAGCCACTGGGTGGAAGTTGCCACACCAGAGTCTCCCTTGCAAGTGCTGAGCCCTTTCTCAGCTTGCCTGGATCTTGGGAATTGTGTTGTTGTATTTACTGATATTTTTATCCATTATAAACAATTATTGTTGCTTCCAAATCCATCCTTCAGATGCTCCAACCAAATCCAATTCCAGGTGCACAACTTGTTGCCCTGGGAAGAGTAAATAACTCATTAAAAATCGAGAGTTTAAGTCTTTATCCTGTCCCTGTGTGGTGAAAGGGAGAACGTTTGTCACGCCACTGGGATGATTCCTGATTTATGCCAGGAGCGCCCTGCTCAGTAAATCCTACAGATAAATTAATTGTGTGTGATATTCCCAAGCATCCAAACAAACATCTCGGTGATTAATTGGGATTTATGCCTCAGTAAAACAATGGGAAGATCCTGCTGTCGTTGCAGCACCGGGATAAATCACCTCCAGGGTTTTGGGATGTGTTTTGTTTGGAATATGTGGAAGCAGCATTAAACTCTGGGATTTGGGATTGGGGTGGAAGCTGCTCCTTGAAAAAGGAAGTTTGATATGTGTGTGAGGGGGAAAAAATCAGGAATGGCAGTTTATAAAAAAATCAGGAGATGCTTTCCCTCTCCCCTGCCAACTGAGCGTGATCAGAGATGCTTTTCCATTATCCCCTGGCTTTAGAGGGATGTAAATTTTCCTGTGGAATAACAATTACCTTTGGAAGGGCGACAAAACCCCTCGCCATTGCCGTGATGGATAATGGGAGCACTGGAGCAACAAGAGGAGAGGTGATTTAGGGTCACCTGGAGGCACAGTGGGAGAGGCTCCAAGGAGCGCGAGCCAAGCGCCGCCGCCGGTGCCAGGTCGGAGATGAATCCTTCAGGAAAACTGGCAGGTCCTGGCAGGTTCAGTGTCTGGGAGGCTCCTTGCAGGACTCCAAATGATGGAGAATTTTGGGAGAAATGGAGCCGGGGTGGTGGTTCTGAATTCCCATGGTTTTTATTGCAGGCGGCTGTCTCGGGTAATTAATTTTATTAATTGATTGAATTCCGAGCTGCAGGTTGTTATCCTTCTCTCTCGTGCCCGTTCCTGTTATTGCCATGATATTTCAGGAGCCTGGATGATGAGTAGAAACATTTCCACTTTTATCCTGAGCTAATTTTATGGAATCCCGGAATGGGTTGGGTTGGAAGGGACCTTAAATCCCATCCCATGGCAGGGACACCTCCCACTGTCCCAGGGTGTCCCCATGTCCAGGGCACTGCCAGGGATCCAGGGGCAGCCCCAGCTGCTCTGGCAATTCCAGCCCAGCCAGGAATTCCCAGTTCCCAATCTCCAATCCATCCCTGCCCTCTGGCACTGGGAGCCATTCCCTGTGTCCAACCAGTTGGTTGTAGCTGGGATAAAGCACAGGGAATTCCTTTTGGGATGCATCTCCTGCCCTGATTGGAGGCAGAAACCCTACTCCTGTTTTACTTTTGCTTTGGGAGCTCTACCAATGTGGAGCATTTTGGGGAATTATTATTAATATTATTTAACTTTTAAATTTTGTTTGGAAGAGTTTTGCCCCGTGCAAATCAGTGAAAAAAAAAGTTCCTAATTTTGGAAAAAAATTGTATTTTGAGTTTAGATGTCTCTATTTGATTAAAAAGAAATTTCCTAATTTTAAGAAACATCATAATTTGTACAATTTGCTTGGTCAATTTTCTTTTCTGGAAGCAT
>JANIJU010003064.1:61124843-61142367 GCA_025504685.1 Leucosticte australis
ACAGAACGAGGCACATCCATGAATTCCCAGCACCAGGGAATGGCCCAAACCTGCCCCAGGCATGGCCTGAAACATTGGAAAAGTCCTGGGATAATGGGAGTGTCTGGGATCACTGTGCAGGAAGGATTTCATTTACTCCCACACTCAGAATCAGCGACTGGAGTACAGGGGTGGGATGGGATGATCTTCAAGTTTCCCTGCAGAAAACCATGCCATGATTTTATGTTCTCAGCCCAAATCCGTGTCTGAGGAGCTCCTCTGGCCTTTTCCTGATCCCTCTCTGAACTCCAGCAGGTTTTTACACCTGCCCAGCAGCAGGAACAATAACCAGCAGTGAGAGGAGTTGTAAAGGGTGGGAAAAAAGCCATAAATCCATCTGTTCCTGGAAAAACAGCATTAGGACTGCCCAAACTCAATATAGCCGGCGCTGCTAAGCTTTGCAGTGTCAAAATTAGGTCAGGCCTAATTTTCTGGCAGCAGTGTTGGGAAGCAGCAGTGGGATTTGATTATCTGGGAGCCTTGGGATGGCAGTGCCATCAATCATGGAGCCTTCCCGAGCTCCACAAACACTGGGATAGTCAGGAATTATGAGCAATGTGGAAAAATCAGCCCCAAGGGGATAAAAGGTGACTTTGTCCCGTTTGATGGGAAAGTTCAGCTCAGGATCAGCTCAGAGGAAGGTGCCCAATAAATATTCCCGTGGGAATCAGGTGAAAGCAGGTGGGAAGTCTTTAGGAGTGATATGGAGTGATCCAGGAATGGCACAACTGGTTTGAAACCCGGTCAGCATCACACGTGGAAGTTTCCTCTCTTAGGCACCTGGAATTTGGCTCAGCTTGGAGCCAAAATGAAAGATTTCTCCAGAAATGGAATATTTGTTTAATTGAAGCTGCTTGTGTAGCATTTGAATTTCCCCAAAGAAAAACTCACTTAGAGAAGAAATAAAAAAACCATGTTTCAATAATCCATTTTATTTCTGCACTGGGCCTCACCTCCAGCTGGAAAAATAGCCCCAAATCCCAAATTAGCTGCAGCAAAATGCTCCAAATTCTGCATGGATGAGCGCAGTGCATTCCCATGGCAATACCTCAGAGATTCCTGGTCATTCCATTTGCAGTTTAGGAGAATTAAGAGCTGGGACAATATGGGAAAAGTGAATTCTGAGGGTAGCAAGTGCCTGCAATCACTTTAAATCTCCTCTTTCTTCAGAAAATCCCATTATTCCCTCCTTGTTCTGCGCTAAATTCACCGAGGCTTCACTCCTGCTAATTAATTTTCAGGGGGAAAGTTCGTGGCTGCAGGAGGGGAGAGGGATTTGATTCGTGGCAAATCCATCCTGCATTTTCTAGCAGGTCCATCATGGATCTCCTGTTTCTGAAAGAAATCTTGTTTTAATTCAGTTTTAAGGAATCCTACACATTCCATGAACCAGGAAGATCTTGGAACTGTTCAGATTAAGGGAATCCATTCCAGGATCTGAGTTCTGATGTTGGTCAGAGTTTAATTCCCTGTTTTCCAACAAAGACTTGACCAAATCTCTGTGTGGGGGAGACTTTTAACCAGGAAAGAGCTGTGCCAAGGGATCCTGGAATGGAATCCTGGAATGTTTTGGGATGGAAGGAACCTTAGAGCCCATCCAGTTCCAGCCCTGAAATCCACACCTTCCCTATCCCAGGCTGCTCCAACCAGGCCTTGGACAATTCCAGAGATCCAGGAGCAGCCACAGCTTCTCTGGGAAATCTATTCCAGCTCCTCCCAGGCAGGAATTCCCAGTTCCCAATCTCCCATCCTTCCCTGCCCTCTGGCAGTGGGAGCCATTCCCTGGCTCCTGTCCCTCCATCCCTCATCCCAAGTCCCTCTCCTTGGAATCATTCCCCTTTCCCAGCTCCACAAATCTCCATCTCCCAACTCCTCTTCCCATTCCAGCTGAAATGAATCCCAAAGTCCTCTGAAACTTTCCCCCATTTTGCCAATCCAAAACACCGCCTCATTCCCACTTTTCTCAAAGGATCCTGATAACATTTTCCATAAAAAAAAATCAACATGAGGACCTGGAGCAGAGGAAATTCCCAGCCATTCCCAATCCATCAGCGCAGCTCAGGGATCCCCAATTCACCCTCAAGCCTCCAATATTTTCTCTGTGTGAGTCCAGTGAAGACTTTCCAGGCTGAGAAAACATCCCAATTCCATTGGAATTCCTTTGGATCAGGACTTTGGATCACAGCTTCTCTGGGAAATCCATTCCAGGGCCTCCCAGCCAGGAATTCCTTCCCAGTATCCCACCTAAACTTGGAACTGGTGGAAAAGAACAGGAGAACCTTTCCATTTTTCATGGAAAGAGGGAATCTTGTGGGATCACACAACTCCTGCAGCAGAACGAGGGGGTTGTGCTCGGATTTGTTGTTTTACCTTTTCCTTGGAGAACTTTCCTTGCTCCAGGTTGTGCCTTGCCAGGAATGGCACAGGGAAGGATCCACACAGCGTTTTCCATGTGCAATCACCAGCCAAATTCTCCTCAAATGTCACAAACAAAATCAATGCTAAGTTGATATTATTTTAATGGATGAAATCCCTGGAGGCAGCTTTCAGAAGGAGCTGGGATGAATATTCCTGCAGGAAGGAGGGAGGTGACATTTCATAATTATGGGATGTCTCCTGAACCATGAGATTTTCCACTTACTGGGAGAAGAATATTTGTTATTTCCCTTGATTGGTTTGATCTCCTCTCAAAGCAGTGTTTTCCTTGGTGATAACAACACCCAGGGGGGCGTTTTTCCCATTCCTGCTCCTTCCCAAATTTAATGGATTCAGGAGAGTGGCGCAGCCACTAAAATGAAGGACACTTCAGCTGTGATTTGGAGTTAGATGAATATAACATGAATAAAAATGGAATATTAATGGAATATGGAATTAAAAGGATGTTGGAATAATGTTGCTGACTGCTCTAATTTGATCCCAAGTTTGACGAGCCGTGCTGAACCCTCGTTTACCTTTCTGCTCCGTGGCTCTGCTTCAGCATTCCTGTGTTTTGGAATCTGTGGTGTGGGAGACGATGGAAGACCCAGTGGTGACTCAGAGCCCTGGAAATGGCAGGACAAAGAGCACATTCCATGTCCTTGGGATGTTGAACTCCTGAGGATATGGAGGGGGATCAGCATTCCGAGGAATTCCAGGGAAAAATCGGCACACCAAGTGTTGGTGCTGCTGTTCTACCCGGAAAAATAATCATAGTCAGGAATTAATGGATTGTTTCCTGGTTAGAGTGTGACACATGGCCCTGATTCCTAACCAAGGACATTCCTGCTCTTCCAGGAGCTTCATGGGAATATCCACCTGCATCTAAGGGAATCATGGAATCCTAGAGGGGTTTGGATTGGAATGGATCTTAAACCCAGTTCCACCCCTGCCATGGGCTGGGACATCTTCCAGTATCCCAGGTTGTTCCAAGCACCTTTATTCCATCATTGTGTTGGGCTTGGAGTAATTGGGAGCACTTTTGGCTCATGAAATTCCCTGGATCAGGGGTGTGTTGTAAAGTTCCTGGGGCTTTGGAACTCGGGATGTGGTGTCTGGAAGAGCAGCGCTTGCTGGAGGCTTTGCTGGAATGATGGCTGCAAACTGAGTGTAGGGCTGGATGGGATATTCGGAAGGAATTCCTAGCTGGGAGGGTGGGGAGACTCTGGAATAGAATTCCCAGAGAAGCTGTGGCTGTCCCTGGATCCCTGGAAGTGTCCAAGGCCAGTTTGGGATGGGGTTTGGAGCAGCCTGGGGTAGTGGAATATGCTGGGTTGGAATGAGATGGGATTTAAGGTCCTTCCAACCCAAACGATTCCATGTTTCTATGGAGGAAGCATCCATTCCCTGCTCCTCCTCTGCCTCTTCTGCCTCATTGGCTCAAACTTCATTTTCTCCAGGCCGTGGAGAGCCAGGCTCAGAAACTGGAATTCTTGGCAGGTTTGGATCAATCCCAGGCCTTCAGATCAGGATCCCACCACGGGCTGTGTGTCCACATGGAGCTGTGTGTGGGCTGGACAAGGAATGCCATGGTGAGGAGGGGTCTGAAGGGACGCCAGAGCCCTGCATCCCGGGAATTCCATGTGGATCCTAGCAGAGGAATTGCAGAATGATCAGAGAAGCAGGGTTGGTGTGCTGTGCAGCATGGCAGCACTTTCCCTGGCAAAGCAGCCTTGGGAAAGGGGATCCAGCTGCTGCAAAGGGCCTGGGGAGAGGTTTTGAGGCTCTTCCATGGGGAATGGGGCTGGGAGCTCAATGGCATCGCATGGATGAACAGAAAGGATGGAATTCCAGGTGTTTAAATCCCACAGAATTCCATTTTATCCTTTGTGCCCTTTAGTGTCTGTGCTTTTATTTGGGTGTGTAAATCAGTTTCCTTCTCCTATCGATCCACTCCCTGGAAATTGTCATAGCTGTGAATTTCATGGTTCAGAAGCGAAATCGTGGAGCTGGGAATGTGCTTAGGAGACTCATGGAAATGGAGCTGGGATTTATGCAGGTGTAATAACAGGAATGTCGTGATTTCCTTACACTTACGAGGTGTAAATCTGAGTAATTCCTGTACTACAGGTTGTACCAACAAGGAAATTAAAGCAAGGTTCTGCCTGAACTTAACTCCTGCTCCAAATCCTGATCCCGCTGACAGGATTTGGAAAGGAAGCAGCAGCATCAGTGCCACTGTTTCCCCTGCTTAATTTTCCTGCTTTAATTAAGTCTTTTCATTTGCATAACGAGTGTGATAATGCATTTAGGGAGATATAGAATAAAAACAATAATGCCAAGTTCATTTTGGAAATGGAAACAAAAAAATTGGAACGCAAGCGGGGAGTGCTGAAGGTTTCATCCACGGGATTGCCAGGGATTAATGAAAACCATGGAAATCTCTTCTGGTGATGAGTATGTGCTGAGTAAACAAAGAGTAACTGTGCGGGGGAGATGCTCAGGGCTGGGGTGGCC
Organism: Leucosticte australis; assembly: GCA_025504685.1. NCBI lineage: Eukaryota > Metazoa > Chordata > Aves > Passeriformes > Fringillidae > Leucosticte > Leucosticte australis. The sequence goes on from JANIJU010003064.1 coordinate 61,129,815, forward strand.
TGGGATGGGCTTGGTTGGTTGGATCCTGGAGCTGAAAATGCCAAGGTAGGTTCAGTTCCCTTAAGAGCTGGACTCAATCCTTGTGGCTTTTCCTACTCAGAACATCCTGCAATCCTGTGATCCATACGGTTCTTACCCCATTTCTCTCCCAGCTTTGCAGCCCCCCCATTCAGGGCCAGCCCCAGGAGTGGAGTGGTCTGGGGTGGGCTTGGTTGATTGGATCATGGAGCTGAGAATGCCAAGGTCATATTTAATTCCCTTAAGAGCTGGACTTGATCCTTGTGGGATTCTTCCAACTTGGAATGTACCATAATTTGGTGATCCATGTGGTTCTCATCCCATTTCTCTCCCAGCCTTGCAGCCCCCCCCATTCAGGCCCAGCCCCAGGGCTAGGGTGGTCTGGAATGGGCTTGGTTGATTGGATCATGGAGCTGAGAATGCCAAGGTCATGCTTGATTCCCTTAAGAGCTGGACTTGATCCTTGTGGATTTTTTCCAACCCAAAACATCCAATAATCCCATGATCCATGTTATTCTGATCCCATTTCTCTGCTGGCCTTGCAGCCCCCCCCCAGCTCATGGCCACATCCCGGAGTGGAGTGGTCTGGGATGGGCTTGGTTGGTTGGATCATGGAGTTGAGAATGCCAAGGTCATATTTGATTCCCTTAAGAACTGGACTTGATCCTTGTGGATTTTTTCCAACCCAAAACTTCCAATAATCCCATGATCCACATTATTCCCATTTCTCTGCTGGCCTTGCAGCCCCCTCAGCTCAGGGCCAGGCCAAGGAGTGGGGTTGTTTGGGGTGGGCTCGGTCGGTTGGATCTTGGAGCTTAGAATGCCAAGGTCGCGTTTGGTTCCCTTAAGAGCTGGACTTGATCTTTGTGGGATTCTTCCAACTTGGAACATCCCGGTATTTGGAGATCCATGTGGTTCTGATCCCGTTTCTCTGCTGGCCTTGCAGCCCCCCCCACGGTGCGGATCGTGCACTCGGGCCTGGCCTGCAACATCGAGGAGGAGCGCTACTCGGAGCGCGTCTACACCATCCGCGAGGGAGAGACCCTGGAGCTCACCTGCCTGGTCACCGGCCACCCCCGGCCACAGGTGAGTCCCTGCCCACCACACCTGTCCCCTCCACACCCTCAGACCCTCCACGAGCTGGGTTCACCTTCAGAGTCTTCAGGGTGGGCAAGATCCAATGGGATCAAGGTGGGGGATCCATCCCGGCTGTTGGAAGTTCCAGGGGAACGTCAACAGCAGGAATGTTGGAGAGTTTTTTTGGAAAATCTGGTGTCAAAGTCAGCAATATTGTGCTTTAAATTCCTGGTGTGTTTGATTTCTATGGAGGTTGGTAAAAGAGAGGGAAAACAATTATAAGGGTGGCAATTGTTAGAGAGTTGTTTTGGAAAATCTGGTGTTGATATCGGCAATATTGTGCTTTAAATTCCTGGTGTGTTTGATTTCCATGGAAGTCGGTACAAGAGAAGGAAAACAATTATAAGGGTGACAATTGTTGGGTGAAAATCCCTAAAGTTGTCCTGTTGTCTGGGATTTTCACACCTGCAGCTGGATAAACCAGAATTACCTGGGAATAAATCAGCTTGTTCCTGGCCTAACATTATTTGATCAAACTCAAGATTGTTGGCAACTCCTGCTGCACCACCCTGGTGTCACCCCCTTGGGCCAGGACACCTTGTTAACCGGGTATTTTTAATTAGGATAATCCCCAGGGATTTTCATTCCAAGGTGATGAATTAAACCCTTTGTTCTTGGAATTGCAAGGGACAGGCAGGAACTGGGAGCAGGGAATTCTCCCGGAGACCTTCAGTGGGAGGGGGGAGGGGTTTGCTGTTTCTCTGCTGTTCATCCCATGATTGTTCCAAATTTAAAGGGAAGATTTGAAGCCAAAGTAGTGGAAGTTTATTCTGTGGCGGTTTAGGGACAGTGTTTCCAGTATTCCAATTTTTTCCTGATTTTTCCACAGGATGCTGTCAGATTTGGGTTGCAAATTGCATGGAAATTGTTTTCCAGCTGCTGTTTGATCAGGTGCTGGGGAATGGGGCTATAAAATATGGAATTGTGCATTCCAAGAATGCTTTCACACTTCCACATTTCTCAAATTTTCCAATTTTTCTTGGCATGAAAACTCCTTTTGGTTTAACACTGGAAGAATGAAACAACCCTGGATTGGGAATTCGTAAAATCGCAGAATCGTGGAATGGTTTGGGTTGGAAAGGAGATTAAAAATGAACCAGTGCCAACTCCTCCCATGGGCAGGGGTATTTTCCACTCCAAGCCTTGAACGTTCCCAGGGATTTCTAATCTGTAGGATTTGAGGCTGCCCGTGATGGCTCTGGGAGGAGAAATGAATTAATGAAAAAAAAATTCTACTTTCTTTCCTTTTCTCTGCTGTCCCTCCTCCTTCCTGCTTCACCAAAGCACGCATTTATCCCCTTTTTGTCTTTCCAACATTTGTTCTTTCAACTTTGGGATCAATGGATGTCGTTCTTTGGGATCTGATGACTCAGGGATGTCTCTGATCTGCTCCAAGTCATCCTTGCAGTGATTCCACACTGGGGGGGGGTCTCCCTTTGAACACAGATCTTCAGATTTATCAAATCTTCCCATTTTTTCTGTTCTCTTTGCTGCCTTTCCCACCACGTGCCCCAACATTTTTTCCCTGGGGATATTTCCAGGCAGGGAAATTCCTGTGTTCAGAGTGGTGGTTGCACTTTTCAATTGCTGGGAATTTTCTGGAATTTCTCCTCTAAATTTTCATGGAGTCTTCTCAGCATCAATGAGGTTTTTGGGAGGAAAAGTATAAGGATATGGGAATTATCAGAAAGAAGGAGAATTAAAAGTAATTGCTCTGTAAATCCCAAAAATTCACCTCACTCCTAATTAAATACAAGGCTCTGAGCATCCCAACACATCCTTGAATGTCTGCTTGTTATCCATGGAGTGATTTTGAGGTGTTCCATGTGATTAATATTTGTTATTCCTGATTTCCCACCTTCTCACACCCAGCTTTGGAATGCACCATTAGTTGCCATAGAAATAATTTTCCTGGCTGGAATTTTTAAAACCCTTTATCCCCACTCAGGTGAGGTGAATGCAGCCTTTTTTTTCCCATAAATTACAGCTGTCAGGAGAGGCTGGTTTGATTTTTGGATAAAATCCTGCAAAGTTTGGAGCAGGATCACCCTGTGGGGATCTGTCCTTTTCCCAGATTTTATCTAGGATCCAAGGGCTGGGCTGTCCCTGCTCTCCAGCTCCGCAGGGATGTGCCAGGATATCCAAAGGCCACTTATCCCTGGACACAAATGAGGGAATTCCTGGACTGAGCAGCTAAGAGGTGACATTTCATCCCCACTGGTGACAATCTCCTGCCCAGCGCTGAGGAATGTGCTTTTTCCTGATTTTCCTTGGGAATTCTCACCTGTGCTGTCAGGTCCAGTCATTGGAAAGAAAACCTGAGACTTTCCAAAGTGAGGAGTGACATTTGGATCATGGGGAGCAGAGGAAGACGTATCTGATGAGCAGGGATTGGCTGGGATTTTGAATTCCTGGTTTTCCACGGAAGGATGAATGGGAAATCTCTGCTTTTCCCAAGTAACAACGGGAAATGGCCCCAAGGTTTGCCAGGGGAGGTTTTACATCGGAGATAAAGAAGAATTTAATAGAAAAGGTTGCCCTGGGGCAGTAGTGGAGTCGCCATCCCTGAAGGGATTTAAAATCCCTGTGGATGTGGCACTTGGGGACATGGATCAGTGGTGGCCTTGGGAGTGCTGGGATTCAGTCTTGGATGGCTTTTCCAATCTCAGTGACTCCAGGAGTTTATAAAGACCTTGTTTGCCAACCCAACCTCCCCCTCCTTGGGGTTTGCTCTCCCCTGGCTGTAATTTTTCCAGTGGTTCACCTCCAAGCGCTGTCCCGCCTCGGGTGACATCATCCCGGTGGGAATGGCACATTCCAAGCAGCAAAACGTGCGGAGCTGACAGGGGACAGTGTCCAAGTCCTCCCCCTGTCCCTCCCAGTGCTGCAGGGTGACCTCTGGCCCTCCCACCACATCCCCCCCTCTCCCAGGTGCTGCCTCCCCACTCTCTCCTGGCATTCCCGAGGCTCAGGAAGGAGCAGCTGCCAGCGCCACACGTCATTCCAACCATCTGGAAGCTGCACACTCGGGGATTTTTTTCCTGTTTGGAGGTTGCAACACATCTCAACGAGATCCCACCTCCTCCTCACATCCTCCTGCCACCCTTCTTCCAGGCAGGGCCATCAGAGCACATCCCTTTCTCCCGGAAAAATCCAGGAGTGCTCACGGTGCTGCTGGGGTGTGAAGAACGTGATGGATCCGTGGCTTTCCCGGGAAGCAAAGCAGGGGAGGATCTGCTTTTAGGAGCCCTGGAATTTCTCCCTGCCTCTGTTTGGTTGTGTTTTCTTCCCACTTGTAGGAGTTGGGTGCTGTGCTGATGCCACTGAAGCAGCAGGAGCTGCTCCCCTTGGAGCTGCCGGGAGATCCCGGCGGCTTCCCGGGATTGTGAGCCTGGAGCAGAGGCAGGGAAATGCTGCTCCAGGGGGGTGTGGGCCTGGAAAAACACATCCTGCCTGCTGGGAACTGGGGTGGCCAAAGGGGGGGACCCAAGTGACGCAGAGCAGGGAATGGTTGGATTGAAAGGGGCCTTGAAGCTCCTATTTATATATAACTATTTAAATATATATATATATATATATATATATGGAATTCATGGAATCATGGAATGGTTTGGATGGGAAGGAACTTAAAGCCCATCCAGTACCACCCCCTGCCATGAACAGGGACACCTCCCACTATCCCAGGCTGCTCCAACCTGGCCTTGGACATTTCCAGGGATCCAGGAGCAGCCACAGCTTCTCTGGGAATTCCATCCCAGCACCTCACCTCCCTCCCAGCCAGGAATTCCCTCCCAATATTCCCTGTCAGTTTAAAGCCATTCCCCATTATCCTGTCACTCATAAACTCCTTGGAAAGCGCCGAGCTCTCCCCATGAACAGACCCAGGTGACTTTGGCAGGTTTTAAAAACCCCTTAATTATTTCAAATGCATCCCCCTAATTATTCCCCGTGATTAGTGGAGCCTCCTCCGACACTGCAGAACAGGATCCTGCCTTCTCCTTATTAATGCCTGGAAAGGAAAAATTCCCATTCCCTGGCACTCCATCCATTAGACAAAAAAAAGCAGCATTCCCAAAAAAAACCCCAACAAAAACCCCACACTCTGTTCCCTTTGATCAGCTGCGAGTGAGACTTAAAAGACTCCTTTGAGGCAGAGCCGGTGCCACGTTTTTGGTTTTAATTGATAAGAATTCTTATCAAGTGCTGATGGGGGAGGTGGGGGTCCCTCACACAGGAGCAGCTGCTTTCCCACCCCACTCTGCAGCTCCTCGGAGCAGTAATTGGAGCCTTGTTAGGAAAATTGATGCTGATTCCATCTGACACTCCTCAGTTCACGGGAAGACTTTACAAATGTTCACTGAGCACCTGACAAAACCCAGCCTGACTCATGACTAAATTAGCCTGGATTTTATGCTGGAGAAAAGCCTTTCCTGAATGTTTGACTCGATGAAGCTCCCGTTTAGCAAGGAAAAATGTTTCCATCCTGCTCTGGCATGGAAAGCAATCTGTGGTGGGGCTTCACATGACGTTTGTGCTGCTCAGGGGAGTTTATTTGATGTTTTCTCCCCCGAGCACAGCACCTGAATTCACACCTCTGCAGAGCTCTGCAGGGCTCCGAGCCTGCCCTGCTCTGTCTGCCAGGAGGGAGGAGCAGGAATTGTGCCAAAAATCCAGGGCAGGAATCACAGCATCCACAGCACGGAGTAAGGGACTCCTGGAGCTACACCAGGACCTTTGGGAATGAGCCACCGGTGCCTCTGAGCTCATCTCTAATGTCCCTTCCATCCCAAACCGTTCCATGATTCCAATGGTTTGCAAGCTGATAAAAGGAATGAACTCCTCAGTTGTTTTATCCCGAATCATTTGAGCAGCTCCTGCCACTTTTCCAGTTTCCAGGTGGCTGTTGTCTCTCCACAGGGAATGTGTTTGCAGGTTCCTAAAAAGGGCTTGGAAGTGCTGAGGGAAAGAGGTCAAATCCAGATAGAAAGAGGTTCAGTCCAAAGAGGTTAAATCCAGAAAAAAAACAGCATCAGGGAAGTTTGGGTTTCAATCCCATTCCCTCTGTTGGGAATATCGAGCCCAAATTTGTTACAGCCTCAGCAATCATTGGGATGAGCCTGGAGGGAATCTCATGGAGCTGGGAATGACATCAGGGTTGGGGAATGGCACCAGAGCAGTTTCATTTTGACATTTGGGCAGCTTAAACGTGCAGGAAATCCCATATGGAAAATTCCCAGTGCCCACAGAGCAGGACTCTCCTATTACTTTAAGGAAAACAAGAAAAAAATTCCAGTTTTCCTGAAATATGGACACTTGTCCTCTGACTATTTTCCAACCATTTTCTCCCCTCCCAAAGCTCTGCAATGTTTTGTTTTCCCTTTGTGCTGCCAGCTTGTATTTCCCTGGTTCTGACTCAGGAAAGGCTGGAGCAGCAGCTCTGGGATAAAGCACCAGGAGCTGTTTTTCCATGGGCACATGGAAAACCATTCCAGTCTCCTGGCACAGGGATGGGGGTGGCTCTGGGAGGTCTGCCTGGAAAGGAATGGGTTGGATGAGTACATGGATAATTTGGTAACCAGGGAAACCAGCAGCTGATGCAGATCAGGCGGTGCTGGTGGCTTTGGAGGGAGATCTCCCAAGGAAACACTCGGGAGGCTTTTTCTGGGGATTGTCAGGAATCATTCCCATTGCTGTGGAAGGAATGTTGTCCATGAAATCCCACCTGCAGATCTGCCTCCAGCTCTGGGTCCAGCAGCAGGAGGAGCTGGAGCTGCTGGGATGATCCAGAGGAATCCACAGAGCTGCTCCAAGGGCTGGAGGCCCTCTGGAGCCAGGCTGGGAGAGCTGGGAATGTTCCCCTGGAGAGGAGAAGGCTCCAGGGAGAGCTCAGAGCCCCTGGCAGGGCCTGGAGGGACAGAAGAAGTTGCTGTTGTTGCCATCCAGGTTCAGGAATTGATCAAATCTTCATATTTTTTTGGGGAAAAAAAAGCCTGGGGTTTAATTAAACCCACAGGATTTAGGAGCTGTTCCACAGGAAAGAGCTGCAAAGCAGGAAGGATGGGCACTGGGAGAGCTGGAAAGAAGGGAATGGGATCCAAGGATGAGGCAATTCCAGGAATTCTGTGCAGGAGTTGCCTCCCAGGAGCCAAAATTGCTCAAAAACGCCCCTCTGCTAGGGAAACAGGATAATTGGGAATGTTCCCCTGGAGAGGAGAGGGATCCAGGCAGAGCTCAGAGCCCCTGGCAGGACCTGAAGGGGCTCCAGGAGAGCTGGAGAGGGACTGGGGACAAGGGATGGAGGGACAGGAGCCAGGGAATGGCTCCCAGTGCCAGAGGGCAGGGATGGATGCGAGATTGGGAATTGGGAATTCCTGGCTGGGCTGGAATTGCCAGAGCAGCTGGGGCTGCCCCTGGATCCCTGGCAGTGCCCAAGGCCAGGCTGGGCACTGGGACACCCTGGGACAGTGGGAGGTGTCCCTGCCATGGCAGATATGGGATTTAAGATCCCTAAAATCCCTCCCAACCCAAACCATTCCAGGATTCTGTGATCCCATGAACTCCTAAGGCTCTGGAGTTTGTTGCTTTTATGTTTTAAGGGAAAAAAATCTGCTCCCCAAACCTCACCCAGCTGAGGTGCCTGCTGGGGAGAATTGGAACAAATTGGGATTTTCCTGCTGGGATGGGAGAAAAACCTCTCAGGATCCTTCTGGGATGTTTTAATCTCCATGCTGACGTTTCCATGGATAACATTTTCTCCTGGGTTGAGCTCTCCTCCCTCCTCAGGCAGCTGGGAATGATTTGGGAAGCTCCAGGTGGATTTTCCTGCCTTTCACCTGAACTCTTGGATGTTGCAATGGAGTTCATCAGGCTGGAAAATCTTTATCCAGGGATATTTATATTTCCAACTAATATTTATTTCCAAATATATCTTTTAAAGGCTTCCCCTCTACTCCTTCAAATTTTTTGGGCAGCTCAGACACTTGATTTTTAATATTTTTTTTGTCTTTTTAAAATAAACTTCTGAAAAACCCAAGCACCCTGAAGTAGAAGAGCTGAACTTGAAATAAATTCAAATATTTAATTGGGGTCAATATTTAAAAGTAATAGTTAAAAGTAAAGGGAAAATATTTAAAATTATTTTTTTAAATCCCAATTTTTACTGTCTCAATTAAATTATTCCATGCCAGATGTTTGTTCTAGTGCTGTCCTACAGGCCCCCAGCACAGATGTTAAAACAAAACAAACTGAACATAAATATTGAGTTTTCAGATAAATCTGGATTTCTCAGAGGGGCTAAAAATCCAAGGAGTTTAAAAATCCTTTTTTTAGGATGCAGCAGCATCTCCACAGAACAATTTTCGTAGGGTTTTTCTCTTTTTCTGTATTATTTTTCTTCCTAAAAGCCAGTGATATTAGAATTAAAAATTAAATATTTCCAGATAATTCCTGATTTCTTTACAGAAAAATCCCACAGCTGTTTCCTGTTTTCTCTTTTCCAGTATTATTTTTCTTCCTCAAATCAAGTGAATTTTAGAGTTAAAAATTAACTATTTTAAGATAATTATTTTTTTTTACAGAGAAACCTTGCTGCACTTGGTGCATCTTTCCTGAATTTCCCTCCTTAATTTTGATAATTCTCAATTTCTTTTTCCAGAAAAATCTTGCTGCATTTGGGGACTCTTCCAGTTAATTTTCATATTCAAATATTAAACATGAAAAATTAAACATTTCAAAATAATTCCTAATTTTATTTTTCCACAAAAATTTTGCTGCACTTCCCTGAATTTTCCTTATTTTCGAGTAGTGTTTTCTCCTCCTCTTCCAACGGAATAACCTCGTTTTCATTTGGGTCAATAATGTCAGATTTTTAAAGAATTCCAGCGCCATTCCGGGCTGAATCCTGGATCCTCCTGCAGATTTCGTGATTCAAGGGGATAAAAATAACGAGTGGGATTTTTTTCCTTCCCCCCCCTTCCCATATGCCTGTCAATCAAAATGATAAAGATATTTCTGACTCGCAGGCTTTAATGGTGTAATTAGGGCTAATTACATGTTCCAATGATTACACATATGAACGCTAATTACATAATTGCAGACAATTATGCTAATTAGGTAAATACATCGTTAAGGAGAAAGCGCTGGCGAAATCCAGGGGATTTGCACCGCGGCCAAAGAAAGTGGAATTGCAACAAAAGAGAAATAATCCTGCAAGTTTGGGAATTCCAGGGGACATTCCCGTGGGTGGAATTGGACTGGTTTGGGCTGGAATGGTGGTGCTGGGAAAAGCCTCCAGCCGCTGTGGAATCATGGAATGGTGCAGTGGGAGGAGCCTTCAACCTCTACAGAATCATGGGATGGTTTGGGTTGGAATGATGGTGTTGGGAAAAGTCTTCAGCTGTTGTGGAATCTTGGAATGGTGCAGTTGGGAAGAGACTCTGAGTGCTATGGAATCTTGGAATGGTGTAGCTGGGAAGAGACTTCAAATGCTGTGGGATCATGGGATGGTTTGGGTTGGAATGGTGTTGTTGGGAAGAGCCTTTGAGTGCAGTGGAATGTTGGAATGGTTCGGGTTGGAATGGTGTAGCTGAGAAGAGCCTTCAAGTGCAGTGGAATCCATGGAATGGATGGGTTGGGTTCCCAACAACACCATTCCATGAATGGTTTGGGTTGGAATGGTGTAGCTGGGAAGAGCCTTCAAGAGCAGTGGAATGTTGGAATGGATGAGTTGGGTTCCCAACAACACCATTCCATGAATGGTTTTGTTTGGAACGGTAAAATTGGGAAAAGCCCTTAAGTGCTATGGAATCCTGGAATGATTTGTGTTGGAATGGTGTTGTTGGGAAGAGCGTTAGAGTGCTGTGGAAAAGAAATCCAGGGAATTTGTACCAGAGCCAAAGAAAGATGAATTAAATAAAAGAGAAAAAATCCTTCAGGTCTGGAAAATCCAGGAGCTACTCCCATGCAGGGAATTGAAATGGTTTGGATTGGAGTGGAGTAGTTGGGAAGAGCGTTAGAGTGCTATGGAATCTTGGAATGGTTTGGGTTGGAATGATGTTGTGAAGAGCCTTCCACTGCTACAGGATCATGGAGTGTTTTGGGTTGGAATGGTGTAGCTGGGAAGAGCCTTCAAGTGCACTGGAATCCATGGAATGGATGGGTTGGGTTCCGAACCACACCATTCCATGAATGGATGGGCTGGAATGGTGAAATTGGGAAAAGCCCTTAAGTGCTATGGAATCCTGGGATGATTTGGGTTGGAACGGTGTTGTTGGGAAGAGCCGTCAGCTGTTGGAATGATTTGAGTTGGGAGAGCCTCAAATCCCACCCAGTGCCACCCCTGCCATGGCAGGGACACCTCCCACTGTCCCAGGGTGTCCCAGTGCCCAACCTGGGGCACTGCCAGGGATCCAGGGGCAGCCCCAGCTGCTCTGGCAATTCCAGCCCAGCCAGGAATTCCCAATTCCCAATCTCCCATCCATCCCTGCCCTCTGGCACTGGGAGCCATTCCCTGGCTCCTGTCCCCAGTCCCTCAGGTAGCTGTGGGTCAGTGGCTGTTCCCTTTTCCCTGTGCCGTTTGGTCCAGTTTTAAACATTCCCTGATTTTTAGCTCTCTTCCCTTCTCTTTGGAAGTTCCCATCGTTGCTTCCCATTGTGCTGATTCCCTTAACCCTGCCTTTCCAAACCCTTAATCCCAGCCCTTAGTCCTGGTTTTATTCCTAGCTGCAAGCTGATCCAGGCCTTTTTTTTTTTTTTTCTTTACATCTCCTTGCAATTCTCCCGAAATGTGGGAAGCGTTCCCAGATTCCGTTCCTTGGCACTGGTGGGAGTTGTTGGAAGGTGTGCCAGGAGTGCTCCACAAGACATGAATGATGCTATTTGGGATTACTGGAGTTTGCAGAGTTTCTCTGCTCCTGGAATTGGCAATGAGCTGGAATCTCAGCCAGTGGGATGCCAACACCTTTCCAATTCCTTTTCCCAGAACAAAGGAATTGCTGGGATCTTTTTAAGCCGTGCCAGGCTCGGAGAAGGAGAGATTTGATTCTTTTCCAGTGTTTTTTAACATTGTTTGAGGTGTTTTCCTGTCTGGACGAGACTTTGCCAGTTTATCCTCTGGAAAAAAGGGAAAATTGGTGTTCACGGAGCAAAAAACATGGAAACATTGAGTCAAAATCTTTGGAATTTCCATCCTGACTAATTCCAACTATTCCTTGTCCTGTCTCCAACACCTGGAGCATGCAGGCAGGCCGTGCTCAGGCTGATATTTTGGAATTGCCTGATGGAAAAGTTGCATCCAATGACTGGGATTAGAAGGTATGGATGGCTTAAATTCCCACCAAGGAATAATCTCCTTTTTGGAATGTGTTTAGGCCCCAGAATTTTGTGTCATCACATTTTTTAGTGCTTTGTGACCATCAGGACCTTGTCATTGGAAAGGAAAAGGGGATTTTTTTTTTAGGAAAAATGCCAAACAAATAACCCTTGTTCAGCCAGTTACTCTGATTCCTGATTTTCTAAGGAATATTTTATATGGAATATTTGATTTTTTTAAGGAATCGGGGAGTTTTTGCAGGATCTGTGACTTGTTCTCAGCAGCTGCTGCTCCTGTCTGGCCAAGCTGGGCTGCCAAATCCCTCTTATCGAGATTCCCACCCTTTTCCCATTTTCTCTGCTCCCCCTCCCCAGTTCTCTCACTTTTCCAGCAAAATCAAATGTCAGCTCCTTTCTTTGTCACCACAGCTGAACCTGGTGGCAGCTCAGACTCTCACTCCCATTTTGGGATCAGCGAGAGCATTGGGAGGAGTTGGGATCCTGTGGGAGGAAAATATGGCCCAGCTGATTGGGAAATTTAGGGTTTGGATCACTGGGATATTTAAGGTTTGGATCACTGGGAGATTTAGGGTTTGGATCTTCGAGATTTAGGGTTTGGATAATTGAGATTTAGGGTTTGGATCACAGGGAGATTTAGGGTTTGGATTACTGGGAGATTTAGGGTTTGGATCCCTGGGAGATTTAGGGTTTGGATCTTCAAGATTTAGGGTTTGCATCACTGGGAGATTTTTAAGGTTTGGATCTTTGAGATTTAGGGTTTGGATCCCTGGGAGATTTAGGGTTAGGTCACTGGTAGATTTAAGGTTTGGATCCTTGAGATTTAGGGGTTTGCTCACTGGAAAATTTAGGGTTTGAATCACTGGGAGATTTAGGGTTTGGATCTCTGGGATATTTAAGGTTTGGATCTCTGGGAGATTTAGGGTTACATCATTGGGAGATTTAGGGTTTGGATCTCTGGGAGATTTAGGGTTTGGATAATTGAGATTTAGGGTTTGGATCACAGGGAGATTTAGGGTTTGGAATACTGGGAGATTTAAGGTTTGGATCCCTGGGAGATTTAGGGTTTGGA
>JANIJU010003064.1:61151902-61167357 GCA_025504685.1 Leucosticte australis
GGATTGCAAGGAAAATGCGAAGGATTGGGATTGGAGTGAAAAATGTGAAGGATTTGGATTGGAGTGAAAGAAGTGAAGGATTGGGATGGTGGTGAAGGATGTGAAGGATTGGAATTGGAGTGAAAAAAGCGAAGGATTGGAATTGGAGTGAAAAAAGGGAAGGGTTTGGATTGTTGTGAAAAATGGGAAGAATTGGGATTGGAGTGAAAAATGTGAAGGGTTGGGATTATGGCAAAAATATGAAGGATTAGGATTGTGGTGAAGGATGTGAAGGATTGGGACTGTGGTACAAAATATGAAGGATTGGGATTGCAGTGAAAAATCTGAAGGATGTTGATGACAAGGAAAAAGCTGAAGGATTGGGAATGAAGGGAAAATGTGATGGATGTGGATTGTGGTGAAAAATAAGAGATATTTTTATTTCAGTGAAAAATGTGAAGGATTTGGATTGTGGTGAAAAAGGAAAGATTAGGATTGCCATGAGAAACACAAAGGATTGGGATTGCAGGAGAAAATGTGAAGGATTTGGATAGCAGGGAAAAAATGTGGAGGATTTGGATTGTAGGGAAAAATGTGAAGGGTTGGGGTTGGAGTGAAAATGTAAAGGATGTGGATTGCAGTGAAAAGTCTGAAGGATGTGGATTGAAAGGAAAAAGAATGTGAAGGATTGGGAATGCAGGGAAAAGCGCAAAGGGTTTGTGGTGAAAAATAAGAAATATTTGAATTTCAGTGAAAATGTGAAGGAAAAATAGGAAAAATTGGGATTATGGTGAGGAATACAAAGGATTGGGATTATGGTGAGAAATACAAAGGATTGGGATTGCTTCAGGCCCTGCCAGGGGCTCTGGGGTCTCCCTGGAGCCTTCTCTTCTCCAGGTGAACATTCCCAGCTCTCCCACCAGAGCTGCTCCAGCCCTTGCATCATCCTGGAGCCTCCTCTGGACTCCAGACTGGGAAATTTGCTTTGGGTTCACTCCCACAATTCCAGAATGGTTTGGGTGGGAAGGGACCTTAAATCCCATCCCATTCCAGACCCTTCCATGGGCAGGGACACCTCCCACTGTCCCAGGCTGCTCCAAGCCCCAATGTCCAACCTGGCCTTGGGCACTGCCAGGGATCCAGGGACAGCCCCAGCTGCTCTGGCAATTCCAGCCCAGCCAGGAATTCCCAATTCCCAATCTCCCATCCATCCCTGCCCTCTGGCACTGGGAGCCATTCCCTGGCTCCTGTCCCTCCATCCCTTGTCCCCAGTCCCTCTCCAGCTCTCCTGGAGCCCCTTCAGGCCCTGCCAGGGGCTCTGAGCTCTGCCTGGAGCCTTTTCCATTGAAATAATCCCAATTCTCCCAAGCTTTCCTCATAGGATAAGTGCTCAAAGCCTTGGATCATCTCCACCACCCGCTCTGCACTCCCTTGTTTATTATAAATGAAGAAATAATAAAATATTTCTTTTTTTCTCTATTTAATTATTTTTATTCTCCTTTTAGGCCGTTTAAAATCCAGACTAAGGCAGGGAGAGAGCAGCGGGGTCTCTCCAGGAGCCCCTCCTCATTATTTACACTCAGTTAATTCCGAATTTCCCTTTTTAACAGGGATTTATTTAAACCTTTTAAGGAGCCCCTGGAAAAAATTTCTCGAAGTAGAGATGGATGTGCTCTAATACCCGACTTTCCTAACCCAGTTTGTTGTTCATTAATTCCACAAAATTAAGTTTCTGTCATTTAAGAAGTGGAGGAACGAGCATTAATTAGGTTTGGGATTATGAAACCAATAATTACTGATTTAAGATGTTAATACTCCCAATTTGTAACAATTATTCCACGTTGAGCACGTCAGGCGGCCTTTGGCACCAAGGCCTGCTTTTCCTGACTGGGGAAATCCATTTTTCCTGCTTTGTTTATGGAAAAGTGATGCAGGCAGAGAGGGAATTAATAACCCAAAATTGCTTTTAAAAAACCTCCGTCCCTGCAGTGCCAGAGTGGGATTCAATCTTGTTTATTCCACATTTTTTTGGTGGGTGCTCCTGGTCCATCTGGATTTTCCGGCACGGTGGGGATCCAAAATGAGCTCTGGAACAGCCTGAGGGAAGTGGGATGAAAAATGTTTTCAATGACTCTGTGTCTTGATTCGAGTGTGCTTGATTTAATGATAATCATCTGGAATTTTTTAATCAACCCTGATTGCATTTTTCCACGGAATTTCATCTTGGAATTGACCACACCACAGGTTTAGTTTCACCTCTTTTATCTCGCGGCTCTGTCTGCTTTTTAGGGTTGATTTTTTTCCTTTGCTGCTCTATTAAAAATCAATTTAATGACTTTTTTATTTCCCTAAAAACCATCTGATCATGGAGCTTTGAGGAATCCTCTCTCTGCCCAAGTTTTTCTGTTCAGCTGCTTCATTTTCTGAAAAAAAAAATAAAAAAATCAGTCTGGTTCTTCCCCCAACTGAATTGGGTTTCCTTCCATTTCCAGCTATTTTTATTCCTTATATTTATATTCCCTGGAGCCAAAAGAGCTCTTCTGCGCTGATTTCCCTTTTGCAGTGCCTACAGCCAATAATAATCTATATATTACACATACAATTTATTTATTATTAAATTTTATTTTCATTTTAAATCTACATCTGAAGAAATTTACTAAATTTTAAATAAATTTAAGCTTATTTTTTACTTTTAATTTTTTTTATTTTAAAATTTTATTCAAAATTATAATTATTAAATGTTCTTTTTGGAGAAATTCAATGTTTTGTGCTTGTTGCATCTTATCCAGCAAACTCAGATCCTGAGTTTTATCCAGAGTGGAAGAGTTTCCTATTGGATTTTTCTTTGCCCTTTAAATAATTCTTTTTCCTTGCCCTTTAATTAATTCATTTTTGTTGCCTTTTAATTATTTAATGTTGCTTACAAACACAAGATCAGGTTTGGATCTGTGCTACAGTCACTGATTCTGAGTGTGGGTTGAATGAAATCCTTCCTGCAGAGTGATCCCAGACACTCCCATTATTCCAGGACTTTTCCAGAGTTTCAGGCCATGCCTGGGGCTCTGCTGGGAATTCATGGAGGTGCCTTGTTCTGTTTGAGTTTCTGACTCCTGGTGATTGGGAGAATCCATTGATTGGGAAAATCCACGGATCCTTTTCCATCTGGGATTATGCTCAAAGAATCATGGAATGGTTTGGGTTGGAAGTGTCCATAAATCCCATCCCATTCCAGACCCATCCATCCCAGGGACACCTCCCACTGTCCCAGGGTGTCCCAGTGCCCAGCCTGGCCTTGGGCACTGCCAGGGATCCAGGGGCAGCCCCAGCTGCTCTGGCAATTCCAGCCCAGCCAGGAATTCCCAATTCCCAATCTCCCATCCATCCCTGCCCTCTGACACTGGGAGCCATTCCCTGGCTCCTGTCCCTCTGTCCTTGTCCTCAGTCCCTCTCCAGCTCTCCTGGAGCCCCTGCAGGCCCTGCCAGGGGCTCTGAGCTCTCCCTGGAGCCTGTTCCTCTCCAGGGGAACATTCCCAGCTCTCCCAGCCTGGCTCCAGAGGGGCTCTAACCCTGGGACAGCTCCATGAATTCCTCTGGGTCTCTCCAGCAGCTCCACATCCTCCTGCTGTGGGATCCAGGGCTGGGGCAGCTCTGCAGGTGGGGTCTCACCTGAGCGGGGCAGAATCCCACGCTGAGGGATCAGCCCAGGGCACAATTCCAGATCATGTCCAGCCTCTGATCCCCCAACACTCCCAATCCTTCTCCTCAGGGCTCCTCCCATCCCTGTGGAAGTTGAGCATTGGATGTTGTTGTTTGTTCTGTTGGTGCTAAACCCCTGCCTGCTCCCTGGAGATTCCGGTGCTAATCCAGCCTCAGGAACGATGGGAATTGGCTCTGTTTGGTGTCCTTGGAGCAGGAAAACCCTCCTGGAGTGCTGCACCCCCTGTGCCATCCCCCTGGGGTCACCAGGCCACGCTCATATTTCCAACCAGGTGTATTTATAACCTCATTAAAAGAGGGGAGAAAACATTTTCTCCATAAAATCCCCTCGCCTAGAGCTCATTATTTCCTTTTGGAATTCTGTTGTAGCCTGAACCCTCGGGAAAGCATCACAGGCTGGAGCTGTGTGGGGATTGTTGATACTGAAGTCATTTGCTTTGTCCTTTGGTGTTGGAGTGTGTTAACAGCCTCCTGGCAGGGCTCTGATCCTCCTGAAATTCCATTGGAAATCGATGGGAGCTCCTCAGGGGGCTCCCAGGGTCACGCTCTCCATCGTGGGAACAAGGAGGGAACATTTGCTTCCTTCAGCAGCTGGAAATGCTGCTTGTTCTCAGTGCCGGGGCTGTTCTGCACATGCAGCACTGCAGATGCAGAATAAATCTCTTTGAAAGGGTTGGAGAGAGGAAAATAGCTCCCATGGAGCTGGGAATAACTTGATTCCCATCCTTCCAGCTTGAGCTGTTGTGGGTCCACATGGACACGTGAAGGGGTGGAGAGCGGGAGAGCTCGTTTTCCTTTCTGTGGGATGCAAGAAGTAGAGAGATTAATTGGATTTTTGAGGTTTATATCCCACACAAAGCATTTCAAAGCTACCTTGATAGAGGAGCTGTGACTGCTTCATCCCTGGAAGTGTTCCAGGCCAGGTTGGATGGAGTTTGGAGCACCCTGGCTTAGTGGAAGGTGTCCCTGCCCATGGCAGGGGTGACACTGGATGGGTTCTAAGTTCCTTCCTTCTAATCCAAACCCTTCTGGAATTGTGTGAATTATTGAGAATAAATCTGATGAGGAGCAGCTGAAGGAGCTGGGAAGGGTCAGGAGAACCAGGAGAGGCTGAGGGAGCTGGGCAGGGGCTGGAGAATCCCTGAGGGAGCTGGGAAGGGGCTGAGCCTGGAGCAAAGGAGGCTCAGGGGGCCCTTGTGGCTCTGCACAGCTCCTGCCAGGAGGGGACAGCCGGGGGGGTCGGGCTCTGCTCCAGGGAACAGGGACAGGAGCAGAGGGAACGGCCTCAGGCTGGGCCAGGGCAGCTCAGGGTGGGCCCAGCAGGAATTTCCCCATGGAAAGGGGGCTCAGGCCTTGGCACTGCCCAGGGAGGGTTGGAGTGCCCATCCCTGCAGGTGTCCCCTGGAGGTGGCACTCAGAGCTCTGGGGTGGGGACAAGGTGGGCATGGGGCTGATCTTTTCCAGCCTCAGGGATTCTGTGAGGTTTAGATTGGATATTTGGGAACATTTCTTCCCTAAAAGGGTTCCCCAGGCCTGGCACAGATACAGGGTGGAGTCTCCATGCCTGGAGGGATTTCAAACCCATGTGGATGTGGCACCTGGGGACATGGGGCAGTGGTGGCCTTGGCACTCAGAGCTCTGGGCTGGGGACAAGGTGGGCATCGGGCACAGCTTGGACTCGATGATCCTAAATCCTTTTCCACCCTCAATGATTCCGTGGCTGAAAGCTTGTGCAGGGTCAAGGAGGGAAAACAGCTTGGAAAACAGGGGACTTCCACATTTAAGGATAGCTTAGGAGCTGCATAACTCCCAGAGGAAAAATAACATGGAAAAACCAGGACTTTCACATTTAGGGATAACTCGGGAGCTGAATAACTCAGCTCAGCGATGCGTCACCGCTGTCTCCGCTCTGCCCGCCGGGATGAAGCCGTTCCCATCCCTTCCCCAGATGTGTTTTATTCTTATCCCGCCTGCTCCGAACATCTGAAGACAAAGGCAGCTAATTAACAAATGAAATCAGCAAACTGCAGGCCCAGCAGCTGGGAGGAGATGATCCAGCAAATCCAGCCTGGATCCTGCCAAGCTGTTCCGCTTTGTGACTCTGCCGGAGCTCAGGTCAGGGCTGTGGGGATCGTGATCCCTGTTTCCCTCTCCCAGCCAGCTCCATGCCTTTGGAATTCTGCACAAGGAGGGTTTGAACAGCATCTGCCACACTTCTGTGCACCTCCACTCCACCACGATGATGAAGTTCCCAGGGAATTTGGATCAGACCCATTTTGATCAGCTTAGGTTGAGTTTTCCATTTGTTCAAGAGCTCAGGGATGTGTGAGGGGAATTCTTCCAATCCAGTGTTTACCATGCCTGGCCCATCTTGGTTTTGGGGAGTGCTTGGTTCAATTCAGAGTTTAAAGACTGAGAAATTGAACCTGATGGTGTCACAAACTTCTGTGGGAAGCATCTTTCCCTAATTATTTTCAGGTTGATTAAGAGACTTTAACTGCATAGTAACACCCATGACTTCAGCTTGATTTAAAGATTGATTAATCTGGTGACTCCTCATAATTTCATCAACCCAAATTGAAAATTTTGGGCTATTTTTTCCTTTTCTTGTAAAACAGTGAAGAGATTAATCTTGTTGAGCTTCCCAACATTAAATCTTTATAGGTTTGTTTTTGCGTGGTATTTGAAATTATTGTGTCTGGAATGGTTTGGGATGGAAGGACCTTAAATCCCATCCCATTCCAGCCCTGCCATGGCAGGGACACCTCCCACTGTCCCAGGCTGCTCCAACCCCAGTGTCCAACCTGGCCTTGGGCACTGCCAGGGATCCAGGGGCTGCTCTGGGTGAGCATTCCAAGCCCTTCCCTCCCAGCCTTCCAAGCCCCTGGATATTCCTGTGCTGTTGGGAAAGAACCACCACCCCCAGCCACCCCAGCTTTAAAAAGAGGGGTTTTAAAATCTGTTTAGAAAATTGAATATCAATTAGTCCTGATTCAATCAGAATTGAAGCCAGAATTCTGGAGAACTTCCATGAGCGCCAGGATCAGGTGGCTTTGAACTACCTGGCTAAAGGCAGGGAATTTTGGAGTTTCCCTGCAGTATCCCTGCAGAATCCTTTGTCCAAACACCATATTTTTCCTGCTTTTTCTCTTTTCTAACCCTCACATGGCCCGAGCAAAGCCCAGCCTTATGTAATCACCCAGTCACACATTCCCAACACTGGGAATGTTCAGGGAAATCTCCCAAAAATTGGGAGCATTCTTCACTCTCCTGGTAGTGCTTCTACTTTGGCTTTGCTGCAGCTGTCGGGATCTTTCCAGCACTGCCGTTGGAAAAAAAAATCCATCAGGTTCTGCAGTGGGAATTTTCCATTAATTGACCATTATGAAATGCTTTGGCAGAGGCTTTGCTGCAGTTGCATTCCCAACTTGGATTTCTTGGAGCTTTCCCGATTTTCCTATCAAAATCCATCCCTTGCCATAGTTCAGTGCTTGCTTGGAAAGGATTAGCTGGAGAGGGACTGGGACAAGGGATGGAGGGACAGGATACAGGGAATGGCTCCCAGTGCCAGAGGGCTGGGATGGATGGGAGATTGGGAACTGGGAATTTCTGGCTGGGAGGGTGGGGAGGGGCTGGGATGGAATTCCCAGAGCAGCTGTGGCCGCCCCTGGATCCCTGGAACTGTCCCAGGCCAGGTTGGACAGGGCTTGGAGCCATCTGGGGTAGTGGAGGTGTCCCTGCCCATGGAAGGGTCTGGAATGGGATGGGATTTAAGATCCCTTCCATCCCAAACCATTCCCTGTTTCCATGATCCAGCATGGACCTGTTCCAAGAGAGCAGATTGGACAAGCAGGTGATGACATCACAGCTCCTGGAATCATGGCGTGATTTGGAATCCTTTGTCCAAAATGGCCTCTTGTCCAAGCCCCTGCTCAAACCAGGGCCACCTTCAAGGTCAGATTCCTCAGGACTCTGTCCAGCCAAGCTTTGGATGTCTCCAAGTATCCCATGGTCCCTCTGGACACTTGTCTGATTGCACAGGGAATTTGTTTTCCTTATATCCAGGAGAAATTTCTCTTGGTGCAGCCTAGACCTGATGGTCCTTTCCTCTGCACCTCCAAGAAGAGCTTTTCACCTTCTCTAGAACTTTCTGGTAGCAAGTTGAAGAGAGAAATTCCATCTGCTCTTCATCCCGGCTTCTCCTTTGTCTTCGTCTTCTCCAGGGGTCCCTGGCTGGAATTTGAAAACAGAAATTGGATTTTCCCTTCATCCAACCATCTCCAGGTTGGCCAAACCCAGCTCCCTCTGGATCTGGATGGCCTCCTGTCACCTTGGTGGCCTTCCCTGCATTGTTCCAGTTTATCCATGTCTGGAGCTGGACAGGGAACTCAGGAATTTGTCTCACAGGGATGGGTTGGATGAGAAGGAATTTTCCCTGGAAACAGCTCTCTTGCAGCCAGGGATGGACGTGGTTTCAGTCCTGGTTTCAGTCCTGGTTCCAGGTTTTGAGGGATTTTCTCTGCTTTGTCTTGAGTAACTCCATGAAAATGAAGCTGAGCCCAGGTTTGGACCTCTCTGGTCTTTTATCCAAGGATTCACCTTCATCCAAGGGTCAGAGATTGGAAGAGCATCCCTGGACTCGGTGATGGAGCTCATGGCTCCTTGTTTGCCATCCAGGGATGTGCTTTAATAGGGATAACCTGGGAATCGATGTGGGAAACGTTCTGTTCTCCACCAAAACTCAGGAGTTTGACCCTAAAAATTGCAGCAAGTTAATTTTCTCCTTTTTGCTTTCAACCTCGTGAGGAGAAACCAGGATTTCTGAGCACTCTCAACCCTTTTCAAGCGCCGCTGTGATTTCACATAACCTTTTGAACAAAACTGAAATCTCATTAGGAAATGCCACCCTAATTTGGAGCAGCAGATCCATAATTTTCTTCTGTGATCTTAAATTAAATGTTTTGGAAGGGGGGACGAAGGTAACATTTATTTAAAACCCGTGCCCCATTATGAGGCATTATTGCTGGAATTGTTGGGAATCTTGGAAGAGTTTTCGTTTCCAATTAATCAAGAGACTCTCCAGCTTCAGTCTTCTTATGCAAATAGAAATGGAGCAGCTCAAGAGGAATTCTTAGTCTTAAGATGAATTTTTAGCCTTTAGGCTTGGCCTTTTTTTTCTGGAAATTGCTTTTCAAAATTGAATTTTTGTGTTTTCTGATCTATTTATTTTATTAATGAAGTTCTTCCTTAAGAATTCCATGGGTTGTCAAGCATTGGAAGAGGCTGCTCAGGGAAGGGGTAGAGTCAGCACCACTGGAAAAGTTCAACCAGTTGTGGATGTGGCTCATGAGGCCGTGGTTTAGCGGTGAATATGGTGGTGGTTGATGGTTGGATTTGGTGATCTCAGGGGGCTTTTCCAACCTCAACAATTCCAGGATTCTCCACCTTTTCAGAGGGATTTGAGGGTGCTTTTGACAGGTTCATTTTGGTCACGTGAAGATTTGAGAACCTCGTTCTCCATTTCACTGAAATTTGACCTCAGATAAACCTGATGAACCAACATTTTGATAAATACTCACACCAGACTTTGAAAAAATGGGGTTAAATCTGGGTATAAAGGGATAATTAACCCCTATCCGAAGGGTTTTAAGGAATTTTAATGAACAACCAGTGCTGAGAAGGTTCTGGAATGGTTGCAGCCAAGGCTGAGTTGCACATGGAATGTTGTGCTCCTGTGTGCTTGGAGGGTGCACCTGGAATGCTGAGTCCAGGATTCCAGCACAAGAAAAAAATGGAATTGTTGGAGAGGAGATCACAGAGAGGCTCTGAAGGCTGGAGCCCCTCTGGAGCCAGGCTGGGAGAGCTGGGAATGTTCCCCTGGAGAGGAAAAGGCTCCAGGGAGAGCTGAGGGTACCTAAAGGGGCTCCAGGAGAGCTGGAGAGGGACTGGGGACAAGGGATGGAAGGACAGGAGCCAGGGAATGGCTCCCAGTGCCAGAGGGCAGGGATGGATGGGAGATTGGGAATTGGGAATTCCTGGCTGGGCTGGAATTGCCAGAGCAGCTGGGGCTGCCCCTGGATCCCTGGCAGTGCCCAAGGCCAGGCTGGACACTGGGACACCCTGGGACAGTGGGAGGTGTCCCTGCCATGGCAGGGGTGGGATGGGATGGACTTCAAGGTTCTTCCCACTGAAACTGTTGGTTTCCAGGGATGGAAGGACAGGAGAAGGGGAAATAACTTCCCACTGGCAGGGAGCCAGGATTGATGGGATATTGGGAAGGAATTCCTGGCTGTGAGAGTGGTCATTTGGAAGTTGTGTGTTTTTAACCAGTACTTGGGAAAAACATTCCTTCCTTTCCTTATTTTTCCCTTGTTCCATTTCTTTCCTTTGTCAATAGAATTGTTCCTCCAGACAAAGCTCAGAAAAACCACCAGACCAGGAATCTTTTTTTTTTTTCCTGGTGGGATAAAGCCCAAATTAATTACTTTGGTATCCTCATATTCCAAGGGCTATTGTGTTTTTATTCCTCGTGGAAGCCAATTCCTCGTTGTGGGCATCTCATTTTCTTGGAGCTGCTGCAGTGGGAGTAATTATCCGATATCTGTATTTTAATCAAGAGAAATGTGTTCCAAAGCCCGGGATGAATTTACCTGCTGGAAGTTAAATGCCTGTAACTAAAAGCAGGGAATCTGCATTAAATTGCTGCCTTAAATTGCAGCTTTAAAAGCAAACAGCTGCGTGCACATGATCCATGGACTCCTGGATCCTGCCATTTGGATGCAAATCAGGCTGTCTATTTATTGCCAAAGCTTTATAATTTTGTGGAAAAGAGTTAGAAGAAACAAGGAGTAAAGCTGCGAACCAGACGAAACCGCGGTAATCATCGCACTATAATAGAAATATGATTGACATTTGCATGAGATTGGCTGTGTTGTTCTGCCTAGAAATGTGAGTTTTGAAGGAGATCCAGTTGGGGAGAAGGAAATAAATCCTAAACCTGACTTTTGCTGCAAAATTCCCAAAATCTGGGGCTTTTCGAGCTGTTTTGTCTCTGTTTTACCCTTGACTAGCCATGAGGCGTCGCGGGAAATCCCCGGCGCCGCGCTGCCGTTGAGTCGACTAAAGCCTGGCTTAAACTCGGTTTTCCCTGCCTGTTTTTTTCCCAGATTTGGATGATCCCATAGTCACGGTCCACCAGAGCATCGGGGAAGCCAAGGAGCAGTTTTATTATGAGAAGACCGTGTTCCTCAGGTGCGTGGCCAACTCCAACCCGCCCGTGCGCTACAGCTGGCGCCGCGGCCAGGAGGTGCTGCTGCAGGGCTCCGACAAGGGAGTGGAGATCTACGAGCCCTTCTTTACCCAGGTAGGCCTAAAAAATGGGAATTTTTTTCTTCCATCTGGAGGCTTTGTAATGGGATCTGCCCGCTGGGTTTGCGGGGTGGGGATTGGGGATGGCCTCCAGATGATGATGCCCCACCCAAAGGGTCCTGGGTGTTGTTAATAGATTTGCTGGTATAAAATATATTTAGATTTTTTGTAGAGATATGAATTATTAAATGATGAGGGAGTGATAGCTACAGGAGGCCTTTTAAAGTGATTTTTATTGGATCCTGCAAGCCCAAACTTCTGATTCCCATTTCCTCATCCTTCCTGATCCAGCTCAGTGATTCCATGCTCAGCCTAAATTACAGCCTTAACAATTTCTTCATGCAGATTAAATTTTAGGAAAGTTTTCTTTATGGAAGAGGTACAGGCTGCCCAGAAGAGGGGTGGAGTCTCCATCCCTGGAAGATGGAGATTTTTGTAAAAATATGAATTATTAAATGATGAGGGAGTGATAGCTACAGGAAGCCTTTTAAAGTGATTTTTATTGGATCCTGCAAGCCCAAACTTCTGATTCCCATTTCCTCATCCTTCCCGATCCAGCTCAGTGATTCCATGCTCAGCCTGAATTGCAGCCTTAGAAATCTCTTCATGCAGATTAAATTTTAGGAAAATTTTCTTTATGGAAGAAATACAGGCTGCCCAGGAGAGGGGTGGAGTCTCCATCCCTGGAAATGTTCAAAAACCATGCGGATGTGGCACTTGAGGACATGGATTCATGGAGAACATGGTGGTGGTTGATGGTTGGAGTTAATGATCTTGGAGGGCTTTTCCAACCTTAAAAATTCCATGATTCCTGACTCTATGGGAGATCCCCATGTGGGTTTTTATACTCCTTTTTTTTCTGCCTCTTTTATCTTTAAATATAAGGTTTCATTTCACAATTCCCCCACTTAAAGATGAGGTGTCAAAAAAGGAAATAAAACCTTTTCCAAAGTGTTCCTGCTCCCATTCCCAGCCCTGAAGGAATCCTGGCTCTGTCGGATAAGCTGAGATTAATTTATCATGTACACATTTGCACCGAGGCAGGATGAAAAAAGGTGGCAAATCCCATTGTCTGTGGCCAAAAGTGTGGGATGGTGTTTGAAGAAAAAAAAAAAAAAGAAAAGAAAATGGAAAAAAAAGAGGGGGGAAAAATTGGTTTGGAAAATCTCAAGGAATAACAAGGAAAGACAGAGGTGAAAACTGCCTGGTAATTTGGTGTTCAGAGCAGAAAGCAACTGCGACTTTCATAAATAATTTTCAGTTAATGATTTGAGAGCACCTTCATTTGTGGCTTTTTATTGTACTTGACAGCTTTATATTGCTCCAACAGCTCCGTGTTTTCCGGAGAAATGTGGAGCCCGGAACCTTGCAGAGATGGGAATTAAATCACAGAGCCAAGTTCTTGGTGTCCTAAATGTAATGAGATTATTTTTAATTTAACACGAACGGACCCAGTTTAGCAAATCTGGGGCTTTGCTTGGGCTCGAGTATAAACTGGAGTTTTGAAATGTTTTAATTAAAAAGGGAAAGTGGGTTTTTTTATTTTCTATTTCATTATGGAAATGCCGAGGATTGCCTTCCCTAAAATCTAAGGACTCATCTACTAAAATGTGTCACATGAAATTAGATTCTTTTTTTTAGGTTATTAAGATCACCCTTCCTAAAATCTCGGCATGGGTTTAATTAATGAATAAATCAGATTGTCCTGGTGATATTCCAATCTTATCCATAACCTTTCTCCAGTTATTGGAGGGCAGCTGGAATTAGCGTGGCCTGGATCCGTGCAGGCAAGATCTGCTCTGTGTTTATGAGAGGAAAAGATGTAATTAAAGGTTCAAGAGTCATCAACATCTTCTGCTTAATTAGTTCATTTCATGGTAGGGATGCAAATAGGGAGAGCTGACGGGAAGAGGGACAGAGGGGATTTGGCTTCAGAGGATCAAGGCTTGGGAATTTTGAAAGGGAATTTTTTTCTTGAGGGCTCTGAAGGTGGATTTTAATCTGGAAGTGAAATGGAATGGAAAGGGAAACAAAATTTCTTGGGTTTTTCACCCAAAAGAGAGACTGATTGTTATTTCCGATGGTTTTGTTATTTTGATAATTACAAAATCCTGGATTGCTTTGTGTGGGAAGGGACCATGAATTCCATCCCATTCCAACCTAGGGACACCTCCCACTGTCCCAGGCTGCTCCAGCCCCAGTGTCCAGCCTGGCCTTGGGCACTGCCAGGGATCCAGGGGCAGCCCCAGCTGCTCTGGCAATTCCAGCCCAGCCAGGAATTCCCAATTCCCAATCTCCCACCCATCCCTGCCCTCTGGCACTGGGAGCCATTCCCTGGCTCCTGTCCCTCCATCCCTTGTCCCCAGTCCCTCTCCAGCTCTCCTGGAGCCCCTTCAGGCCCTGCCAGGGGCTCTGAACTCTCCCTGGATCCTTCCCTTCTCCAGGGGAACATTCCCAGCTCTCCCAGCCTGGCTCCAGAGCAGCTCCAGCCCTCAGAGCAGCTCCATGGATTCCTCTGGATCTCTCCAGCAGCTCCACATCCTGCTCTGTCCCCAGAGCTGGGGCAGATCTGCAGGTGGGGTCTCACCTGAGCGGGGCAGAGGAGCAGAATCCCCCCCCACCCTTTCCCTTTTTGCCCATACTCTGGGATGATCCCAAAATCCAGTCAGCAATTAAATCACTGGAGACACTTGGAAAACTGGGCCAATCCAAACAAATTCCTCAAATATGATCAGATTTTCCCACTCAATTAGGAAACATCAGCCACTTGTTCCAGCACCCGTGGGGACAGAAACAGAGCAAACCTGCCCATCCTCATCCACAAAAATGTTGGGAAAAGGAACTTCCCAAATCCCAAATCTCGATGGAGATTTTTCCCTGAGAGTTCTTATCCTCCTCGCCTCTCATTGGAATTGCTCAGCCTGAGCACGAGATTAAATTTGCTGTATTTACGATAATTATGCAATTAGACATAATTAGACTAATTATCCCAACCAATGAGGAAAATATGTGCATTTTTTATAAATCTCTGCGGGCTGGGGACAGGATCCAGAATTCCATTGGGAGTTCAGCCCAAGTTCAACCTGGAGCTAAGGAGGGAATGCTGGGATGAAGCTGCCCTGAGCTTCCGGAACTCAATGCCTTTGGCAGCCTGGATCAGGCCATTCCCTATTCCAGAAAAACCTCCTAAAGCAGGAATTTGATCTTTAGGAGCAGCCTTTCCAAGGCTTAGTTTTAATCCCATCACTTCCATGGGTTTGGTTGTCCATAGTAGGCATTTAAATCCCAATATTCCCAAAATCTCTCTACAATTTCAAGGACTGTTTCTTTTCTTCCTGCTCAGCTGTATTTTTTATATGGATTTATTTTTTTCCCAGTTCTGTACATTCATTTTCTCAAATTTCCTTATTTTTCCTAGACATTCCTGGGCAGTTTATCTACATCCATGTCTTCCTAAAGGCTTTGCTTTCCCAGGCCCTTCCCAATTCCAGAGAAACCTCCTAAAGCAGGAATTTGATCTTTAGGAGCAGCTTTTTGAAGGCTTAGCCTTGCATTGGGCTTCATTTTAATCCCATCATTTCCATGGGTTTGGTTGTCCATAGTAGCCATTTAAATCCCAATATTCCCAAAATCTCTCCACAATTTCAAGGACTGTTTCTTTTCTTTCCTGCTCAGCTGTATTTTTTATGTGGATTTATTTTTTTCCCAGTTCTGTACATTCATTTTCTCAAATTTCCTTATTTTTCGTAGACATTCCCAGGCACTGATATTGTTAAAAATAATTCCATGTCTTCCTGAGGCTGTGCCAGTATTAAATTTGTTTGGATTTATTGGGACACCAGATAATGAACATTTCCCACCTTTTTCTTGTGGAACTTTGCAGGGGGAAATCTCACATTTCCCATTTCCCTATTTTCTGCTTTCCGTTTCTGAAGGAATTTGACATTCCATTTCCCGTTCAGCTCCCTGCTCCATCCCTGCTCCCTGGCTAAAAAGAGAATCCATCAGCTCCTCATTTTTAAAGGAAAACAGGAGGAATTTTGTACCTTGGGATTTTCTCTTCATGGAAATTGTACCTTAAAATAAATTATCCTGAAAAATTTGCGACTTGAGATTCAAGTCCATCCAACCAGTTTCCCTCTGACTTTCCAGTGTTGACGTTCCCTGCATCCTTTGCAAATCCTTTGGGGGAGGATCTCGAAGCCTTTAGGTAGAATCCCTGGAAAAGCTGTTTCCATTTTGTGGAATTTCTTGGGATGTTACTCCTTTTTTTAGGGTCATCCCTCTTGGATCAGTCAGGTTGTGTCTTGTGTGTGCTATTTTCAGGGTCTTTCCTGGCAGGGAGGCAATGGTGAATCTGACTCCATGTTCTTAGAAGGTTAATTAATAAT
>JANIJU010003064.1:61167367-61181348 GCA_025504685.1 Leucosticte australis
TATTATATTATATTATATTATATTATATTATAGAATGCTACACTAAAGAATAGAGAAAGGATACAGACAGAAGGCTAAAAGATAATAACGAAAAACCCGTGACCTCTTCCAGAGTCCCGACACAGCCAGACAGGGATTGGTCATTAAGTCAAAACAATTCACCTGTTGGATGAACCATCTCCAGACCACATTCCAAAGCAGCAAAACAGGGAGAATAAAATGAGATAATATTCCTTCCTTTTTCTCTGAGGCTCCTCAGCTTCCCAGGAGAAGAAATCCTGGCGAAGGGATGTTTCAGAAAATGTGGCAGTGACACTTGTGGATGGAACATCGGGGTCAGTGCCAAGAGACACATTTGGGAATGCTGGAGGAGGATGGAAATCCCAGATCCGTATCCATTTTTCCTCTGCCCCTTCCTAAAGTTCCCCCTTCCTTTTCCAGGGAGAAACCAAGATCCTGAAGCTGAAGAATCTGCGACCTCAGGACTACGCCAACTACAGCTGCATCGCCTCGGTGCGGAATGTCTGCAGCATCCCGGATAAAATGGTGTCCTTCCGCCTCTCCAACAAAACTGGTGAGCCCCAGCAGCACCCCCTGGCCTGGCTGCACTCAGCTCTGGAATCTGGGGCTCTTTCAGGGAATCCTGGAATGGTTTGGGTGGGAAGAACCTTGAATTCCATTTCATTCCCGCCCCTGACGTGAGCAGGGACAGCTTCCATTATCCCAGGGTGATCCAAGCCCCAGTGTCCAACCTGGCCTTGGGCACCGCCAGGGATCCAGGGGCAGCCACAGCTGCTCTGGCAATTCCAGCCCAGCCCCTCACCTCCCTCCCAGCCAGGAATTCCTTCCTGATATCCCATCTAAATCTACCCTCTTCCAGCTTAAAGCCATTCTCCCTTGTCCCGGTCACTCCAGCCAGGAATTCCTCTCCAATATCCCACCCAAATCTCCCCTTTTCTACCTAAAAGCCATTCCCTGGCTCCTGTCCCTCTGTCCTTGTCCCCAGTCCCTCTCCAGCTCTCCTGGAGCCCCTTCAGGCCCTGCCAGGGGCTTTGAGCTCTGCCTGGAGCCTTCTCCTCTCCAGGGGAACATTCCCAGCTCTCCCAGCCTGGCTCCATGGCAGAGGAGCTCCATGGAGCAGCTCCATCACCTCTGGAATCCCTCCAATAGTTCCTTGTCTTCCCTGTGCTGTTGCAACTTCAGAATTTTTATTCCACAAGATATTTCATGGGAAAACCCCGACCTTTCTCTACTCTGGCATTGATTTCAGGGATTGATTTGACCTTTTCTTACATCGACCCAAACATCAATTCCTTCATTGATTCCAACCAAAATGTTTCCTTTCGGATTTAATTGTTCCAAATGGAAATATCCAAGGGGTTGTGTTGAAATCCTTTTGTGGGAAGGTCTCTAAGCCTTTAGGTAGAATCCAAGGAAAAGTTGTTTCTATTTTGTGGAATTTGTTGTGGATCTGTTTTGGTTTTGGGGCTCGTCCTTTATGGATCAGTCAGTTGTGTCTCTCCCTCTCCTTGTGGCTGTAACACCGGGGTCAATCCCAAGAAATGCACTTGGGAATGCTGGGGGAGGATGGAAATCCCAGATTTTACCTCTCCTAAAGGCTCCGTGTCCAGGATCAGCACAGGATGTGTCTGAAATGGTTTCTGAACCTCACACCAAAGTGCCAAACTGGGCTTGGATTTCTGTCTAATCAGGAATTTCAGCTTTGGAAAACATTCCACAGGAAGTGTTGGAACATTTGGAGACTTCAGGTTAGATTAGGGTGGGTTAGCCTTAGTAATTTGTGTCTGAGGCCCTGAAATCAGGGAGAAAATGAACACAAAATTGAAATGCTGAGCATGGCTGGGATCAACAAGGAATTTTATTTGCTCTTCCGTATTTCCCATCATTCCCCTCCTCAGGGTTTTATTCCAAGGAGGTGCCTCCAGCTTTTTTGGAATTGCTGATTGGACAGCAGACCTGTGGTTTCCCACTGCTGTTCACAACCCTTGAAAGCAGCTCCACCGGGAATTATGGTCTGCTCAGAAGATATCCAAGAAAATTACTTGGAAGGCCTTAATTTACACTCCCATAAATTTTTCCAGGGAAAAAAAAATATCCCGAAGTGAGGTTTGTCCCTCATGAGCAGCTCTGGTTTCCTGGCAGGAGAAGCCTTTCCATGGGAGGTGGGATTGGGAGTTGGGAGCAACTCCTGACCCTCATCCACCTTCATCCATGGCAAGAGTGTGTGGGAATTGGTCCTGCTCCCATTTTTCCTTGGAATAACTTTGCTGTTGGAGCCAGCACTGTCTCAGTTCGTGTTGAGCCTCATCTTCAAAAAACTTGATGTTCCTGCACTTGGGGAATATCAAACTCTCATTGCCTGAGCCCAGGATGGCTGATCCTGGGGCAGTTTTGCCAGAAGAAGGAATTATTCCCACCTTTCACGTGCCATGGGGAGGAAATTGTCTTTTCTGGAGTTTTTTCCCAAATATACAAGCCTGGAAAATAAGGATTCCCTCTTTTCCATGAGGAATTTGATCACAAGCATCAAGGGCGGGATTAGATGTGAAAAGTGATTAATGCAGGAGCTCATTAAGGACAGGGACTGAGGTGGGGGTGACTCTAAACCAAAACTTTGCTTATTTAATAAAGCTTCACCTCACAGAAGTTCTTCAGTTGAACTTCACCTGGTGTAACTCAGGAGAAATTAGAGAAATTGTAAATCCAGAGGAATCCAGGATAAATCCAAAGTAATGAAAATCAGAGCCTGAAGTTGAAGCTGTTTCAGTCCTGTCCTGTCCACAGGTTTTAATTGGAAGCTGGAGGGGTGGGATGGAGAGCCAGGAATATCTGAGAGGTGCAAAGATGTCCCAGATTTATTGTCACTGCTGTGGTTCTGTGTGTGTCCAATTCAGCTGCACTTGGTGGGATCAGAATGGTGGGATTTGGCTATTCTGCATTTGATGGAATCATGGAATGGTTTGGATTGGATCTCAAACCCCCACCCAGTGCCACCCCAGCCATGGCAGGGACACCTCCCACTGTCCCAGGGTGTCCCAGTGTCCAGCCTGGCCTTGGGCACTGCCAGGGATCCAGGGGCAGCCCCAGCTGCTCTGGCAATTCCAGCCCAGCCAGGAATTCCCAGTTCCCAATCTCCCATCCATCCCTGCCCTCTGGCACTGGGAGCCATTCCCTGGCTCCTGTCCCTCCATCCCTTGTCCCCAGTCCCTCTCCAGCTCTTCTGGAGCCCCTCCAGGCCCTGCCAGGGGCTCTGAGCTCTGCCTGGAGCCTTCTCCTCTCCAGGGGAACATTCCCAATTATCCCAGCCTGGCTCCAGAGCGGCTCCAGCCCTGGGAGCAGCTCCGTGGCCTCCTCTGGATCACTCCAGGAAATCCACAACTTTCTTGTGCTGAGAATTCCAGAGCTGGAATTTCCCAGGTGGAGTCTCCCAAGGACAGGACAAGGGGGGACAATCGCTTCTCTCCAGCTGTTCCATGAGACTCTGGATCATCAGCCCCCTCCTCCAATGCTGTGACCTCACTTTGCAGGCAAAAACATTTCTTTTTTTCCAGCACAGACCAGCTTAAAACACAAAACCAGCCCCAAAACCCAAAGTGGCTGCTGGAAATGGAGCAGCTGAGGCCACCCCAGAGGTGTCACCGTGCACAGGCCAAAGCCCAAGGTGACAATTAAAGACAATAATTTTAAGCAGAAGGGAGAGGGGCTTGTTGAGACTGATTTTGTGTCTGAAGGCAGCAATTAATCTAAAAATTTCTTATCTCAATAGATAAGAAATTTGAAGGGAAGCAGCCCCACAGCAGTGGTGGGATGGGATGGGATTTAAGGCCCCATCCATCCCAAACCATTCCATGATTTTGGGATTCTCTCTGCCTCCACCTGCACCGTGCTTTGCTCAGGTTTCTGTGAGCAGCAACAAATCCCTCCTCGTGTAGAAATCCCTGGATCTGCTGTTCCAAGCCCAGCTCAGCTGAGTGTCAAAGAGGAATCACTGACAGCTGATGGTGTCACCAGTTTTCATGGGAGGCACCAAAAAAGGGGAATTTTAGCCCCAGCTCCTGCTGAATGGCACATGGAACACTCCAAACTAAGAATAACCTGAATGGAGCTTTTCAAGAGCCTTCATTGTTTCAAGATGCCAGAGAAAAAGCAGGATATTTACCCAGAAAACCACGGGAATTCTGGGCTCCTCAGAATAGCTCCTGTAACATGATTGAGGAAAAGCAAATCAGGCTTTTATCTCGCTCCACAAAGCAGCTTGGGTGGCACTGATTCATTTGGAAATGATATTACTTTGTCTATTAGCAGCCAGTTTAGTGCAGGTGATCATTAATCCATAAATTAAGGTTGAGTTTTGGCAGCTTCCAGGAGAAAATAAACCAGCCCAGGAACTTTTCCCGAGCAAGATGAGTCTTTCAATCCGCGATTTTTCAGCTGCCTGCCACAGCTCATTGAAATCACAGCTGAAGCTGCTGCTCTGTCTGGGCCATGTGGTGGGAGACAAATTAAAAAAGGCTTAATTCACTTTTAATCCCTCGATTAGGCTGAAGCCTGTCATGATAAACTTGCTTTGTTTCCCGTCAGTCAGACAATGCACTGCAAAGGGAATTATGGAAGGGGGAAAAATATTTCCCTTCACATTTCCTGGCGTTCCTGGGGGGATGAGTGGGATCTGCATGAAAGGGGCTGGGAATCCTGAGGGTGCTCCGAGCTGAGCACTGCAGGTGGATGATTTTATGGAATCCCAGAATGGTTTGGGATGGAAGGAGCTTAAATCTCATCCAGTTCCATGGGCAGGGACACCTTCCACTATCCCAGGCTGCTCCCTGTCCAACCCCGTCCAACCTAGCCTTGGGCACTTCCAGGGATCCAGGGCCAGCCACAGCTTTTCCAGGACAATTCTTTAGCAAAAAAAGAATAATAGGAAATAAAGCTGGAAAGGATCCCAAGGGATCCCCCAGTCCTTTATTAGGTCTAAACCTTGTCCCACCAATCCTGTTATCCTGGCTGGTTTTGGCTCCCTGCAGGGCTGACAGGGAATCTGGTCCTGGCATGGAATGAGGAATTATCCTCTTTCCCTCTGCAGCTGGAATGTGGGTGTCTGTCTCAGGAGAGGCTGGGGGAGCTGGGAAGGGGCTGAGCCTGGAGCAAAGGAGGCTCAGGGGGGCCCTTGTGGCTCTGCACAGCTCCTGCCAGGAGGGGACAGCCGGGGGGATCGGGTTCCCATTTTCCAAGTAAAAACCTCCAGGATCAGAGGAAATGACCTCAAGTGTCACCCGGGGAGACTCAGGTTGGATTTTGGGAAAATTCCTTCATGGAAAGGGTTCCCCATCCCTGGCACAGCTGCCCAGGGAGGTTCTGAGTCCCCATCCCTGCAGAAATTTAAGTTCCTGTGGATGTGGCACTTGGGGACAGAGTCAGTGGTGGCCTTGGCAGGGCTGGGAATGGTTGGACTCGATGTTTTAGAGGAGTTTTCCAACCCTTAGAATTCCATGACTGTATAAAGAACATTTCCTTTATTTCCTGGGGGGGGTCACATCATCCCAGTGTCCCCAGGTGCTGCTGATCTCCTTGGAGAAGCTCAGCCCTGTGGGAATGCAGAGCTCTCCACACTCCCAGCCCCACAAACAGCGGGTCCAACCAGAGCTGCTTCCCTGCATTCCCAACAAATTCCCTTTTCATCCATCCCTGCACCCCAGCTCCTTTTCCCGAGCACATTGCTGATGTTTGCTCCTGTGTCCTCCAGAAGCCTGAGGGTCCCTCCTTGGCAGCTCCTCATTAGCCAGCCATCCTTAATCCACTAATTAGGATGTTGCTGTTGCAGCAGGGCTGGGCTGAGGTGTCTGGAGCTGCTCAGGCAGAGCTGAACTCAGGGGATTGAGGAACAACTCATCCCTTCTATTTTTGGAAAGCAGGAATTGTGCTCTAGGGGCTCTTAGATCCACAACCTCGGCTTGCAGGCCTGACTTTGGTGTGGCTGGATGGATTTAATCCTGCATGGATTTAATCCTGTGTGGATTTAAATTCATCAGGGAAGGGGCAATGCCACGATGGGTTTAAGCTGCCAAAGGGAGGATCCTGCTTTCCTCAGCACATCTGGATCAAATTCCCACTGTTGGGAAGGATGGAAGTTTGACAGGAAAGTCTCACAGCTATGTGTGCTTGGCAGAAAGATTTTTGAATGTAGAACCTGAAGAAGGAATAGAGATGGGAGCAAGTTTTGATCCAGAAGAAAAGAATTGCTGAGCCAGCCTGACTGGGTAACCAAGGAGGCAAAGGGTGGGTTAGTTAGAAGGGGTTTTATGGCTCAGAGCAAAGGATAAACCCACCCCAAACAAGAAGATGTTTTTACCAAGCACCAAGAGAGCACAGGCAAACAAGGCAGCAAATGTGGCAAGGAGAAAAAAGGTCTCAGAATTTCCCACTGCAAGAAAACTGAAAAACAACTTCTGGCTGAAACTGCAATGCACTGACTGTGAGTGACTGGAGAGCAGTGCCATGGATATGGGAATGAGAGTAGTTATGGTGGGCTGTAGGTAACAGTTAAGGCAGAGATTGGTTCTGTGTGTGGAGATGCTCAGCAAAGAAAAGTAAATAATGCACTGGAACCTAAACTCAGGGTCTGCAGGCCTGCCTGCAGCTGGAGCTGAGAGCTATGGGCACAGCTCTGTCACCCACGGCCCTGGGCTGCTGGGACGCCTTGGATGGAATAAAATGCATTGGGAAGAGCTGCCTGGAGTCCCACATCCCTCATTCAGGCTCTTACACCCCACGGAATGAATCCCTCCAGTGTGGGAGCTGGGAGCTTTTGTAGCCTGTCCTGAGCAGAAGCGGCGAGGAAGCGCCTTGAAAAGCCGAGATCCGCCTCCCTTCGTCCCGCTGGAATCCTCAATGCCACTGCTGTGCCTGAACAGCAGCACAGCCCACCCATGAAGCAGCCAAGTGCTGGGAAAGGGAGAGGAAAAGCACCCAGGAAAAAAGGTGTCAGAACCCAGGACATCCCTCTGGCTGCCCTGGAGGGCTCCAGCCCCTGCCAGGGGGCTCAGAGACCCTGGCACAGAGCCCAAGACCCCTGTGCCTTTGATCTTGACCCATGGAAAAAATTACCAACTTTGCATGAGGATTTTCAAGCCACGAAAGTTTAAGTAGAATAATAGTTAGTTTCTCACAGGGTGAAAATGAAGAAATTTTGGGGGTTTAGAATGGGGGTTCAGGAGGCAAGATGGAGGAATCTGGGTGTGTCCTGTCTTTCTTCTTCTTCTTCTTCTTCTTGGCCTCCATCTTCTGGGCGATGGTGGCACTTCTGGATTGGTTTAGGGTAGAAGCTCAGTGTATAACACAGGTGATAGGGATTGGGAAGTTATGGTAAATAAAGTACAGGTAGTTTTTGGTATAAAAGCCAACACCACCCTGAGGGCAGGCAGAGTGCCTCTGTCTGACCTGCTGGACAGACTCAGCAGTCAGGGAAAGGATGTGATGGATAAGAAACAATAAACAACCTTGAGAGCAAGAACAGAAGAATCCTGACTCCTTCTTCACCAGCAGGATTGGGAAAAGAGACTTTTACACACCTTGGGGTCACTGTGAGCAGCTGAAACCCTGAAAAAAAAGGAGCATAAAGATGGGAGTCAGCAGAGCTGCAGCCCCCCCGCTGGAAAAGCAGAGGGATTCTGGAGAAGTTCTAGAGGAGGGGGAAAAAGGGAAATTCCACTGAGGGATGGGATAGGGATACCTGGATTGGCTTGTGTGGATATATGGCAATATAGAAACACTGAGCTCAGCTGAAAAACCTTCATAAATGTGATTTATAGTTATGTTTGTTTATAGTTTTTGATTTTAGAGAAAGGTCCTTCCCCCTGAGGGTGCTGGCACTGCCCAGGCTCCCCAGGGAATGGGCACGGCCCCGAGGCTGCCAGAGCTCCAGGGGGGTTTGGACAGCACTGCCAGGGATGCCCAGGGTGGGATTGTTGGGGGTCTGGGCAGGGACAGGGGTTGGGCTCTGTGATCCTCGTGGATCTTTCCCACTCAGGATATTCCAATTTACAATTCTCTGATAATTCCATTCTTTATTTCTATCCTGTAACTCCCCGCTCTGCTCCCTGAACCTCAGAATTTTCCATTTTTGACAGGGTGTCCAGACAAAATGATCTTGCTCTTGCCTCAGCTTTAAGCCTCTTTATTTCAGGGACAGGCTCAGGGCAGACTGAAAAATAGGATTTTTTTTTTTTTCTTTTTAATCCCTGACAGGAGCAGTGACTGCTCAGGGACCCCAGTGGGAGGTTCAGGGACACAGACAAGGGTGGCTCTGGCCATCAAGGGACACCTGCCCTGGGTGGGGGGAGCCACACCTTTTATCCCAGAACAGATCCAGGTATTTTACCAGCTGGAAATTTCTCCTGTGTGCCAGGGAAAACCCTAAATCCTGCCTGTGACATGAGGGGTTGGAATTAGATCATCCCTGAGGTCTCTTCCGACCCAAACCATTCCATGAGGAGCCATTCCATGATGATCCTAAAGCACTTGCAATGCTTAGAGCTGCCCTGGGAATATTTTACCTCAGTAAGTCCATGTATCAAGTAAAAAAAAGGACACAAACCTGAAAGATCTGGGATTTGAGAGGCTTCTCTTTATTTCTTCTTGACCTGGAAGTGCTGGGAATTTAAAAGCAGTGAAAAGGAAATAGGAGAAAAGAGAGAGTAAGTAAAAAAATAATTATGAGATGTAAGATAAATAGGTTTTATTTGCCTAAACACAGATTTTTAGAACTAGAACTGCTCTAGAACTCTAGAACTGTTTAGCTGAAGAATTTTCTCCTCTTTTCACGTGGCGTGCAACTTCCGCTGGGATCTCTCTGTAGCAGCAGAGGATAAACCTAGAAAAGTATAAAAGAGATTTTTATCACTTCTTCAGTTTTAGGGGGGTTTTTTTTGCTTTTATTTTTCCCTGGGTTTGTATTTTTCAGAGGTAACTTGAGTTTTTTGAAGGGCTGATGATGAAAAGAAAGGACCTGCCCCATTGCAGGGCAGGCAATAAAAAGTTGATTTTTGCCCTGTAAAATAACAGTAAAAAAACCCCAAACTGATGATGGGGAATAGAGCTGAAGGAGGGAAGATTTAGGTTGGATTTATGGAAGGAATTCCTGGCTGGGAGGGTGAGGAGGGGCTGGGCTGGAATTGCCAGAGCAGCTGGGGCTGCCCCTGGATCCCTGGCAGTGCCCAAGGCCAGGTTGGACACTGGGGCACCGTGGGACAGTGGGAGGTGTCCCTGCCATGGCAGGGGTGGAACAAGATGAGTTTTAAGCTCCCTCCCAATCCCATTCTGTGTTTTTCTGATTCTAACTCAAAATCTGGGAATTCCAACCCACTCTTGTTTGAACTTTCTGGAGTGAATAGTTACAGGAATGCTGCTTCCAGCCTGGCAGGGAGCTCAATCCCTTCCTCTGAGCACTGCGTGTCTCGTTAGGAATATTGGCTTTGTGCTCCTGCAAGAAATGCTGGCTGTAAATGAAATGGATGCACACACAGCAATGGATATAAAAATATAATTCAATTATGTTCTATTACTTCGGTTCTGCCTTTCAAATAATGCCCCAAACTGGAGGAAATAATGTCCTTTCATTTCCATTCATCACAGCTGAGAGCCTTGTCAAGGACATGACTTGCTGCCTGTGCTTTGATATTGCTATTAAATTATTGGGTTTCTTCTGCATTTCCAGTAATCCCTAAAGCCAATTGTGACATTTCCTCAATTCCATACATCCAGCCTAAATACCTCTATTTGTCTCACTGTAATTATGACACGTTGGCAGTGGATTTTTTCGGGCTGCTCCGAGAATGACAGATGGATTTTCCTGCCCGTGTGATTCCAGCCTCAGCTCCCCATCCCAGGCAGCAGCGGAGACTCCACCCCTTCAAATTCCCTCAACATCTTCATCTGATCCTCGAATAAATCCCAAAATGGTTTGGGTGGGTTGGGACCTTCAGGATTATCCCATTTCATTCCCTGCAGGGCAGGGAAACCTTCCACTCTCCCAGGTTGCTCCAAACCTCATCCAGCCTGGAACATTCCAAGGATGGAGAAACCACAGCTTCTCTGGTCCAAAGTACTTGGCCTTAATTAGCCTGGTCTAATTAAGAGTCTTAACAATGACTTAAGGAGTGCTTGGTTTGTGCTCATTCTGAGAAAATCTTGCCCCAGTCATTTATCAAGCCCAGGGTGTGTTTCCTGCTGGTTTGGGATTATCCCATTCCACGCCCTGCAGCACAGGGACACCTTGCTAACTGGATCAGGCTGCTCCAAACCCCATCCAGCCTGGAACATTCCAAGGATGGAGCAGCCACAGCTTCTCTGGTCCAAGTGCTTGGCAGCCTGGTCTAATTAAGCGTGTTAACGATGACTTAAGGAGTGCTTGGTTTGTGCTCAGTCTGAGAAAGCCTTGCCCCAGTCATTTATCAAGCCCAGGGTGTGTTTCCTGCTGGTTTAGCACCTTGTGAGGGCTGGGCTATGTTGGAGCCATTAATTATTAATTTCCTAATCAATCTCCATCCATCTGCCACCGATGCCTGGCTTGCCTTTAACACGAGGCCACAGAAATGGATGTAATTCCCATTTAAATTCCTGGTAGTGCCTGGAGCAGCAGGGCTGGGCATTGTGACCCACCATAATTCCAAGAGCACTTTGTCACCAGTGCCGTTGGCTCCCCAGGCAGCTCTGAAATCCCGGGATGTGATGCTGAGGAAGATGAAACAGGAAAGCCTTATAAACATGATTGCCTGGCAAAAGGTTTTGAGAATATGGAAACTGTAAGTGAGATTGAAATGAAAGCAAGCTCTGACATCCCTCAGTTACTGAACCACTGGAAAACAATGGCATGGCCAGCTGAAGGGAATCCCCTTTGGATGGAACAACACCCTCTGCCTGCAGGCAGCTCCAAGGGGCAGAGCAGGCCCTGCTGGCTTGGCAGAAGGGCCCAGAGAGGAGTTTTTAGGGTTTAAAATGGAACACAGGATGGTCATGTAATGATTCTTACAGGCTGTATGTAAATGCTGTAGGATTTGTGTCTTGGACTAGATTGGTGAGTGAGAATTGGAATATTCAGCACAGAAGATTTATGGTATTGGAACAGGAACTCTGCTCTCTCTCACCCTCTTTCCCACGCTCTTGCCTTCTCTCCCTTTACCTCTCTCTCCCTCTCTGGGGCTGCTCCGAGCTGTTCCTGCAGCTCCCAGCAGGGCCCTGCACCCAGGCCCTGTGCAATGAACCCCAAGTTCCGAGCCCTGGCTGCAGAGATCTCTGGTCTCCGTCCGTCGCTCCTACGCCGCGGCAGCGCCGCTCCCGCACAGAAGCTCTGAATGGGAGCCCCTTTCCCAAGGCTGCAGCTGCGGCGTGAATGGGAGCGGGGCGGATTCCCTCGCATCAGTAGGGCCTTGTTCTGCCAGGGGAGGAGCTCCCAGGGGCTCTGCCGCTCTCTTTGTCCCCTGCCAAGCCAAGCCTGACTCCGAAATGTGGGATTGGCTCTGGGAAACCCCGACTTCCAAAGGGCAGGGGGGACACGGAGCCCTCAGGACAGGGAGGCCTTCTCATGGTGTGCAAATGGGATGTTTGGAAAGCAGGCTCCAGGAAAGTTTTGGGAGTATTTCCCAGAGCTTGCTATTGTTTGGTGATGATTTTTATTATTCCTGACGGAGTCCAAGGGAGGTTTTGACTGGGAATGTTGGTTGGAGGTTGTTGTTGGGAGAAGCTTTGCTGGCCAATGCTCCATGGCTCAGTGTTCCCCTCCTCAATCCTGGAAGTCATTTAGGACAGACCTCAGCTTGGGAAAAGGTTTTGAGAGAGATAACAGATCCCATTTAGTCCTGACTCCTTCTGGCAGGAGTGGTTTAGTTGCATTTGTAATTCTTGGAATTTATGGGATTTCATGCATGAACCTCTCCCCTGTTCTCATGGCTGCCCCTGGATCCCTGGCAGTGCCCAAGGCCAGGTTGGATATTGGGGCTTGGAGCAGCCTGGGACAGTGGGAGGTGTCCCTGCCATGGCAGGGGTGACACTGGATGGGATTTAAGGTCCTTCCAACCCAAACCATTCCAGGATTCCATGATTCCCTGGCTATAAGTCACCATTCTTTTCTCCTTTAGCAGAGTAATATCAATGTAAAGGCTCATTTGTGAATATTGGGAATATTGAGAATATTCCCTGCATAAGAGGGGTTTGACCCCTTATCTGTTCCACTGAGTCCTATTTGCTGAAAACCTCAACAACCTTCCTAAATTTCTTAATATTTTTCAGATTAAATCCAGCTTGTCGTGTCCGTGGCTGCAGAAATCCAGGGATTTCTGTTTGCTTTTTTTGGGATTGGAGCTGGAAGTGAAACTTGTGGTGTAAATAAAGGGAAGCTGCTGTATCCAAACCCTCATTTCCATGTACTTTCTGTCTGGAGTGCCAGGATGAAAGGGATGTGTCCCAGCCTTTTTATCCCATCCCAGTTTGTTCCTGAAGGATGGCAAAGGGCTCCCTTTCATCTGCAGGATTATGGAAATGGCCCCACCAGCTTGGGTTGACGCTGGTGCTTTTATCTTTTGCTT
The DNA here is from genome assembly GCA_025504685.1 of Leucosticte australis. Lineage (NCBI taxonomy): Eukaryota > Metazoa > Chordata > Aves > Passeriformes > Fringillidae > Leucosticte > Leucosticte australis. Next base: position 61,179,967 of record JANIJU010003064.1, read on the forward strand.
CAAGTTTTGAAGGATTATCCGTGGTTCCCTTGTTCCCTGTCTCGAGATTTGATGGGAAGTGGGAGCAAAGAGCAGCTCCTTGCTGGAATTGTTCAGAAAAATTATGAAACCCAGGAGAGAGGAAGGGAGAGGGAAATAGGTGCCAGCTGGGTGCTGGTGATGACCCCACAGGTTCTGGTTGTACCTGGATCCCTGGTTTTGACACCTTCTTCCAAAAATAAACCTCCTTAAGCAGAAAACATGGCACAATTCCCAGTTTCCCAGCTGGAATTCCAAACCTGGGATCTATCAGCTGCTGGAGGCATCAGCTGATGGAAGAAGAGCAAAGAGAGCCTGTCACAGCTGGCAGAGCTGACTGGTTTGGGGTCTGGATTTTTAGCCATGAGCCCAATTCCTTTGGTTTTAAATTACCTGAACCAGGAATTCATGCTGGGAAGAATCTGAGGAGTCCAAAAATGGGAGGAACTGGAAGAGAGGTCTTGGATTGTGAATCTCTGCTCTCCTTAGGAGTTTCCTTCAGGTGACCGAGGACTGGGCTGAGGGAGTGGCTGGAGCTGTGTCCAGGAGGGATAGGATGGACAGCGGGGATAGGTTCCACTGTTCCAGAGGGTGCTGGCACTGCCCAGGCTCCCCAGGGAATGGGCACATTCCCGAGGCTGCCAGAGCTCCAGGAGCCTTTGGCCAGCACTGCCAGGGATGGACAGGGTGGGATTGCTGAGGGGTCTGGGCAGGGACAGGGGCTGGATCCATAATCCTTGTGGGTCCCCCTCACTCAGGATATTCCATGAATATGATGTTCCCACTTCTCCCAGTGCCAGGACAGGTACAAAGGAAGCTCTTCCCTTTTTTTTTTTTTTTTTTTTTTTTTTTTTTTTGTTCCCGCTTCCAAATGCAGACAAAGCAAATTCCTCCTGGGTGAAGCCCAAATGAAGCAAACCCTGATTTTATGGCTGATTCTTGTATTTGCCTCTAGTGCTTGGTTTGTATTCCTTTAATATTGAAATAAGATTCCCATCTAAAGCAGAACACCAGGGAATATCTCCCTGTAATAACAAGGATGGGGATGTGATTTTGGAATGTAACATTTTTATTGCCTTTCCCTTTTTATTACCATATTTGCTGGCATTCTTGGCCCAGAATGTCAATCCTTCACCTTCATTCCTGGGGTATTTTTTTGGAATTGCTGCTTTTCCTGGCCTAGCAATGGATATTTATACATTGGTTCATCATTTATGCAGCTTAAAGGATGCCTTGGAGCAAAGCCTGGATCCAGCAAGGGTGGATCCCTCTCCACAGGGGACACAGGATGTCACAGCTCAGAGTGTGATTTTATATTATTTATATTTATATTTATATTTATATTTATATTTATATTTATATTT